>WURT03000033.1:485579-519589 GCA_009936505.3 Holothuria glaberrima
CTAGGTGGACCGCACTTGCCAGTCACAGTTCCGCGAAATCTCATTCGCCCACATTTACCAGTAGGCGGGAATGTAAGCGAAGTGGTCACGTGACTTCATTAATACGGTAGTTGCGTGTATACTGGGGCCACTTCAGTTTTTGTCAGTCTCGCATCAAATTCCCGGCTGCAGTCGGCCGTGCCAACCATACCAGCCGTTTTATTTTTTTTTTTTTTTTTTTGTTTCCTGGTTGACTTCTTCCCAACCGTGTTGGTTTTACTTTTATGTGAGCTTGCCCCCCCCCCTTTCCAACTTTCTTAGTAGGCTCGTTGGTGCTAGAAGTATCAGTGATAGAAACACTAACGTTAGACCCACCAGCAGCTCGCTTACCCGAGTCACTTAACGTTAGGCCTAGCCCAGTCTCATTGTTACTATTACCTGTGTAAGCCAGTAAGGATCAACGAAACTCTCCATCATCTGCCCCCGTGGGGCGGTGGATGCGTTCTCCATTTCGAGAAACCTTTTATCTGGTTAATAATGGACGAGCTTTTAATACAATCAAATTCAAAGATAGTCTACGATGCTAATTTTCTTGAAAATATTCTCTGGGTGTCGTAAATTTAAACGCTGATCGCTGCATAGCTTAGCTCTCTGATTTGCGCATGCGTTATGGTTCGAATCTCACCTTACTTCGTAACTGGACATTACGAGATAAAACGTTTTCCCTCTAAAAGTCCGTCTATGCATCAGAATACAGAGTGATGGTTCTCCAACTCTTTCAGCCGTAATGGACAAAGCTTTAGACCCAAAATAGACTCTTTGATCAGATGACACAAAGACAGAGTTTCCCATATGACTTTACCTAGAATTAACCCTAACGTAACGATTACCGCAGTTTTATCATGAATCTACTCAGGAGACGCATTCTTAGACTTGTCAATCAATAAATCGATCTGCATTCTTAACCTTAACAACCAATGAATGGAATTAGAAATTGCAAGTGATATTTTTGCGGAGTCAATATAGGTTTAATGTCTCTCTTAATCCTCCAGGTAGTCTAAAATAAAATCAAGGAAACGATTTATTAAGACTGACGGATTATGTAAGTTGACAATACTTTAGCTTGACACTTATCTAGTAGTTACTGCCTCATGACGTGCCACAATACCACGTGGGGATTTTTGGACAGAGTTTCTCTATTCGGATGTCAAGTGTAGCGCTTGATTGGTCTCCATTTTTATGAGAAGCAATGCTAAATAATCCAAAAAACAAATATTTAAGGAAATGGAATAAAACAAGAAAATTTATCGATGACGTAACAATAGTAGTATTCCATTCCCTTCGTGAGCACTTCACGAGGATATGGTCGTATCAACTGACCGTAATCCCGAATCTATGTTTATGACTATTTAAACATGGTCAATCTGTGGTTCTGCGTCGGAGTAGGTATCTAATGCCTCTTGAACAAAGTTTAATTGCTTTATTTATTGAAACAGTTAAACCGTCTACCCCTCAGCAGAGGCTTCGGAGTCTTTGGATCATGAGCCCCCCCCCACCCCATTTCGACCTTTTTTCACAACTGTTTATTGCACACATGCAGCACCTACCATCGGATAAATCAGTTCGGAACATTGAGGATATAGCGATTACCGCAATACACCATTTTCTAGTGGCCCCCCGTTTGTTTAATGCACAGTATTATAGATAAATATATCATTCTACTTCTTCCAGAATCGTATGAGTTCTTAAAATACAGTAGGGTTTTGATCCGGCGAATTTCTAATAATAACAAGTATTTAGATACGTTACTATCGCATATTTTTACATTCAGTTTGTCCTACTGTAGAAGTTGGCCTTCCTTTGCCTTACACTGCTTCTTTTACTTTACAGATTCTGACTACATTAACTTTCATAGAAACCAAGAGTTATCTAGTACTTTTGATAATGACATTCATGAGCGGGTTAATACATCTGCTCTTTGAAGCATCTTAGCGGTTGGTGGCAAAAATAACCATCTGGAAGCTGACCTAAACGGAGGCTAGCTCTCTGAGGATGGGACAGGTACACGCTTTCAAAGATGGAATGATAACAACAATTCTTTTGACCATTATTCTCAAATGAAACTACGGCAATCTAATGGAAATGGGTGTTGAATTATCAGCTGTAGGAGCAAAAATTGAATAGGTTCAACAAAAAAATTTTTCTTTAGAGCAATACATTCATATTATCCAAAGTGCGCAATACAATTACTGCTTCATGTGAAGTCTATAGCGAAATCGTTGTTACAACGATGCTGGAATGGTCTTTTCTAGTAATATTTCTTCAAACACTTTAATTGTTCACTAGCATGTAAGGGATAACATTGAAGCTGGGAGGTGGAATCTGGCTGGTAAGGAATAAAAGGCTTCCATCGAGTAGAGGAATATTTTGACTCCTCAGAGCTAATACCTGTGGGAGGGTATGTAAAGTCCTCCTTTCCGATTTATTTTCCCTCCTTGGGGGTAAAATGGTATATCCCAAAAGTGGCGGTAAGACAAAGGTGTTGGAAAAGTTGAGAAGTCTGAATGCATTTTGTAGCGGAAGGTGGTGTGGTTGTTCTTACTAAAGTGGACTCTGTGACCCAAAATACAACCCAGGGGTCTCGACTGGAGGATTGTTTCCTTTATTTTGCTTTGTTAACTAAAAACTCCATAAATTCCATGAAAACTGTAAGAATAAACACAAACAATGTTGTGAACATTTAGTGTGAGTAAAAAAATGCAAGCATTACAAAACTATAACATTAAGTAAAATAAACGAGTGAATTAAAGTTACTACTTTACTATTAAATGTACAAAAACAGCAGAAAAAATAAAAATACCAAATTTATTTCCCACAGTCTGAGAGTTGATTATAGAATTAAAAAGTAACAAGTTACATAAAGAGCTACAAAAAATAATACCTCCATGGGCTCTTTACCATACCATATTCAATAGTTTTTCATGTAAGGGTTCTGCAGAGGGTAGGTCTCGCAAGGCATTCTACGGGCTATTACCATGCCCGTGGCCGCTTTGGCTAGAGGTGTGTATGTTGACTCTCCAAAGTCTAGCCTAATAGCTGGGTGGCCTCAACTAAAGCTTTGCAAGCTATAACTAACAACAGAACGACCTAGTCTAGCAAGCTACGACCTGCATTCCTAAAATAAACGTAATAGCTCAACGGTGAATTTGAATGTAACATTCCTTATACAAAGATTGTACATTATACATAGGCAACCAGACCTGCCGCTGTTCCGTTGACATGAATTCACACATTCGAATTTAAGACAATAAAATGGGGAGTAAAAAGTTTAGGTGAATTATGGATTTGAAAAAAGTATTATGGCCTTGGGCGACGGGGACGGTTATAAACTTAGGCCTACCCCAATAACAATCTGGCATGGTGAGGGATTGTAAAACAGTTTTGTTAGTGCGGTCAGTAAGGCATGCAATCCAGACAGAAACCTCAAACTTCTTACAAAAGGAGATTTTGTTTTTGCTTTTGAACCATAAATTGCTTAAGAAGCCATAATCGAATTCGTTAAACGTACGCCTAATCAGTCTTGCCATGGTTAACGACATGGAGATCAAGGCAGATCATCACTATGGGCTGTATTCCAAAAACTGAAAAAGACGGTCCCAGTTAAGAAGTGTTATTTTGTTTAGACAAAATCTACCTTTGGTGTTACTTGTTCTATTCGGATAAATTTGTGAATGCTTTCTCCAGGTAATTAGCTAATTTTCCTTACTTTCCACATTCTTTTTTTAGATTTAAATGGAAAAGCAACTTTGACCGTACAATTTCCTAAAATTCCTATTGTGACAGAAAAAAACATTTTCCATGAATCTAGTGCGCAGAGTTTTGAAGTATGAAGAGCTTAGTTATCAAAAGATGAAATAGAAACGAGAAAAGTCATTTCACTCAGCCATTATTCCTCGTATTTCTGCAAGTAAGCGCAGGATTGGGGGGGGGGGGTTGTGCATGAAGTCACTCATGCTTCAGATACCTACGATGCATTCTCTGTTATTCGTTTCCTCGGAGAGTTACAATACAGTATATCTCAAGAATTAAGTTCGGGGTAAAAAGTTTTCTCATGAGAATACGTAGCAGCGAGAAGGGATTCCTAACATGGGCGCTTCTTCAAAGTCTTCACAAAATCCCGCTGATACCATGCTTCAAATCATAGTTGCTATGTTGTGTCATGACTGTTATCCACTCGGATTGGTAAGGCGAGGCCTGCAAAGAATTTTTCATAGCAATGTTTTTAAATGACTAATCAAATTAAACCACGGAAATGCAACTTCTGGTATTGAATCGACAGTATCATACTTCCACCATTATCTTGTTTTTTGAACGTTCAGTTTCATGCCTTTATAACTTTGTATTAAAAATGACAGTATCATACAATAAGCAATGTAGTTACCAGTAAAATTTCTAGGTTACACTCAAGCGTTGAGACTTTCCATTCATCAAATTAATCCAACGACTATTCATGGCAAGTTGTTTTGTACAATAAGACTGGAGCTGAGGTCTGCAGACCTCATTCCCATAATGAGTGGCTTTGAGAAATGCAACCCCATTCTTGAAATGGTTCGAGTAAAGGGCTGCCAGATTTCCACTTTCTTTACCCAAACGTATCAGATCCTGCGAGGCTTTTTCTGAAGCTCCAACGGTGTAGAGGATGTTTGGTTATTTTGGAAGTCTGATTTTAATGGATTTTCCCTAGAAATGAAAGACCCATATTGCATTGTAACGAGTCCGAAAAGAAAGGTTTACGCAATAAAGTCTTGCGTGTATGTACTAAACTGATGACATCATTTTCTCTCATGCACTATAGACACTAGATTTCCACCTTGTCCATTCTTGTATACCTCTTACTGCGCTTCGTGAATCTTTCATTTAACACTAATTGTTACATAACTTCTAACTTTGTATCTTCACCCTCTCCCCCACCCTCCATGCTAAACCATGTACACACAATAAAGCTTATAGGGTATATTATTTCTAAGTTATCAAATCATTATTTTCGATGAAAAGTAAATTATGAACAGACGCATTCCCTTGAACCAAGAGGTAAGAAACCCACTAGTAAAGAAAAATGAAATGAAATTGCTATAGATACCCTGTAGATGTACAAACTATATATCCCATTCATATAAAAAGAGTTAAATTTACAAGTTTTTTTTTTTTGCTTCAAACTTAGTCTATGTGCAGGAAAGAGAATTATGAAGTTATATATTTATAAATATATTTCTGCATGTATAAGCGTAATTATAGGCCAATATCTCATCAATAGCTGAATGTGTCGATTATACTGCGCTATTTCGATACTGAGTACTTGTGCAAATATTACAGTCTATCTTTTGCTTCTTGCTACATATCAGTGGTGGAAGTTGTCCCAACTTTAGATAAAGATGTAGCTGTTGACTTTGTAGTTGAGTGTTTATCATAGCTTCGCTTTTTTCGAGATGACGTGCTCCTAGAAGATTGGTCGGATTTTACCAAGCCAAATTTCTTTCCCCACATTCTCCAAATATGAAATTTGACGGTGAAGGCCAGAAAGATGAAGACGCCTTGCAGGGACGTAAGAAGTGTAAAGACGTACCACAAGAACTGTATGTTAGTAAAAGCTGCTAAAAATCCAAAAATCCAGGTCAATCCAAGGATGACAAATATCTGAAAGAAAATGTTACGTGTCTTAGATTTTTATCAATCATTTAAACAACGCAATTTCATATTTGTCAACAGATAATGTTTTCAACACACCAGTTCGCTGCACTTAAACGACGCCAACGGCCATGTTGTATAACGAAATAACGAAAAATGTTCTTTTCAGAGTTAAGAGTGAAATGTTACTGTGATAAATTTTGAACTTCTTTCTAAATTTTGAAATCCTTTACCCTGAGGCTCAAAGTTTGGATTAAGTAATGATGTACAAATAACGTCGTTTTTGTGACGAGTTACATTTTGTGAAACGAAGCCGTGTAACTAGTTACAATCCCAAATCCATTTAGTAAACAGAACACTGCTTATTGTCAATAAGGGGGTTGGGAGTCTTCGAGAAACATTTTGTTAGATAATGAACGGTCTGTCAGTATCTAATCCTCCGTCAAGAAGAAGGCTAAGTTTTCTTCACTTTAAAAACTGAATTTAGTCTCGCCTTAGCCAACGAAAAAAAGTCAAACAATAACTTTGCCTATTTAAATAATCGTCGTTCGAGGCTTCAAGACTATACTCAAATTAAAAAAAAACTAATTTTCATTCCAGTTGGCCTATTCAAAGCCAATTTTGAGTCTGACACCACTCGATTTCCTGCCTAATTCTGATTCCATTGTACCCAGTTCCGAGACTTGTGCATTTGACAATGTACAGCATATCTGTTATATGGATTTTTTTATTCTAGACGTAAACTTTATTAATTCAGTTACTCTATATCCATTCATGCACTATTTAAACATTAGCATTAAATAGCAATTTTGGAAATGTCAATAAGTTGTACCGCTGAAATTAACTACATTAGTATGAAGTGTACATAAACAATATGTGATGCTTACAATGATAATAATTCCATGGATACTAACAGTCAAAACGTATAGTCAGTAACGCAGGTTAGGTTTTCGGCGCTTCAACGTAAACCCCAGATTTGTTGCTTGCTGGCGATTTGGTACCCCCATTTAGGTTAAAGTTTTACCGCTAAGATTAGCAATAGACTTTCAGGTTTCTAGTTGTTAAAACCAAGTTACTTTTTCACTGAGGTCCATTTGAGAATAAGAAAGAGGTTCTAATTCGAAGAATCAGTTAAAACATACACTTCATCAGTACGACTTTTCACTGAGGGTTTTAACAACATATGAAGAGGGAGGGCGCGCTGGGGGCAAGACATATGAAGGGTTTGCTAAATCGAATATTTTTTAGGGTTGTATTACAGTCCAACTAACCCGAGTCTTAGAAACGCCCACTTCATTCCTTCATTTTGCCGCCCAACTAAGAGTTAAGAGCTTTATTTAGCCCACGTCAAAATTTAGCAAATCATACTCATGGTATTGCATGTTTACGTGTTTAGTAGTTGATCAGGACATTGCACTGTCTAAAATTGGCCGAGTAGTGGCGTTATTTCCCCTCGGGTGTCGATAAAACCTTTTTCGTCAAGGAGATTTTCTTCCCCTTCCGATTTAAAATAATTTTGTTTTGCCCTCCGTCTCCTGGAATTGTTTTGGCCACTAGCCCAAATGCCTACTTAGTGAAAAAAAAACAGAAACAAATCAGTGCGAAAAGATACAAACCCCTTCGTCGACATCTCCAGATAGTGGTGATATTTGTACGGATCGCATGCCTAACCCCAAATGAAAAACATGTGATAAAGGTTAAGTTGGCAAATTTGTTCAGAAAGAAATTTCAGGATTGTTAGATTTCCTCTGTAAACTGTGGTTTCACATTCCAAAAGTCCGAGGGCAACTTTCCTTTTCGAAAGGGACACATGTTTAGTTTTCAAAACGAAGGGCAGGATAACCAGCCTCAGTGGTCTTACCTTAATGTAGATGAGTGCCTCATGAAGTTTGGAACCTTTCGTGTCCTTTCTGGCACGTTTGCTTCTTCTCATTTGAATGGATATAGACAATGTGATTCGTAGAAAGAAGCCCAAATTCACAAGCAAACAGACTGCAATCGGTATACCGAAAAAGAAGAAGTTGATAGGTTGTTCTCCTATCCAGCATCCACTACTTGAGCCATAGGTTATATTAAATGGGACAACATCCAGAAAATAAAGTACCAGCAAAGTCCCGCTTATAAGAGTTGGAGGGGCAAAACATATTAGAGCAAATCCAATGATTGTTTTCAAAGAGGGTTTCCTGCCTCGTATGACTTGTTTTCGCAAGCTGAAAGTCTGACTCAACGCAAACCCCAGGACTGAAGTGGTAGTAAAGGCTGCTAACCAAAGAAAGTGACTGATTCCGCTAACTACAGCGCACAACTCTGTTAACACTCTTGCAATACCAGCAAAAATCAAAAGTATCTGGGCAGGAATCAGGCAAGCACAGAGGATCATTATCAAGATGTTCACCAATCGGGATCGGACCTCAGGAAATACACAATACGTTAACAATGTAAAAGACAGCGCTGCAATAGAAAGTGATATCCCAACGGTACTTAAGAAAGCTTCTAACTTAGAATACTCTGGAAAAAACTTGTAGTAGACCGTTCCGCTACTTTGCAGGAAATTACAAACTTGAATGCTTCCATTTGGATACAGCTTGTACATATCAGGTGTCAATCGAACTGTTTCATTTTCTTTGTAAATCAAAATTTCAGAGCCGTTATTCTCAGGTTTAAAGAGTGCCAAGTCCAAAGTGAGAAACGGGCATAACGTCTTCCCTCCTCCGATTACACTGCATCTCATAATTGAAACTCCCTCATTCGCTCGGCTGCTATTATCCTGAAATGAAACTTGAAAGTAAGTTCGGATTTTAGTTTCTGATAGCGGAATAACTTCCAAAGTGTCGTCAATTAAAATTTCTTCTGTGGAATTCTCTAAGACTTGCCATTCCATCTTATTAAGCCATCGAGATCCACATTCTAATGTCAAGACCGATTGTAAAGGACTGCAGTACGCAAGTATTTCGACAAATTCAACAGAAGAGCAAAACACCGAGATTTGCCAAGGGAACCTTTTTACGTCTTCGTGAGAAAACAATATAACATTAACTACATCTAACGTGGAAGTAAATGTCTGAAACACTAATTGTGAAGAGTTTCTAGTTTTGCAAGACACATTATTATATTTCAGATTTTCCACAAACGGCATCATCAAATCTTCAGGTAAACATTCAAGGGCATTTTCCAAAGAAAGTGAACAGGAATAACTACTATTATTCAGCAAACCAACTGTAACATCAAGTGCAAATCTTGGACAAGACATTGTATCATTATAACTGACATTCGGTTTTTCCAAGCAGGATTCATCTCTGAGAAGATATCCATCTGGACATGCTAAATGCACACATTTAGATTCCAATGGATCGAATACTTGACCAACTTTACAAGAAATAAAGGTACTTTCAATTTCGTTACCTTCCGTTGAAATTGACACTCCTCCAGTTTGTCCACCGAAATCAAATGTTATCGAGATAGGAATAAGAGGATGGGGTGGGGGTCTAGGTGTTGGGCATATTACCTCTCCAGATGCGAAATCTTTAGAACAGAAAGCAGGGCGACCACTGGGCATCATACTACGTGTCGCGGGAAATGCCGTGGCAGCCATTGTGCCAGGTATCGCGTAAGGTGTCGGGGTTGGTATCGTTCCAGGCATAGCCGAAGATCTAATGCACTGTAACTCAATATCATCTTTATAATTACAGTTCAGACAAAACTTGTTCTTGTAGGTGTTTCCATTAAACTCTACAGGAGCTGCAACTAAAGAGCAATTTACAGCAACTTCTCTGCTCTCAGCAGGATCTTCGCAGACGTCAGTTACATTTCGATTAAGTTCACGACAAGGAATCAATGTTGAAGAAAGACTACCAGTCTTTGTTGGTGGAAGAAAAGAAACCTTTCCACAGTTGTCGATCAGATAACGGACCTTATCTTTGACTGGCAAGTTTGAGATGTTTTTGAACATATCTTCATCTATACATTCTGCAAATTCAAATGACCATAATGTAAGAGTTTCTGGTTTTTCGTCATGACAAAAAGCACAATAGAAATTTCGAAAAGTAACGCCGTCAGATGATACTACAGGAATAGCATACAATCCATCTTCTAGCCTACCGACACTAATGGAGGTTGTTTGGTTGATGTCACATTCATTTGGCCCACTCCAAGAATCCGGACACTTCGATACCATCCAATATTTTTCCCCCGAGAATAAGTCTGTTGTACACTGAAAATATCGGTCGTATTTCGGCAGGATATCAGACACCAAAGTTTCATAATCGTCACTTTGAGAACAATTATTGACGTAGTTTTCAGTGTCGTAACAACAGTCTTTAAACATCTTGCAGGCTGGGTGACAAGAACATTTATCCGATGCTTTAAAGGAAGGCCCGCATACCCGTTTGCATTCAAAGTCTTCTTGGCAATACGGGGTGAGGATTTGATCTGTAATGTATGAAATCAATTTGAAATTGTTTATGTAGAGATACAGTTAAGCAATTTTCAAGGAGGCGGCCACGTCTTTGCTTTATCATCAGCCCTTAATGCTAATTTGATCTGAAAGATAAACGGTAGGAAGGATGGGATTATCTCTTAAAGTTCTAAAATGAAACCTTTTCCAAGAGGATGCCGAAGAGGGTTAAAGGAATAGAGTCCTCTGGAAACAGACTTAGCCCAATAAAAAATCTGAAATAGTCATTTTTCATCGATGCATTTTAAGTATCACGACCGCCATAAATATATGTCTTCTCATGGAAGACACCTCTCCCCCTTTATACTTTATCTATCTGTGTGTCTGATAAGTACTAATGGAAACGGTAACATTCGGAAGTAGCTGTAATGCTTACTGTGTTAAGGTATCAAACTGGTCTACCATTGCCCTGCTAAAACAAAAATCACCAGTGGCTTGTTTGCCGTATAGGTGATAACTATTTGCACAAGTTCACTCTCCGAAAAAATGGAAAGAACAAGAAAATGTAGATTTCTTTACCATATAAAACCTACGGGAAATAACAAACATATTTAGTTAAACAAGTCGTGAATGAGATAAGCGGGATTTGTGATGTGATAGTAGTTAGTAATTCGGAGAGATCTGAATACTTATAAGTCAAATATGTTTGAAAAAAAGATCAAAAAATATTTTCATGGTTGACGAGAGCAGAGAAATCTCAAGTGGCGCTACAAGTTGTTTGGTAATTGCCTTTTTCCCCATCACCAGATTCTTCTGCCTCTAGCCCAGGTTAATCTGGTATTTTTACAAAATATGCAAGTTATAAAGAGCAAGTCTTATCTATTTTAGAAAATACCTCCAGGCCCCTTTCATAGATTCTAGATTATTTAAATGTCTAAAAGACAATTTTTCGGTTCACTTGGGGCACACTCTTTAATGGCACTGGGTATAATGTGGGCTCTACATTTTGAAGATTATTTACGAATCGTCGTAAAGAAAAGTTCGTAACTGGATTAAGAATTCATTCGTATGGTAAGAAAGATTAATGTTTGTAAGATACGAACAATTTCATATTAATAAATTGTAAGTGAGCATCTTTCTCGACTTTGAAAGAGGCTAAAGTGACCTTTGACCCGTTCCTTTTACATTTTATCGTTTGCCAGTTATTTTACTTGAAGCTACGGGAACTAAAATGACATGTATATTGCTAGACATAATTCCAAGAGTTAATATTGTGTTTGTCTGTTCTACCGGAATTTTCATATTTTCAAAACCAATATTCAAAGATACAGAAAGATAGGTGGTTCAAAATAAGTCAGCAGGGTAACCTTCTTTTCAAGCAATAAAGGTTCTCAAGGAAAAAAGTTTTTGCTGCTCAAGAAAAATTTGTTAGCCCAAACTTTCAAAAATTCAAATGATGCTACTTCCATAAATCTTGTAAGGCATACGTTGAGTAGATTAAATTATTTCTGTGGTTAACTGGTAAGACTGAATGGTTTAATAATGATTAAATAATTTTTAAGGCATATTATGTATTTTAAACGCAATAATTCCTTTTAAGATAACGGCCCCTTTCGCTTAAAGATAGCAGCCCCACACTTAAGATTCCAGCCAGCACAAAATGCATGATGGCGGTACCATAAGTCGGTCAAGTAAGGGAAATAAGGAGGTAACATGTTATTTCAACTTATGCATTATTTTCAGAACCATGTTTTCCCTCAATCCATAAAGTTAGAGTACATTCCGTAGGCAGACTTTCAAAAGATGGAGAAATTCACCCCAAAAGTTTCATATGCTTTTTCTTCAAGAATTCTATCTTAAGCAGGGCCGTAGCTAAGAGGGGTATTTGCGGGCCAGCCCCCTCCCCCTCCTTCGCTTGCTTCGCTGCTCCTTGGCTTGCCCCCTGCTCTGCAGACATGATAGTTAGTCCCCTGTGCAAAAGCACACTTGTCTTTCAAATTTTTATATTTTCCTCAGCACATAAAATGGCAAAAGTTGCCCTTAGATTCCTAATCCCCAAGTGGTTATGACGTAATAGATCAGAACAGTGGGAGGGTGCTCCGTCGTACTGGTGGGACGGGATGTGGCCGCCGACAGGTCAGCACTGTCAACACTTGAGGAGTTCTTGCAACGTTACGAGTTTTGTGCATCCTCAGTTGTGTTTCACACAACACGTACATGCACAGTGCGTACGTATGTATCACATCTGCATGAACGAAATTCTGAATTTGAAGCTGTCACCTTACTTTTTGTTTTCGTTTGATTGGGCTTACTGTTCTGACAAGTAACGGCTCAAGGGTATTCTGAAACCATTGTAATTTTAAGTGGAATGGAAGGGGTTCTGACTTATCTTCTGACAAATTGCAGTTGGTTACGTATGAAACGTCAATCTTATGATGCGTAGACTACATTTCATAGAAGGTACTTTCTTGCAAATCTTGAATGAGAATACTACTGGCTGTTATTCTTTTTGTGACTACCGGCCAAATATCTGCAAACAATGGGGGAACTTTGAATTTTCATGACCACCAGAACCTGACAGCTTAATTAGGTCTTAGGAAACATAATCACAGCTGATTAATACTCTCCCAAGAATCACTTCTCCCTCTTTCAATGACACAATGACTACCTATTAGAAGTATATTACAGGCCTACTGTTGCATTTAGAGGTATAAATATCCTGGTGTGTTGCAGCTGCTTTGGTTATGATTATTTCATAGGCTCAATAATGTGGTTTGTGGGTTACAAATAAAGTCAGCATGTGAACATTACGCTCATGGTGTGAGCGCTGTCGAAAATTACGGAGTCTGCAGAAAATCAGAAAATTATACTACTGAACCCCCCCCCCCCCAACTCAGATAATGTCAGTAATAGCTATTTAAGTCTATATCCTTGCCAGTGGCGTTCACAGGGGAGGGCATTAGGCCATGTCACCCCCCATTTTTTAGTTCCTAAAAATACGTAAATTTTAAATCACAAGTTTTACTAAAAATGCAGCATGTGTGGCACCAAATTGAATGTACGGACACCAAATTTTTCAAAAATTTTCAAAGGGGGAGGGGACATCCCCTCCCCCTCTATATTTTGCCGAGACGTCGATCAAACAACATACTGTATTCCCCCTTCCCCGCACCTAACCCTAGCTGTTTGTATATTTCAATGACTTGGTGAGATATTCTGTGAAAATTTATACTTCTCCATTAAAGAAAACTTATCGCCCTTCCCCCGAGCTTGGTTTGACCCCCTGCTGTCCAAGTCTGTTTGCGGGCCTGATCTTGATTCGGTAACCCGAATAATTGAAGAATGGTTTAAAGTAATTTAAAGAACGCCACCAAACCACCCTGGGATAACACTGGATGTAGTCAAGGCTGGGTAGATTTCTTTTTAAAATGGGAGTAAACGGGGGTAAATGTATTCAGTGGCCGACTCAGGGTATTCTCAGTGCATTCAGAGCTCTCACCCTATATAGCCTAAACTAGAAATTACGCCCTTAGGTCCGATGCTATGGTGGTATATTACTATTGGTGGATTGAGCCCATGAACTAACCTAAACTTTTTAGGAATATAGGATTAGGCTATGCGTCTAGCCAACCAAAGGGAGACATAAGTCATTCCAGGCTTATTTTCATAAATCTGCTTAATCTTACAAATCTCCACTTAGCCATTTAGGCTCCTAGGTGTAGGATAATACGATAAGTATTTTTCATTAAATCCACATGTCTATCTATAAAAACATTGAATATAGAAGGTAAACCAGGGAGTATTTCAGCATGGATTTAGCAAAAAAAGTAACGAAAAATTATCCCATGATTTTAAAGAGTCTTCCCTGATTTAGGAGGAATACTAATTCAAATTGGCCTGACTGCATTTGCTTTTCAAAGTTCGGACATTGCGTCTACGTGTTGATTTCAAAAACAATTGTTCTTCCGTATTTTAGTAGGCCTTAAGAGCACCAAGCATAGATCTAAGCTTGATTTCATGCCTAGGCATGCTATTATGAAAAATATGAGGTTAGTTAGTCTCGCTAAACCTACTAAAAATGATTTTAGCTAAGCCTAGCCAACTTAAAGTCAAAGCACCATCGAAATGAGTATGTGGTTGTAAAGAAAGCTACTTGAGAGCCCCTGATTTGTAGCCATAACTTTAATTTTACGACTATCTAAGGCCTAAGAAAATGGATGGTAAGGTAAAATGAGTGTACTAAGTTAAGACTAGGCCTAACATCACTGCACTTAAATTTGGAAAGTAACAGATGCCTCAACCTTAGGCTACGAAGCCTTTGACGCCTCTTAATCGTTTGTATAGGACACAAACAGAAACATCTAGACCCATCATGGTTGGCTAGCTTAGGTTCGTGACCCGTATATCTTGTTAGTAAGTGGGCGGGTGAATTATTTTTTGAAGGTCATCGCATTACCGGCCCACAGAAGTTGGACTGTTTTATCTCTCCTTCCCTTTAAAAACTTGAATACGTTTTTTGTGTAAAACTTACTTACACTTACTTTGGCCCAGGCATATGAACTGCCCAGCCTTACTTGGCTCAAGGTGCCATTGGCTATTTTATGGATTCCTATACAGACTGATTCAGCATCACGCCTTACTTAACACTGAGATGTCAGGTATTCAAAAACATTGATTTGAGACATTTTCGACCTCCTACTTCTTAATCGTTAGTTGATCTGTATGACTCTTTTGAAAAGTTTAATACCGATATGTTTTCCAAAGAATACAATTGATTATAGTGTCACTACAGATACTGAGGTAAATATATTAATGATCGATGATGTTTCAAGTTTATGAATTTCTTGCCAAGTCCACTCCCTTGTTTACATGTTTGAAGCCGTAGGGAGTGTTGCTCAATAATGAAATAGTTTCATGCCTATCAAGCCCATACACATAGAATGTGCATATATTAACACGGCATGCTGACATGACGCAGCTACAGTTCAGAGCAGTATAAACTAAAAGGTATTTTGATTTGGTCTAGACTTGTAACCAAGGCAACCAAATGCATGGTAGCAGTTAATAAGCCCCAGGTCCTCTGATTAAGCTTAATCAAGAGTCAAATGATACAAGGCTCTAGTATTTAGGAGCATTTAACAATACAACTCATGGTCAATTCTGTGAGCCCTTAGGTAATCTTATGCTGATTTCGTGTAAAAATGCAGGCTACAATCTTGGACAAAAGTGTCCCAGCAGCTTTGTCAAAGATTGTAGACTAGGCCTACACAGACGTACATTACAACAACAGCTTACCTTCAATAGGAATGTAAAAACTTAGCTACGCCTAACCTAGGCTATGTCTTGGCTAAAAGTATCTTTTGAACGTATTTTGGTTTGAGGCACTGCTAAACCATTCGGTATGGGAAAAAACACCCATCCATAATGAATGAATATGATGCTAGTTCAGATGAAACAGTGTTAAAGGTTCCCTAATTTAAGCACTATGATTAGAAAAAAATGTAGGAAATGTGTTACAACGAACTAATTTCTGTAAACTTCTATTTCTAAAGACATTTGAAACTAGGTTATGGGATTGTTTTTCCTGCTGATTTTGTGCATTCTAGTAATGAACTTAATTTTGGCAAATTGAAGGTCAGTCAGGTGTTGGTGGCAAACTGTTACATATGTTTCTGTCTTTTTAATGTGCAGAATTCATTGCAAGGTTTATTACAGTTTGAGAGTGTCAGATCTTAAGGAGTAGCCCAATAAACTATACTGCTTTGTGGCTCAGTCTGATTCTGTGTAATAGTTCATACCTCTAATGGGTCTCCATCCACTACTTATGTACTACAGTATGCCATTTTATTTTTCTCATGCTGCCTAAGGAGCAAAAAAAGTTCCAAGAGAGCCAAACGTTAGCGAGGAGGAGATGCACGAAACCAAATTTCTTGGGAAGACAGGTTGGCCTGTTCATGGGGATGACAAGGTATATACTGACAATATGGACTCTTTAACCTTATTAAACTTATGTTTGCCTAGAGCTGAAAAATCTATATTTCACAACAAATAAATCAACTTCCCTCATTTTTGACATATCTATATAATTTACCCATAGTTGACAAATTTTCCATCACGAACGATTTTATATATGAGTGTTTTTCTACCACATCTATGTTGTGTAAATGACCTCCGGGTTAAATAGTGGAAATACTTTAGGTTGCTCAGCTGTGACTATCAACTTGTACCACGAGAGCAAAGAGTAAATTTGAGTGTTGCAAAATGTTACAAATAGCCGATTCTACCAATACTGATATTGGCATTCTCAATTTCGGACAATACAGATCGATAATGACATCTGTTAAGAGCTAACTGTAATGTTATTTTTTATGAACTAAAATATTGGGTCTAACAGCTAGGCATGCTAACATAATTTAACACTTTAATGAATTATGCGACGAGAAATATCGGCCACGTAGTATCGAAATATACGTTGAATTTTACCGATACCGTTAAAACACGAAAACAAGGGATATCGGCAGATACTGATATCGAATACTTTCAATTGGTTCGACATAATTAATTATTAGGGGTAAAAGAAGACCAATAACAGGAGGGGAGCTCGATGATGGGAGTTAAAAGGGAACATTTGGGTGTAAGAATATAAGCATCAGAAAGAGACAAGAGGGAAGTTTAAAATAAAGTTTGTCTGCCGTTGTTTTTAAATTCTTGCTCTGAGTCCCCCGCCGGTACTGGCTCGATATCTCACATTATAAAAGTTTACGTAAGGATAGCTTTAGACCTGTTTTCACAACATTAAGTATGTAGGTGACATAGTGAGTCTCTAACCAAAAAAAGAACAGTGGACATTACAGAAAATTACTGATGGCTATTCAAGAGTCTTACACAAATATGTCTCCGAAATTTATGCAATTGTTTATTTAAAATTATTTTAGTTTAAAGAAAGCAAGGTAAAGTATCGGGAGATGTGTACCTAGTCCATTAACTGAGGAATCTTGTGTAAAAAATGGGGGTTTGTGAGATATGCCTGCTTAGTTCATTTTGTGAGTAATTCGAGTATGCGAAATCCAAAAATTCAGTCTCTTTTTCTAACATGTTGAATTCAAAATGGCTACCATTTTTCACAGAAAAATAACCAAAACTTCCTTATTCTAGAAGGACTATGTGTGATTAGGATCATGGCTAACCCCGTGACATGGCTACACCGTTGGGTCTGCGCCAGACCCAACGGTGTAACGGTAGATCACTCGTCTCATGTAAGTTAGGTCCCGGGTTCAAATTCCCCGTGGACACCAAAAAAAACAGGTTTCTCGGAACTGCTTTGATACCAAAATTCTGGCATACAAATTCCAGGCTCACACATCAAGACTTCAAAACTTAAAAAAATGGGGGGCAAAATCAAATTAGCAAAAGTAAAAAATAACCCCCAAAACACGGGGAAGGTTGAAAGAGGGTACCTTCAAAAATACTGGCACCTCCGCACCCATCATATATGGAGAATTCAAAAATTGAGATAACCATGCCGGCTCAGACGTCTCCCGGATAAACAAGGTCTCCGCCAGTCTTTGCGCCATCAGGACGTGCTGGTGAAAAGTGGGCTACTGGAGGCAAAACTACCAACAGGAGGAGATGGACACGTTACGAAGCTAGGGAAGTCATGACTTGCTACTACCTGGTGAACCAACTACGAGGGGATACAGGCGGTGAACTTGAATGAACGACATATGGACAAAACGAAACCCTGACTTCACAGAACAGCGACTAATGGACCAACGACGTGTGATAACCACCACCCAAATCTTCACAGACTTGGAACTAGACAAATTTCAACAACAACACGCACCACACACAGAACAACAACCACATGAACAAGACAACACACACAATCAAGACACCAGGACATAACCCCAACGCCAACATCCCACAACGACCACCCCGGTCAGATAGACTCGAACCCAAACCAAGACCCCCTACTGCAGGACATCCAGAATGAATGGACACAGACGTTAACTACCATGACGCCTAGGGAACCCATATGGATAAACAAACATCACATGACAGAAGTACACACACTCACAGCACATGCAAACCAACTGATCAAATACATCCACACAAATAACATCACCGAGACAAATGCGCTCATGTATGCCACCTCTAGGACCATTGCGAAACTCACCTCAACGACAGAACCAAAAGCGAGAAAACCAACAACCAACACCCCACCCTGGAAAAGACGCCTTGAAAACAACATCAGAACACTCAGAAAGACATCAGTAGGATGGACGCTGCGAAAAGAGAAACATACAAAATACCATCATCAATAGACAAACGCTCCCACATCAAAAAAAGGGGATTCAAGACAGCTCTGGAAGATGCCAAACAACGCCTCACTGCAATAGCACACAGAATCCAAAGATACATTGCACGGAACGACCAATACAGGATCAACAAAATGTTCAAAATACAAGCCGGAAGGGTATAGGCTCAACTCCACACGAACAATAAGACAAAACAATCCGAAACACCTGACAGCAAAGAGACTTACGATTTCTGGCAGAAAATATGGGGAACCCCCAAAATGCACAACACCAACGCAGAATGGACACAGACAGAACACTTCAAAGCACCCACTCAAGTCCCGTGGTATCACAAAGAACGACATACAGCACAACGTGAAAAACATGACAAACTGGAAGACACCTGGACCCGACCAAATACAAGGATACTGGCTCAAACATCTCACAAGCTTACACGACAGACTAGCAACACAACTTCAAGACATCCTCGATGACCTACACAACATACCTACATGGCCCACAACAGGACGAACTGTCCTCATACAGAAAGACCCGCAACAAGGTACCCAACCCCGCAATTACAGACCCATCAAATGCCTGCCCACAACATGAAAACTGTTCTCAGGGATATTTGCCGACCAGATCAACGAACACTAGACCAAACACCAACTACTTGCACAAGATCAGAAAGGATCACGCCCAGGGTGCCGTAGAACAAAAGACCAACTACTGATCGACAAGATTCTGACCTTGGATTCAAAGAAGAGACGGACCAACTTTCTCAGTAGGATGGATAGATTACAAGAAAGCATACAACTCTGTACCACACTCCTGGATACTCCACAGCATGGCAATGCACAAGATGGACCCAAAGATCATCACACTAGTGCAGAAATCAACAAATCAAAAACCAAGGTACAGTTTGAAATTATTTTGAGTTTAGACATCAGCTCATCCTGAGCCGTCTTTAAAATTGTCCCTTGTCCCCGTTCCCTACCTGTAAGTTCTCCTGTAGTTGAAGTTTGTTTAGCAAGCGGACCAATAAAATATTGTGAACTTTTAAGGTTTCAAGGACGGTTTCTCCATTTCTCCGGATTCTTCTTTTGATATTTACCGCTCGGACTTTATAAACCGTTTGTGAGTTCTGCAAGCTACGCTTCGACTGAAAATCGACCGTGCAATTATTTGCAAGTGCTTGGGTATCAATGTGAAAAGAGGCACACATATTCAACACCTGCTAGACTTCACAGGTTCAAAGGACACACGGGCGCTATTCAAGTTAGTTAAAGAGCTCCAGTCGATGGTCTTATAGACGTCCTTGACACCAAAGGACTCGTGGTAAGTTTATAAAATTTATTTTGAAAAACTTTTCGAAAAGATATTAAACATGAAGTGCACATCACCGATGGTCTCCAAGTTAGCACCTCTGAGTTAATATGTGTTTACTTTTCTGCTCTATTGACTTTTCAGTCCAGTTCATACAGTGCTTCTGTGAGAGCGTTTGTTTACACAGGAAATTGTGGTTTTGTTGCCCAATCCCTATACTCTCATAGGCTTCCACGGGATTTACACATTGTTTGGGAACATCGGGATTTGCACAGCATGGCTTGTCATGTTAAGAGATGGCTTTGTAATATGTTTCATCAGCTTTTTTGTAAAAGGTTTTTTTTTTGCAAGGTTGTACTATAACCAGACAATAAAACAATGGAATGTGGTATGAGCTATGCTACCAAAATTATTTGAATTTTCAGACAGCCCATACGCATACATGTAAACAGAGGATTAGGTGAAGAATAACGTCGCTACCGTTCAAACAGATTTTGACTTATCAAGATGGCATCCGTACTACTGTTGTTTGCCTACTTTCACGATTAACCTGCAACATTTCAGATAAAATTAAAACATATATTAAAGATCAATAGCATAGTCTTTCCTTCTGTTCGTTGACTTTGATCCAGTCTTACACTTCATTTAATTTTTTTTAAGTTTCTTGATACTTAACCACTTCAGAAAGTCTAAACTTTACACACACGACACGTGACCCAGCCATAAGTTTTTTGTACATTGGCGAAGCCTCTCATTGATGAATCTGCCCCTTGAAAGTGGACGTAATGACTTGGCCGATGGCGTCGCGACTTGGCCGATTTTTTAACAATAGAGAACCGCAAACAACAAAATGTCCTTGGAATTTTTACCAGGTCTTCACAGCCCGACGAAAAACTGAGAGTGCAGATTCCCTTAGAACCATAGGCGGTCGCTGGACAATGCAATCTGCAAGAATGTGGCTTTTAGTCGGTTGTTTAACAAGGAAGGACTTCGAGGACAGAATAAGTTTGCCCATTTTTCAAGCCAGCGAATTCTCTCATGTATGCATAGATAGTGCAATATGTTCTGTCCTATCATAAAAAACTATGGCGTCAGTCATTGGAATTGTCATTTTTCTGTACGGTTAGGTAAAGAAGGTCTAGGCAACCCTGCCGCGAGAAAAGTGGTTTCTCTTAGTCTTTTCCACCAGGATTAAGTAAACTAAGACCAAATTAAACAACTTTCTTCATTGCAAGGTGACCATGACTATGGTTGGGGCTGCATTCCCAATTCGCATCCTCATTTGTACATGCCTAAAATACGTTGTCACCTATAACCATTTGCTTTTCGTCATATTTTGTACTATCCAAACAAACAAATGCCATGAAAATAGAACATGGTTGTGTTATTTCAACTACTACTCACAAACTCGGGTAAAGTGTGTCGTGAACTTAATTTGCTTGAAGTCACCGCAACTGAACCCCTTTTTCCAATCAGACACTTGTGAATCTTTATATTAAGAAACGATACGGGCCCATGTGGAATATTTGCCCGAACATATCTCTTTCTGATTGTACTTACGGTTGGGTTGGGGATGGGATTGTCCACTAATATCCTCCAGGCAAAATGAAAGGAACACCACCAGGCCAAGCGAAAAGAACTTCATTTCCGGGTTGTTACTTGTGGTTGAGTCCAGATCATGGTACCAAGAAAACGAACAAGCGGAACCTCAGGCTATGACAGTGTTTCCGAAGATATTTTCCGCAGGAAATTTGGGTTATAGATTGGAACCAAATGTATATATCAGACAAATTGTTCCTATGTACTAATCGATTTTATGAGGTGTCCCTTATTGACAGGTTTCACGCAGTAGCCTAGCATATTTCTTAGTTAATGGGTAGATACGTAATGGAGGTTTTCACCCAGCACAAGTTTAGTTATACACTAGCAGTCTAGGCAACAGCTTTCCGACTCAGGGCGCACCTTACCTGACCTAGGCATAGTTATCCTTTGACTGAATTCCTTTTGAATAGATTGGAACTGTGAAACTTTATCAAAACGACCCAGTTGCAATTGTGCCATCATATTTCCTTAAGTTCTGGAACAAAGAAGAACGACATTGTTCTCATAAACTGCAGAGTATTCTTTGCTTCTATTACTGAAGTGTTAATAAAGATAATAAAAGTAAACCAAATAATTTGATTAAGGAAATACATTGATAGAAGAAGTAAAGTTCAGTCAAACGAGCTTACGTGACTGTAAAACGAACAAATCTACTGTCATTCAACTTATAAATCTAAGATAAATGGAACTTGTCCATAGATCTATACAGCTCTGTAGGAATAGTTGGGTGTTTCGAGGCCTAGTTAAAAAATGGAGGGTGAAGCTGTTGCGAGAGCGAGATGAAAACCACGATAGTTGTTTTGGGCATTTATGATCCACTATGTCATTCTCCTGATCGTTGGGGCGGATGTCAGAAAATTCGGCTTTTCAAACGCCTTAGATTTCAGAAAATCACCATTCTAAATCCCAAAGTTTTTTCAACAATCAGTGGGTAGCTCCTGAACTTGCCCCAAAGGGGGTCAAGATCCCCTACAGGAAGGGCCGCAACACGAATCTCCAACAAACTGAGGCGATATGGTTGCAGACGAAAGACGGAAAACACGATATTTGGCTCGAAAAAAAAAGAAAAATGACGGTAGGTGGTACCACCATCTGACGTCATTTGAAAGCCGTCGAACCGCACATTTTTTTAGGAAAAGCCCGAATCTATCTATGTGACTTATGCGAAAGAAATAAAGGCTTTTTCAATTTGGCTGGGGTTTCAAGACAACATAATTCCGCTATCACTCTTTGGGACTTTTTGTGGAATTTCAAACGCGTTATTTCAACTTGTAGGGGTAGCGGGGTTAAGAAAATTATAGTTTGAATTTTGAAAATAATTTCGTCAAATGCTCATGTTAGGAAGTTACGTGCGGTTCTTATTTCAAGCATTTTATATGCACCGTTTCAACAAGTGAGATACTGGTTCATTTTAAGAACCGGGGTGGCAATCCATCTTTTGTTTTCATGGTTAATAGAGAGCCTTCCTCTTTGAGAGTTGTGGTGGCAGATTTATTCAGTCACACGGGTTTTGGTATAGATAGGTGTCTGAGGATTTAGTAGTAGACTTTAGAGTATAGGATACCACGGAAACGTTCCCATTTATTGATTTCAAGATTTAAAATTGTTGACTCAAAAATAAGCAACGAAAGATGTATGGTTTGCTAGCAAGTTCTTAATCCCGCTTGATTGACTGTGCGCCAACTGAAGTGACTGAGTCACACTAGTGGAACCAATTGAAAAACCTTTATATTTTAGCACGAGGACATGTTTTCTCAAACTTTCATTTGTTCTCTTAGGAACATGAGAAAACTGAGTCTAGAAGCCTTCTCCTCTAAATTTAAGTAGACCATTCCTCAACGCAATTTTCTGTCTCCTTGACATTTATTCGGCTGAGAGGTCAGAGATGTACTTGAGTTGGTCTTTCGCCTTTAAGGTGCTGGGCATGTAGACGACTTCAAGCAAGTCTGAAATTTCCTTTGGCGGGCATGAGAGTCTGCCGATCTCAGTCCCACAATGACCGGTTTGTGATATGCAACCTCATTCTCGTAATGGTTGCAGTCAAGGTCTGCCAGATTTCAAATTTCTTTACCCAAACGTATCAGGTCCTCTGATGCTTTTCTTACACGTCTTACAATGTGTAGGATGTATTTTTCCGCTGAAAGTCTTATAATTATTGTTTTTTTTTTCTAGGGATGAAAGAGTCATATTGCATGTAACAAATTTGAAAAAAAGTCTTACGGAATGAAGTCCTAGGTGTATCCACGAAATGATATCATTTTCTCTTATGCACTATAGACCACAGCTTCGATTGTAGCGGTTGCTTTCGTCTTCACGTGCTTTTTCGACTACTTATGCTGCTCGGTGTACCTTTTCTTGCACACACGTTCAACATGAACATGAACATATTGACATAGCGAACAGCTACGCATGCGAAAGCGAGGATTTGCTGTTTTCTGCATAAGAACTCAGCCTGCTTAGAAATCAGAACACTCTGACCAGACCTCACAAAATAACACTTAATCCCTGACTAGTGAGGAACTTTGTCAAGTTCATTACACAACAGATAAGCTATTGACTTATTCTCCCCATTGCACAGTTAAATGTTTTGTGTTGAGTATGCACAGAAGTCTTTAGTTACTGAAAGAAGGGCTGAGATGTCCAAATTTAATTGGATTTGGTAACAGATACACAGTTTATGGCTCTAAAAATAGGGTCTGGATCTCTAGGCAAAAGAGTGCCTAATGTGCCTGCTTATCTGGCTCGGTTTTCGTTCTCATGGATACAAGTTCAACATTAACGTATTGGCACAGCGAACAGCTACGCATGCGAAAGAGGGGATTTCGCTAAATACATACACGTTCAAGAAGGGCTTTTTGTGGATTTCCGCCTGCTTACGCGGCTCGGTAGACGTTGTTGTTAATACAACAGTACAATTCAAGTACAACGACTTTATACTTCTCAACACGTACGTACATCAGCTCAGTCACACAGTCCTGTATGGTCGAAAGTCAATAAAATTAGCAAGGTAATTTAAAGATTCTCGTTCTTTTCGGCCTATATCGTGTTATTTATCTTCGTTACAGTTAAGTATTAGTATCCTTTTTGCATCATTGGAGTAATAGGACGACACGTCTGACGTGAGGGAACTTAGGGTTTACTAGGTGGCCGGTCACTCGGAGTCTCGGTCAAGCTAGCCTAGGCCTAGGCTAGGCCAGGCTAAGTACTGTAAACCAACGTTTGGAGTTGGGTAGCGTGTTACTATCCTAGTGAACTTAGCGTTACCTTCGTTACTTTTGTCGTAACCTTAGTCACATTGCGTAGGCCTTGGCTATAGGCTACTTATCCCATCGAAGTTTGTAGTAGTGTACACTATAAACTACTAAAGATAGCCTAGGCGTATAGCCTGGGTAATACATTTACTTCAGCACAGGTGTTTGCAAACACACTGTAGGCCTATTGACTCTAACAGGAACTGGGAACTTTTGTCAATGGAGTTACAGTAGCTAGGCCTCTAACGTTATGCAACTGTATATGTACCAAATTCTATTTGCTGTGTAGGCTAGCATTGTTGTTCTTTTGCAGTTCAAACTGGTTTGTAGAATTGGTCGAGGCGTAGGCTACAGTCTAGGCTATTACTTTTTACATCAATTGCCAATACTGTTTCCTTAGTGCTGATTCTCTCACTAGCCTCACTAGGCCTAAGCTATAGGCTACAAGTAAAGTTAGAACTTGGCGAACAATATATCGTTTGGATTTGCTATTGCGTGAAGCCCAAATTAGGGGTTTTACATAATCATGTACTCGTAGCCTAACCTGAGTGAGTCTACAGTTTAACTCCAAGTTTATGGTACGTTATGCCCAACTACTGTAGTTACATTTAGCACAGGTGTACTGTGCTCTCAGAGTCAGAATTACAAAAAGTAAAACAGTCATATAGTACTGTAAACTGTTGCAACTTTCGTCAACAGACCTATGTTTACCAAATTTTATTTACTGCACGGTGTTCTTATTTTGCAAGTCATGCATGATACAGGGATTACTAGTTAATTGTTACCTTCATCTCTCGTTTAGATGTTACCATTGTTGTTTCCTCGGTTTGCGTTTTATCCTTGCTGTTTCCACTACTATTTCCATTAAACTGCTGGCCCCGTAGTACAGTATAATTGCAGAGACCCTCAGCTGGGCACGCTGCTATAGGTGTATATTAGTCCTTTAGTGCGCAACTAAAACTGATCCCACACATATTTACAGACTATGTTGTGCCTTCAGCTCTAACTGCCACTAACAATTGCCGACCACTTCTAGAGACTAAAAAACTTAACTGTAAATATTTGTCAAATTACCAGCCACCAATTGTTCACCGTGGGGAACAACATTCCAGCCCAAGCTGAACTAAAATGGCAAAACAATATACAAGGAATTTCCAGGAACTTACAAGTTTTAAATTATTCATTAGTATAGCGCCACTCTGCATCTAAGAAATACTACCAATGTAACAATATTCAAAATGGGAGGGATATCCACCTCCCTTTATACAACTCTTCCATTATACCCATTCCCAAGCACTGCAAATAAAACAAATGCCATTTTCGAAAATATAGTCACTACTCACAACTTCCTAGCCATACTGTAACTCTCATCAGTAGTACACTCCAATAGTTACCTCGAAATGGAAGAAATGAATACTTTAGACTTGGATTGTTTTCTTTACAAAATGTATTGTACTTTTCCTTTTTCTCACTAGTAGGATAAAGGTCACCGTTCACGGTGAGCCTGTTGCAGTCAGAACCATTTCACTTGAACAAAATGAAGATCGTCTAAAAGTTTCATTGTGGGGACAAGAAGCGAAGTCTTCCATACATAAAGGAGACTTCGTGGCTATCACAGACATTGTGGTCAAATCCTACGTAGGAGAGAACCAGCTGTCACGTTAAGGACTAAAGTACAGGTATGTGTATTTCTTTACAAATGGAATATAATATCTTCAAGATTGATGTCCAATAGACATGCTTTTCAAACAAAAACGAGCAAAGGATCAGCATGAAAAATGTTTCAGTAAAATGTAGCTATTTCTACCTGTCTTTACTACACTTGTGTCCATGTGCAGAAATTGTCAGCCCCCTGTCAGTTCCTAGCAATCTCCACTGCCACTGGCACAAATCTATATGACTTATGCAGGAGCTTGAGTCATGAGGGTGGTGTTACTTCTATCCCTTTTCAGAAAATTAATAAGGACTCTGATTCAGTTCCGGGATCAGTCGTAGGAAAACTTGATAAACCTACTCTACCTGTTCACCACTTAACCGCATATGACCAATATCTGTCTTGTAATATAAGCACCAAATAACCTCACAAAACTGTCAATGAACCATACACCCTCAGCAGATGGTTGGCAGTGTACAGTCAACCTCCTGGATCTATAATCTGTTTGCCAATGTGATGTAGGAATGTGTCTGTCTTCATATGGAGACATTGATCAAGCAACTGCAAAACTGGAGTAAAATATTGTGGCGAAATTCTCTACATTGTCATTCATATGCGATGGTACAGAAACCTAATCAGTGTATTATACCTGCCCCCTTAAAACTATCTCTATAACAGGTGATGCATTTCAATTGTCTATCAATTCAATCATGTACAGTACATAATTTTGGCAATGAGCTCTTCATCTTTATTATACTGATCTAAAACTGACATTCTTCACTTATATTTACTAACAATGATTGTTCCTTATAAACATACAAGATGATGCAACAAATTTCTTTTCCCCACAGAAAACTGCATTGCCTTCTCATGAACTGAGTGGGAAAATTATTGCCTTCAATGAGGAAGAGCAACACATAGAACTCCTCTTGGCAAGCGATAAGGTTGTGAAAATAAGCAGGCACATCTTCAACCAAGGTCCAGATGCAGCTGAAAGAGAATGGCATGCAATTGTGGAAACATTGTTGCCAATTGATGCAACTTTCACCATAAAGGAAAGGGAGGCAGTCATGATTAAAGTTACCAAAGTTGTTTAAGATTCAACAGGACAGTCATTCTGGATCATCTCAATAAACCAGTTTGGAGTTTGCACTTAATATGATAGTTTTTTTCTCTTTGACATTACTGTGCTTCCACTCAAACATTATAAACAATTAGTCCAAACATGGTGCTGTACTGAATATCTATCTCAAGTCACAAATTTAACTTTAATAAATAACAGGGTTGGTCAACTTTAATGACAGTGGTTTAAAGTTGGCAAACATGAAAATACCAATCCATGCTACAAAGTGTTTGATATTTTACTCTGCCTTATGCAAACTCCACACCAATAACTATATCCTTTCCTTTCTGTCTTCTAAACTTAACATTCCAAGAAAATGTTATACTACCCGTCAAAACATGCTGTTGTACTCAATATGTCTCACGAGTCATTTTACACATTTGGCTCTAGGTAAATAGTCCATTACTTTTTTCAGTTTCCCATGTAAATAAAGTTTTAAGGTTTCATCATTTTCCAGTTCCATACTTTGGTTTATTGTACATAGCATAGTTAAGCTCATTTTAAACACAATGCCATACATGGGCTTGGCCCATATGGTCCATTTTATGAGACTTAATTGCCTGTCTCTCTGCTATTTTGGCAAATGTCCCATGTGGGCCCTATGGCCCATTTCATTGAAATCTCTACAAATATTTCCCTCTCTTCTACAATATGAATGATTCATCATAATGATATTCTGCTAGAAGTACCTTGAAAGTGTTCAGGAATTTGCATTTCAAGGTCATACAGTCATAGTCATTCAAAGTCATTATAGGTCATATGATGCTTGTAGTATTAAAGACAAAAACAAGCCACCCTTGGTTGAAGGTCTGCACCATTCTTGCTCAACAGTGGTAATGGATATGAAGTAATATACCGGTATTCCAGCAGTGGCTCTAAATTGTTCAATATTTTGATCTAATACAAACTTCAGACCCATAACATTTTTGTATTTTCTTCAAGGCTTAGCTTTGAAAAAAGTGACATATCTATGAAAATATGCTCCTGTACTGGACATGTCTTTGGAATGTTTTACAGATTTCAGTCTATGAAAATAGTTCATTACTTTTCTTTTCATTTCTACATGCAAAGTGTTAAAGTTTCATCTTTTTTTTTTTTTTTTGTTCCATACTTTTGGTTTATTGTACATAGCTAAAATAAACTACTTCTACTCAAAACCTTTCATTAACTGTCTTGTCCCCTTAAGGTAACGTACAGACTATATGTTGCCAAAAGACAACCCTGCCAAACATTTTAAACAGTTGAAACATGCTATTTGTATATACAGGGTTCACTTCCTGAAAAAACGACTTCTTTAATAAAAAAGGAAAAAAGTGCAAGCAACACATTTCTTCCACTTTCTACTGAAACAAACTTGAAAAACCTAAAATAAACTGTGGAATGACCATTACAAAACTGAAGAATATGTTCTCAAGTAGGTTTCTGCAATGATACATGAAACTTGAAAATGAAAATGCAGTGAACAATGGAAAATTTCAAAGCTCTTGCAAAAATTACCTTCTTGTTCCTTGTCAAAATCTTACTCATAACTTTTATCATGAAATCCTAAAAAATGTGCTTCAGTAGTGTCTCCTAAAAAAAGCTCAAGATATCCATGTTTTACATTAGATATGAACTCGATTGATGCAAATTGAAAATTGCAAATTTGCATTTTCATTCAAATATTCAATTTCTTTCACTTTCTTCCACTTTTGATTCCACACTCCAATACTTGATATTTTAATATGCCTTTCGTAGAACTCGTAGAACAGATAATCATGATGTACTTCATCCTTAAGTTTGAACAATGACATTTCTATGCATCCAATCATGCAAATGTGTTGTACGTGTCTATCAAGTCACTTTTTTGTACATAGATAAGTAGTTCTTTTGTGTTTTTCTTTCAATTTCTTTCAGAGAACAGTGTGTCCTCAATTAAAATATCTGCCCATTTTCTACTTCAGTCACCAGTCATAACCATTTGATAAACAAGAACAATAAAGATGGGAAACTTACAAAAAGATTTTTTAAATGTTTGTTACAAATGTTCTTTTAGTTACTTAGTTATACTCCGGATACCTACAAAACCTTGATGCTACAGCATTTGCCAACCTGGGAAATGCCTTCTCCACCACAAATCCTCTACCACCCATCCCCACAGCAAAACAGAGTACCCCTTCATCCCCCTCCTCTCACCCCGTCTCCCCCTCCCAGCCCCTCTCCCCCTCACTCCCCTCACCCGTATAAGAGCTAAAGGTTCCATATGTCTATGCCTTTTACAGGCTTCGATATGAAGTACAACATTAATAGTTAAGAAACGTATTTACGTTAACAAAGAGGTAAGAACGTACTAGTAAGGGAAAATGAGATCAAATTGCTATAGATACCCTGGAGATTTACAAAAAATATTTGATTCGTATGATAGAAAAGGGGCTTAAGCTTAAACGTCTTTTACTCTCAAATAACTCTCTGCGCAGGAAAGTGGATTATGAAGTAATACATTTAATTTTATTTCTACGTCTATAGAAGCGTACTAATTCTCCGTAATAGGTTAATGGTTAGATTACAATGCCCTAATTCGATAATGAATACTTCTGCGAAATATACAAATATCTATTGTATCTTGCTACATAGCTGTGGTTGGAGCTGTCCAAATTTTTGGTAAAGATGTAGCTGTTTAATTCGTAGATGAGCGTTTATTATAGCTT
Source organism: Holothuria glaberrima (assembly GCA_009936505.3). Taxonomy (NCBI): domain Eukaryota; kingdom Metazoa; phylum Echinodermata; class Holothuroidea; order Aspidochirotida; family Holothuriidae; genus Holothuria; species Holothuria glaberrima. The sequence continues at coordinate 515,577 of WURT03000033.1, forward strand.
TTATTGTTTCGAGATGGCGTGCTCCGGGAAGATGGGTCGGATCTTACCAAGCCACATTTCTCCCCCCCCCCCCCCACCCATTCTTCAAATATAAAATTTGACGGTAAAGGCCAGAAAGATGAAGACGCCTCGCAGGGACGTAAGAAGTGTGAAGAAGTAACACATCAACTGTATGTCAGTAACAGCTGCTACAGATCCAAATGCTGAGTGTGTGAGATTCATTTGACAATGTTTTAAATCATGCAATTTTATAAAACATCATGCAATGTTATATTTGCCTACAGGTAAAAAGTTTTCAATACATCAGTTCCCAACACTTTAACGAACAAGACAAACACGCTGTGAAAGGAAATGACACAAAAAACATTCTTTACGGAGTTTCAAGTGAAATGTCACTGTGATCAACTTCATCCTAAGATTCGAAATCCATTGTCGCGAAGTTAGAAAGTAATAATGTACAAGTAACTCTATTTTGCGACGAGTTACATTTTGTGAAACGAAGTCGTAAAAAAAGTAACTTTCCCAAAAGTTTGCTTATTGTCGATTAGGTCGAGATCGAGCCTTCGAGAGATTTTTTTGTTAGATAACGAATGGTCCGTCAGTAATTTTTCTTCAATCAACCCCAAAATTTGTTGCTTTCTGCAGATTTAGTAAAATTTTAGCAACAGACTTAAAAATTTCGAGTTCTTAAAACCAAATGAAACTTTAGTGAGTTCATTTTGAGAAAGAAGAACGAGGTCATGATTCACGAATCAGTTAAAGCATATACTTCCCTGGTGCGACATATCACCGACGGTTGTGATCACATTAAAAAGGGAGAGCGCTTGGAGCGGGCACGAGGTATGAAGGGTTTGCTTAGTCGGATGTTCCTCTTGGTTGTATCACAGTTCACCCAACCCGAGTCCAGGTAACTTTCGACTTCATTGCTACCATTTCCGTTCCAATTCCGATTCTGGCCAGAGTTTAGCCGATATGATTATTTATCACATCATATTCATAGAACTGCACGTTTTCTTGTACGTGTTCAGTAGTTAATCTGGACGTTGTTATTGTATGACTTACAAAATGGAACCTTCTGCCGTTGTGCGTGATACTCCGCATGAGCAATGGAGTAAGGGAAAACAAGCCAGTGAGCCACAACTGGAAAAAAAGCCGTGGCCGGCTCGACTTGAACCAATTGGTTGGAAACTGGGCCGTTAAACCTCACCTAACTAACTACATGTCAGGCCCACGTTGCAATTTCCTTCCCTGTGTGTTCAGCAATTGCAAAGCCCAGAGCCTTACTGATGAATCTTTCGGTAATTTCCATAATTGTAGACTCAAATGGAATCAGCTGTGATTGTTTGAGTTCATGTCCAGGTTCAGTTCATGAATGACCAGTTTTGTTTCCTGGACCAGAACAAAGGAAAGAGTCCGGATTTTAATCGGAAACTGAGTTCGAGTCAGGACTTGAGTGTTTCAGACCTCGTATTTACAGGGGCCACAGGTTGATGTGCAGGGTATAGGTATTACATTGTTTAAATTTGGCGGTGTAGGGGCGTTATTTACCTTCGGGTGTCGATAATACTTACTACGCCACGGAGTATTTCTCCCACTTTCGATTTAAAATAATTTCGTTTTGCCCTCCTGAAATTGTTTTGGCCACTGACCCAAATACCTATTAAAAAAGAAAATAAATCAGTGGGAAAAGATGCGGACCTCTTAGTCGAAATCTCCTGGTAGTTGTGATAATTGTACGGATCACATGCCTCTCCCCACCAAAAAATGAATAACATGTGATAAGTTAGGCAATTTGCTCAGAGAGCAATTTCACGATTGTTTGATTTCCTCTGAAAACCGTGGTTTCAAATTTCGAAAGCCTGAAGGACAACTCTCCTTTCCACCTTCATAGTTCCTGATCTTACCTTAATGTAGATGGATGTCTCATGAAGTTTAGAACCTTCCTTGCCCTTGCTTCACTTCTTCTCATTTGAATGAATATGGATAATGTGATTTGTAGAAAGTAATCCAAATTCACTAGCAAACAGATTGCAATCGGTATACCGAAAAAGAAGAAATTGATAGGTTGTTCTCCTATCCAGCCTCTACCACTTGAGCCATAGGTTATATTAAATGGGACAGCTTCCATAAAATAAATTACCAACAAGGTCCCACTTATTAGAGTTGGAGGGCCAAAACATTTCAGAGAAAATCCAAAAACTGTTTTCTAAGAGGGTTTCCTACCGCGTATGCCTTGTTTACGCAAGCTGAAAGTCTGATCCAAAGCAAACCCCAGCATTGAAGTGGTAATAAAGGCTGGTAACCAAAGAAAGTGACCGAGTCCAACTCTGTTGACACTCTTGCAACACCAGCAAAAATAAAAAAAAAATCTGGGCAGGAATTAGGCAAGCACAGAGGTTAAACACCAAGATGTTCACCAATCGGGATCGTACCTCAGGAAATACAAAATACTTTAACAATGTAAACGACAGCGCTGCAACAGAAACTGACATCCCTACGGTACTTAAGATAGCTTCCAAGTGAGAATATTCTGGAAAAACATGTAGTATACCGTTCCTCTACTTTGCAGGAAATTACAAACTTGGATGTCTATATCTGAAAATAGTTTGTACATATCAGGTTTCAATAGAACTGTCTCATTTTTCTTGTAAATCAAAATTTTTAGAGCTGTTGTTCTCAAGTTCAAAAAGTGACGAATCAAAAGTAAAAAAACGAACGCAAAGTCTTTCCTGCTCTGTTCATACTGCATCTCATAATGGAAATGCCCTCACTCGTTCGACTGCTATTATCATGAAAGGAAAGTTTAAAGTAACTTCGGATTTTATCAAGCCCGATTGGGAAGGACTGCATTACGCGAGAATTTCGACAAATTTAATAGAAGAGCAAAACTTCGGGACTTACCACGAAAAACTGTCTACGTCGTCATGAGAAAACAATATACCATTTACTACATCTAAAAGGAAGTGAAGGTTTGAAAAATTAATTGTGAAAGTTTCTAGTTTGGCAAGAGACATTATTATTATATTTCACATTTTCCACAAAAAGCATCATCAAATCTTCAGGTAAACATTCCAGGGCATTTTCCAAAGAAAATGAACAAGAATAACTACTATTATTCAGCAGACCAACTGTCACATCAAGTGCAAATTTTAGACGAAAGACTGCATCGTTATTACTGACATTCGGATTTTGCAAGCAAGCCGCATCTCTGAGAAAACATCAATCTATACATGCTAAATGGACACATTTGGATCCCAATAGATTAAATACTTGTCCAACTTCACAAGAAATAAGGGCACTTCCAATTCCTTCACCTTTCTTTGAAATTGGCCCCCGAAATCAAATGTTATCGAGATAGGAACAAAAGAATGGGGTGGGGCTCATGTGGTGGGCATATTACCCCTCCAGTTTCGGGACAGACATTATCGGGCGACCCAGTATTTCTAATGCACGATAACTCAACATCATCTTTTAAACTACAGTCCAAACAAAACGTTTTCTTGTAAGTAGCCTCATTAAACCGTACAGGAGCTGCAACTAAAGAGCAATTCTCAGCAACCTCTCTGCTCTTAGCAGGATCTTCGCAGACGTAAAATTACACTTTGATTAAGTTCACGACAAGAAATCAATGTTGAAGAAAAACTATCATCATTCTTTTTTGGTGGAAGAAAAGAAACCTTTTTGCAGTTGTCGATCAGATAAAGGACCTTATCTTTGACTGCCAAGTTTGAGCTCGTTTTGAACATATCTTCATCTTTGCATTATACAAATTCAAATGACCATAATGTAAGAGTTTGTAGTTTTTCGCCATGACAGAAAGTAGAATAGAAATTTCGAAAGGTAACGCCATCCGATGATAAAACAGGAATAGCAAGCAATCCATCTTCTAGTCTCCCGACAGTTATGAGGGTTGTTTGATTGATAATATCACATTCATTTGGTCCACTCCAAGAATCTGGGCATTTCGATACCATCCAATATTTCTTTCCCGAAATTAAGTCTGTTGTACACTG
>WURT03000033.1:529393-558419 GCA_009936505.3 Holothuria glaberrima
TAAAGGGAAAATGCAGTCCCCCCAATCTGAGTTAGTGTACCCCGGTACACTAGTTCAGGAATGGCTCATATCAATCATGTGACAATATTTTGTCACTTATTTCTTCAATTTATGCAGAATAACTCTTTGGTTTACCTTGAGTATTCAATGATTTTATCAGGAAATATTACCAAAAATACTTGTGAGAGAAATAAGAGGAGATCTGTAAGATTTAGCAAATTTTTGAAAATAAACTTTGGGTGACTGCCATCTCCTTTAAACCTTTTGCTGTGAACAGTTTCATGGCAAGACCATATTTTGATGAAGGCCTATACATGTGGTTTACTTTCAAGCCACAGAACACTTCAGGCTGATGAAAGCAGTAAAGAGAAAGTCTACTATCCTGCTCTAGGAGAGATGGTACAGACTGTACCATCAAGCTTGTATCTCAGGAAGACAAATTTGCATGTCTGTTTTTGTGACTATTGCATTTTTGAAAATGCAATAGTCCCAAAAATAAATGTGAAAATTAAGTGAGTATGTCTCACGGGAAGGCAGGAATGCCAAACAGTCCCACAATATTAGCACTAACTTTTTACTAAGTTATCACTTGTGTCATGAAAAACAAGGACCCATCCGGCCCAAGAAAGATTCTCAAAAAACATGTGATGTTAGTGCTACAGTAATGAGTCTGTGTTGCTAACACTTGTTCGATTTCCGCAAAATAGTTGCAGAAAATTTTGAACATGTTCAAAATTGCTTTGCCATGCCTTCGAATTCGGACAACAGTTTTGCTATTGTTTTACTAATATTTGATGAATATGCAAATTTTAGCTGAAAACCTTACGCAAGTGAAATATGTCTTCGTGAGATAGTGCCTTTAGACTCTGGTGATTGTGTTACATGCATAAATTGGCGCTGGCTGAAACACAAACAATATGGTGGCCTACAATAATGGTTTACACAGCATAACTGGGAAACTGGTACCGTACTTATACTACAAACCTCGACAAAAATGATGGGACAAACAAGCAAAACAAGCAACAGTAAGATCTTCATCCCCTTGCGTTCCCCTGTTCAATATTGCATCATCCCAATGTGTTCTGAGACTTCAACATCGATACAGGGAGCGGGGGTTGACCCATATACTTTTGTCGAGGATTGTAGGCTAGTAGCATGACATATATGTATTGAAGGCCAACTTCCTAATTTTAAAATATGTTATACAAATACAAAAAATAATTTCTAAACTTTCTACAACTACTCAAAATTCATTTCTGAACTCAAATTTTGCAAAGGGCAAGATTGAATGTACTGTGTGTCATCTGCATGTTGGAATCATTGTTTCAGTATGGCTAAATGCAGGGGGGTAGGTTTGGCCCCCTGCCATAGTGAAAGAGTTTCTTGTGAGATGACATGGCAGAATATTGTGAAGAACAATTCCAACATGAAATGTCAATTTTTAGCTCTTGCAACCATGAAACATTACATTAATACTAAGTTATGGTTGTGTTTAAAAGGGGTTTGCTAGGGACTAACTTGAATGACTTCAAAAAAGGCAGGAATTTTTTCTGCTCTATGAGGTGAAAACAGCTCATCATTTAGCATTTAGCCTCAGGAAGATACTTAGTTTCAAAGAATGTTATTTTTTCTAGAAGTAACATAGCAACATGGTAAGGGAAATCTGTGATTTCATCACAGCACATTGATTAGACATAGCATTGTATATACTTCTTTATAATATTGACTTGTAAAAACTTTGCTTGCAAGATCAACATGAAAAGAAATTCAAAAATTCTAACAGTATCAATTTTCAAGGACAAACAGGACATTCAATTGTAAAGAAACAAATGGAATTTGAGTCAGTGTGCCCACTTTTCATTACATTCTTTGAACCTTGATGAAAACTGGAGGAATTTTTTTGGACAGAAATAACCAATCTTTAAAATTAGATATCTTGAGTTAGGAATACACTTTTGCCACAGGGTTTGAAGGACATGAATTAATTTTTTCCAAACTGACTTGAGAACCTTGTGCCTGTAAATCACAGGAGAGAGTTGAGTCAGTAAAAGAAACAGAATTGATATTGACTGTTGAACCACTCTTCCTCATTTTTTAGGTCATTGCTGGGAAAGCACTCGGTGTGACATCAGTGGTGATGGTTATTGTAAGTATAAACATCAAGTTACATTTTCAGTTACAGCAGCATGGATCCATATATAGTGGGGGAGACTTTTCACCATTTGCAAAGTGCTGTCCTGGGGGAGGGTCCCCTCCCCTTTGGAAAATTTTTGCTGATGTAAGGTGGGCTAGATGCAAAATGGCGCTACATTTGGTGCTAAAGTTGAATCGAATATATCACCAAGAATTTCTACTTTTTTAGGAAGTTTTTTCATTTTGCTTGCTTAAGTGAATTTTTTACTCAGTCCTTGGGGTAAATCAGAAAGTTCTACATTTTGTGAAGCTTGAAAAAGGGCACAGCCAAAATGAGCATATTCACTATAGCTCTATGCTATTTCATAGGACATTTACTCAGGGGCACCACTGATAGCCATGGCTATTGGTGCAGTGGGTTATTTCAACCCCTGATCAGTGATTTAGCCTGCTAATCCTAACACTTAGCCTGTATATGTGTGACAAATGTTGCAAAAAATGCCAAGGAATGTCACAAAAAATTTGAAGAACACATTTTGCACAGTTGTTCATTCAAAAGAACCACCTCAATTTAGTTTTGCAACAAAACAGTCATCACAGATACATCTTCTCACTTCACTCCAAGGTATATTTAGTCAATATTACTTAATTTGCAGTCTAGGCACCTCTCAAAGTGTAAAAATTTTCCAAAGTGGGAGCATTACCATTAGACATCTCCCTAGGCTATCCATTCAGACTGTTGCAATGCAAAAGTAAACTGGCTAAACCACTTCTGATTATAGAAATACCATGAAACATCAAACATTGGTAATATTGGTGCAACTCTACCAAAAATGTACAATGATATTGACTCTCCTTTTCATCCCATTTCAAGAGTTACGATTGATCTTAGGTTTGAAATATCATGCAGTACTCCTTTGAAATTAAACTTAAAATCTGCCATATCTTCTTATGAATCGTGGCCCCGGGCCCCATTTAATTATGATCAGCTATAAGTTTTAATCTACATTGCAATAGTCCTATTGAAATAAAACTTAAGATTGAATGTTACCTTTTATGAAACTGTGCCCTGGTTGGGTTAATCATGTATGGTTTTTGTTTCACGCTCCCTATCTTCCAGGTGGCTATCATCGTTTCTATCCTTGAGGTACATCGAGACTGGACATACAGTCTTCTCATTATTAACCTCATCATCAGTTTCACAGTCATATCCTTCTTGGTAAGTGCAAGTGTAACAGCTGCTTAGTTTAACTACATCCAGTCCAGTATTGGTTAGTTAGTTAGATGAGGTTTTATGGCTCAGTTTGTAACCAATTGGTTTAAGTTGGGCCAGCCACAGCCTTTTTTCCAGTTGTGGCTCACTGGCTTGTTTTCCCTACTCCATTGCTCCAGTAGTGGTACCATAGCTGATTGGTACTACTGTCTGTTGGCCCTACAGATCATTAGTACAACAGTTCATTGGTACTACAGACCATTGGTCCTACTGTCTATTGGTACTACATATCATTGGTACAACAGTTCATTGATATTACTGACCATTGATACTACTGTCTATTGGTACTACCTATCATTGGTACAACAGTTCATTGATACTACAGACCATTGGTACTACTGTCTATTAGTACTAAAGATCATTGGTACTACAGACCATTGGTACATCAGTTCATTGGTGTACTCCTAAAGGCAATTGGTCCTACAGTCAATGTCGGTATACAAGGCAGAACAGACTTATCACTGCACATGCACAGTGGCTTCAGGTCATAGGTCATATGGGTACCAACTACAAATTTTAAGGTTTGTAAATTGTGCACTGTACCCAACAAGAACACTGAAATGTCTTGTTGAAAGTCATTTGATTTGTGGTGAATTTGGTAAGTGTACCAAAAAGTTAGAATAATGTAATTTCATATAACTTATGATGGCATTTATAAAGTGCATTCTGTACCTATATGACCCACAGTATAACCTGAAACAAATGTGTGTGCACAGCAAAAACTCAGAACTGATTTATATGAATGTGTGTACTGTAGGACCAAGGAGGTTCTACAAGGAGTCCTTGTAGAACCTCCTTGGTAGGACTATCAATGAGCTGTAAAACCACTGGACTGTACAGTGTTCTCCACAGGTCCAACTTTTGTAAGGGCACTTGTCTCTGATCTGGCAGATGACACCAATTGCCATCCTGGAGAGAGGACTAAGGTAAGGGGGTCCCCTCCTCCTTTCGAAAAATTTTTGCTCAAGCAAGGTGGGGTACACGTAGATGCAAAATGTTAATTCATTTGTTGCTAAATTTCAATTGAATAATTCAAAAGTTTCAGAAAAAGTGAAAGCAATATTTTTTGTCCAGGCGGCAGGGTTTTTTGTGTGGGCGGCAACATTCAGACCGGGTGCTGATGCACGCTCTTCAGATTTTGTCCGGGTGGCGAACACTGCTATAAAACCAATAGTCTGTAAGGCTCTTGGGCTGTAGGGCTACTTGGTTTCCTTTTTCATTGTTAACTGTAGGTTCAATTTACTTAAGAACTGATAGCTGTTGAAATACCAGGAAATGACAGAACTTAGAGGAAGATTGAGGGGAACTTAGCACGGGACTTTTTGTTTGGGGTCGGGGAGGGGGGGGGGGTAAGAAAAAAGAGCCAGCCAGGGAAATGCAAAATGGATATTTTCACTCCAAGCAAATAGACTAAGCAATTGTTTTTTATATTTAGACTAATAGCAGTGCTTATTTGGATGAGATGTGTAATGGTGGAAAAACTTAACAATTGCAGAGAAGGGTTTATACTATAAGGACAGGTGGATTGAGGATTTCCACCTGTGTTTGTTTACATCCTTCAAGCACGCATTGGTCAAGTGCAGGTGCAGGCTGCTTGCACCCCATATGCTCCTCCTCGTGTGGTTGACCACAATATTTTGGTGCAGCCCTGTTAGCTTTGACACTGGAAAAAGTTTTTCCAAATACCGTTGTCTACTTAACTGATACACAGTAGAGATAAGGACAATCAGTACGTTACAAGGGTATCCCATAAAATCATAAATACTTTTAAAAAATCATTACATTTAGGAAGTAAATACTCCACAACTGCAACCCCTTACTTTACCCCCTCTCCTCAACAACAAAAAAAAAAAAAAAAGAAAAACTGCTTGGCTGTTGGTCCATTTTTGTGACCACACCTGCCGTAGAGAGTATACTCCAGCACAGGAATTCCCTGTTCTTTTGTTCAGTAGCTGGATAACCTGACAGTATACTTTTACACAGGAGTCTTCAGATTTTACTCATGAGGTTCATATTTGTCTACTAAAATTTAAATTTGATTTCTTTTACTCCAGGCACTGTGGTACAAGCAAGGACATTTGGTGAGTTTCCTTCGTAATTCTTATTATGTACAGTGTGTTAACTTTAGTGTTAAAATTTCCATGGTTGATCTCACGTCCATTTTTTGCTGCCTTGGCTGGAGCCTTGTAAGGTACTGCCTTACAGTAACTGAGAACTCTCTGACCCTTTGAAATTGAGTGGAGGCTAGTTTGAGGCTAGCCTGCATAGCCCTCTGTGGCTGCAATCCCATGTGTTGGGTTTTTTCGTAGTGACAGGCTGAACAAAAAAGCTTGTTCGCTCAGCAGTGTAGTTTGAGGCTGACCATGCAGTGTAAACAGTTACATCTAAAAGAATCCATCTGACAGAAATACATATTTCACTCTCTTAGACTAATTCCCATGTTTGTAAATTTTCGAGAGTTACCCCCATGTCTGTTGTATATTATTGTATAAAGTTTAAGACTATCACAAACTGAAGTGGTTAGAGAAGGTCTGTTAGCTTGCCTTGACGTGGGCCCTTGGTTAGTGTGGCCTCAGGTTCAGTGGCCACAACTACAACACTGGTGTGCACACTTTCAAAGGTGATTTCCTAAGGTGAGATAAATTATATGTTCTTAAATCAGGGTCAAAAGAAGCAACAAAATATCATTCAGACAACAGGAGCAGATCCAGAAGGATAGGCACCTTGGGGGTCGGTCCAGGGCAATGTAGGGAGTCTCTGTCGGGGAGGGGGTTGTGGGCCCCCTAAATGTTACCATTGCCCATGCTGTGCCTGTATAGTGCTTCCTCCTTCCCTGTCATTACATGAAATTTGTTTAGCATTCTTCAGACAGATACAAAATGCTAGTCTTATATTTTATATTTCAAAATCTGACTGGACTTGGTTATATCTGTAATTTATTTGCAAACAAAAATCCTGAGATTATTAATTTTTGTGGAGCACAAAAGAATTTATAACTAGATTTAGGTACATTGAGAAAAGTTTATAACACAGTACATTCCTGTGGAAGCAGAAATAGGACAATGCCTTACCACCCCTCCCCCCTCCTCCCTCTCTTCCTTCCCCTCCCTCCAAAAAAGAAAAAAAAATGATTACTGCTCGTATTTGCTTATGACTGTCCAGTGACCAAGTTCCAATTGTTCTTGATTTGAAATGAGAAGTAAGTTTATAAACACTGAGACTTCTTAACAGCTAGCAGAAGTGGTGCATGCGTGTTTTGTAAACTGAGTCAACGCCAACCCAAATTTGTGTTAACCAATTGATATACGGTGTAAATGTTTTAGGTAGTGGAGCTTCTTGTACCATACTATTCCCTCTACATGTTAATACTGCATTTAAAATTTCTGTAGTGTTATGATGTCTTCTCAAGTTGTTGGTGTAATCTGAATGTATTGACGCAAGGGTGAAATTAGAATGGAATCCAGGAGCAGTTTGGCTCCTGATACCTGCCAAATGGATGGAGACAGCACATGTAAGACCCAAAAAGTTCATTACCAAGAGCCACTTTCCCCTGTTCTCCCTCCCTCAGGTAGCTCCAGGTTGGTATTAATTTCCATTTAGCCCCAGGTTTCCCTTACAGTAATCTCCTAGTATAATGTGCATGGCTGAAATTGCTTCATCTCCAGGTAAACCTAAAGTGGCACCTGATTTCACCCCCCCCCCCCCAAAAAAAAAAAACTGGGCAACCAGGAGACACCTTTGACCAAAAGACATGCCTGGTACAGTTGATCTTCATTTCAACCTTGTTCTGAAGTCAATTGAATTAATCTGTGGTTTGTGGTTACGTGTGAATTACTTCCTTGATTGAATATTAACCACTCATGGTATCAGTTTCCTCTCATCTCTTGTCTACAGAGGAAACTTTTGTTCATGTGATTTGTTATGGTCATGTGAGAAATGTTCAACCTATTCATTAATCATTTATGGCCATGTGATATTTTGGACCTTGTCCAATATCTTGCTTGTTTGTATAAACAACTAGACTGATCCATTGCAAGGATGGGGAAGATGAGTTCCCTTAGTTCTCTGTCGTGATGTCAACATTCAGGGATGTGATGTGATGCAATTGGCCATATTTGGCGTAGTGTTATACCGATACTGCAAGTAGGTGATATTAGTAATACCGAGATTTAAGTTCTCAGTATTGGTTGATACCTATCCAATGCCGACATTTGGGAAATAAGCATTGTGCACTAACCATAGGCTACCAGGCATCACAACTAAGTGTGGTTTCATGTTGATGAGGTAAAATGAAATGAAATGATCCAAGCCAAGACATTACCAAAGGCCATATTCAATGTTTTTGGCCTTTTAAATGCCATCTTGGCAACCTTGTTATCATTCTCAAGACAGTTATAGCAGTAATATCTTTAGACATGGCATTAGTATTCTTTCAAAAGAATAATTTTGAGGTCGAGATACTATCAACTCAAACCAAGCATCACTCTAGCAAATTTATTAAATTGTAGCTTGAAAGGTACCAGTTTGCATGATATAAGACAAGTTTTAATGTTTTTTTGTATTCAAGCGATGATAAAAATCAGTGTTGTATGCAGGGTTGCATTTAGAAAGATTTGCGTGTGGGATGCAAATCACGGGAATAACTACCCAAGCGTATCACCATCGTCAGTTGGCTTGGAGCGTACAGAAAAATTTTGGCAAAAACATGCTTCCCAGATTGCAGGGAATGGCACTTCCCTTGTCTTTTTTTTTCGGTTTAACATCCTACATTCAATTACTTATTCTGATTTACTAGAATGGTAATACTTCATTCGATGGTACAGTATTTTCCTGGTTCAATATTTTGACTTAAAAACGGGAATATCTGGAAGAGATTCCGTGGTAAATTCGTAGCAGATTTAGGGCAATAGTGGGAAATTTGTGAGGGTTAGAGAAGCCTCATTGAAGTGCGAGTACGGGTCCGCAAAAACCAGTGTGGGTTGTTACTGCCCCTCACCGACCCTTGTAGCTACAACCCTGGTTGTATGTCAAGGCCACAGTTCCCAAGGCTGAAGCTAAGGCCACATCCCTGAGGCCAAGTCTACACTGTGCTATGCCAAGGCCAGTTAATTCCATTATGATATCATTTACTGTTCAATACATAGATAACTTGACCAGATACCTTAGGACAGACTTGATGAGATATACTTTTAAGTAGAAACAAAATGCTCACTTTCTTCTCCTCATCCCATATCCCCCTCCCTTTCCCCCTCCCCTGTCATATCCCCCTCCCCTTCCCCTGTCATTCTTGCCAGAAAAAAACCTTGATTACATCACTAAATGTGAAACCTCTTGTAACATTGACACTGTTCTCTTCTTTTCCCCTTCAGGCACCTAACAAGATGTGGTTTCTGTTTGTGACAGCAAGCATACTCATATTTCAGTGCATAACCACCATCGTGTATGTCACTGCCCACAAGGTTTACACACCTGGCAACACTATGGCACCAGCATTTACAGTACAGACAGCTGCCACCATAAAATCCACTATTAAGCCACCTAGTCTTTTGCTCACGAAGGCATCAGAATCTATACTGGCCCCACCTCATTAACCATCTTCCAGTACCAATGTTTTCATCCATGACAGATGCAATATGAATGTTGTATGGTAATGGCCATCATGTGCCAGTTTAAAAAAAATGCATTGTTTCTAAAACGAAGTTTTGGAGGCAGTATTGAAACATATACCTTTAGTGAGGCAGGCCTGATTTTGAAGAAAATTTTCAGGTTGTCCAATGGAAAACCTCAAAGCCAAATTTTGGTTGTCCAAAAATTTTTTAGGTTGTCCAAATGAAAATTAACAAACCAAAGGTGATCAATTGTATGTAGTGTTGCAGACATAGTTAACTAAGTTCTCTATGCCTACCAGTGACCTCTTTCTTTTTCTCTTGTTTCAATAACGAATGACAGTTGATATCAGTTTGTCAATACCATCTCCTAATGGGATTTCTGTGACATATTTCTTGCTGATGTAGTGAACTATTCAATTACTTATAAAATTTGTTGTCCATCGGACAAGCTCAAAGAGAGAAAGTGGTTGCCCGGTGCAGTTTTTAATCATCTTGGACAATAGGAGGAGTGTTAAATTTCAGCCCTGTAGGGGGGGGGGGAAAGTCAGGGGTTAGTGGGTGTTGATGGTATAGACAGGTCCTGGAATTTAGGGGCATGAGTGAGGCAAGGGTTACATTTTGTGGGGGTGAGATTGGTTGTGCTTACCAGAAGCAATTACACTATAATGAGTCCTTTCACGGGGGGGGGGGAGTGGGGAGGGGGAAGTTGGGCAATCCCCCAGGGAGGCAGGGTGAGGGACAGAGTTCCTCTTGATACACCTATGTTGGTGTCAAGGGAAATGGTTTTGTATTTCCTGTGAAAAGAAATGTTACCACGGTACAATTTTTGCCGGGTTTGTCATGACTCGGTACTCTTAATATAAAGTAAGAACAGGGTTTACTCTGATCAACTCTCCCATTCACCCCCTCCCCGCCCCAGATCTCCTCTTGTATTTGCCTCACATTTGTAAAAGCATCTTTTAATACTTTGGTAAAGCAGTATCAGAGTAAATTGAATTTTTAATCATTTAAGTTTTCAAAAAGAGACAATTGAATTGAAAAAACTAAAGGTGAAGCAAGGTTCAATCTTTAAATAGATACTTTACTTATCCAAACTACAAATCTGCTTTCTGTATGAGGGATTGCCATGTTCTGTCTATATGTAAACCACAGAAAATTAAATAACCTCACAAACAGGCTTTGTAGGGAGGGAAAACCAAATCCCCACATTTTGTTTTGTAGTGTGTCACATTCTTGTCTCAAGACATGCGTATCATGCATGATATCATGCCACAAGGTTAGGGTTAAGGAAGAGACATGAAATAAGGTTAGGGTAAGAAGGTCTCGAAACTTGATATCATGTGAGGATTGGGTTAAGGGGGAGCGAGAGTGTTGCATATTCATGGTGGTAGCATATTGCTTTAACTTTTTCCTTTCATTCTTGAACATAAGTCACAATTATGTATAAAATGTACGTTACCTTGAGATACACAAGTAGAGAGTTATTTTGCCATAGCTGATCAAACTGAAATCAAGGAAAATTTGTAAATGATTTGTAAAGAGTGTTGTAATTTATTCCTATGGAGTTACATCACTCTTGTATACTTTGTGGAAAGGGGGCAGGGAAATAAAAACAAAAAGTGAAAATTTTTAACAAAAGACAAAAGAACAAATTGCTACTTGTTCGAGACCAAAAATTATGCTGTGCTAAGTATTGTATTTTGTACAGAAGAGGTTGTCCTCATTCCTTTATATTGCTTTCAGAAGTTGTGGCAGTTTTTCAATTTCGGTATATTAATTGGTGCTTATGTGTAAATATTTTGATAATATAAATTGTTCTTGTTAAGGGTACTTATCATTTTTCTACCTATATACACCTTGTAATCATAAGACTGTCCAAACTTGGGCACAAATTTTTTAAGCCAGTCTGTGCACTTCTTCTCATAGAAACATTAATTAGTTATCTCTTTCAGATCTGTTCTGTTTTTTTCTCACTTGGAGGTATCCTAATTTTTCATTCTAGACTTATTGCATATCACAGGAGTATCTTGCATAAATCTGAGAACAATATTTTCTCACTTGACCTGAAATAGCCATAGCTGATTTAGCAGACAAGGCTATGGTAAGTACAGACAAGGCTATGTAAAGCTCACACTGTATGTGCCCTTTACAATAGCAACTGCAGGGGCTGTAATTGAAGTTAACCATCTTTCGAATTGAGGAGCGGGGAACTATGGTTAATCCGCGGTACTGGGAAGTCACCTACAAAAAAGTGTCATTGTTGATTTAAAGGGTATTTGATGTTAGTTTTGCCTCTCCAGTGAGCAGCAGCAAAGAGATTGCTCACAGTAGTTGATAGTTAAACTCACAACATTCCTGAATAATGTATATCATATAAGAGGGGAAAATCCATTTTGCTACAGTGTATTCATAACTGAACACAAGAATTCCTGAAATAAGTCAAAAAATTACTTAAATTAGACAGTTCCATCTTGAAATTGTCTAGAATGCTTACTGTATGCTATTTGTAATAGTCTTCTCACAGGCAAATGTTAAAACAAAACTTTAAACTCGCTATCAATCATTCATGGTGAAGGAAGAGAAAAAGGTTTTGTCCTTCTATTTTGGAAAGAATTGTTCATTCAAGTTCCTGAATTTTCTACCAGTACAACGCTGCCGTACCGGTAATTTTGAGAGAAGTGGAAGCACAGACATCCCATTGTCTACTTCAGCCCCCACCCCCCATGTGTATTGAACAAGTTATACCATCCTAGGGTTCTGGTATTAGAACTTAGGTCTGTAAGGCAGTTTTGCAAATACATTCTACATTTTTACATGTTGAGGGATGAGCGTGAGGGAATCAATAAAAGAGTGAGGGTCTGCAATATTGTCATAGTTGATATTGGAACCAATGCATAAGGGACATTAGCCTGCGTCTGTGCCTGCCTCTCCCTTAGGCTGCCGGTCCCTCTATTGGTTTTTGGTTGCAACGAGATGAAAGAAAAAATTTTGTCTGCTCCGCAGGGTAAGGAGACATTGACATTAGCTACACTGCTGCAAATAAAGTGTAAGTGAACTATGATCATCACATATATCACCATGTGAATCGAAAACAGGGAAGACCTGTAGCTAGACAGGAACTGAATGAGGAGAGATGAGGAAAACTAAAGTGATCAGGTTTTGAAGTCATCCCCCATCAAAAGGTGGATGCATCCTTTGAACCCCCCCCCCATTCCCATGATGTTTTTCAGGGGACACTAGTGGACAATATCCAAACTTCTGTTAGCCAAAGCTACGAGGAAGTATTGAGAGGGAAAACATTTACTGGCGTGTATGATTGGCACTATTTTATCCGAGGTATTGGAATTTGGCTGATGCTATTGGACAGGGGATTTAAGAAATCCTGACAGCAATTACGAGAAACCCTTAGAGGGGGGGGGGGGAGTGCATAAGAGAGGGCGCTATTTCTATTTTGTTTACCTTTGAGACGCCTTAAACACGAATGAGAAGAAAACTTTTATTCTCAGTATTCTCTTTTAATACAGCACCTCATAGGTCCAATTCAAACGTGATATATGTATGGATGTATTTACATAAAGAAGACATAAAAATTGCATAGGTCGGAAAGTAACGCGAATTAAACATAGATAAAGTGATAGGTTTTCACATATTCATAAAGTTTTCTTCTAAGTATAGATATCTGGTAGGAAATGAAATAACTTGGTAGCTATATCACGTGAGAACACACGTGATATAAATAAAAGTCTGATGCTTAGCTACCCACTCCTTCCCTAAATAGCACCCGATATAACCAAAAGTATGATGTCTGCCAACTAGGGACCTCCATGACATCCCACACATTAACTAACAACATAGTCAAAGTGACGTTCTAGAAGTAGGATTTTAATTCGTATTATAATCACACTCATCCCCCTTGCACCTTGCCACCCTTTCCCTCTCCCACCACCCCTTCCTTCACGCCCCTTCCCCTCCCTCACTACCCCTATCTCTACCCACTTTCCTTTCCTCACTACCCCTCCTAGACCACCACCACCTCCTCCCCAATTACCCCTTCCCTAGAGACACCAGGGATATCGCCCCCATAGAGACACACTCTCTACGCGTTAAAAAATAAAACTGAACTATCGAGAACTATCTATGAACTATATGAGAATGTAATATAATCCGTACCACCACACTCATCAACCTAACACCTTTCCACTACTTCCCCTTGTCCCACCACCCCTTCCCCTCCCACTACCCCTTCATCCAGATTCCACCCCACTTCTCTTTCCTCACCACTCTTCCTACACCACCGCCTTCTCCTTCCCACCCACCCCTTCCCTCGTGACACTTTCTCTACGCGTTAAAAATTCAAAGCGAACTTGGATGAACTATCCAGAACTATCGATGAACTACATGAGAAGTGCACTTCGTGTTTTGAGGTAACCCAAATGAAGAGTATGTTACATACAAGATGAAATAGCGTATGCACAAGAGAGACGGAACCTCTCTTTTAAAATTTCGATACATTTGTTTGTAGATAACTGATCTGCTATATATGTGTAATCGATATAAAAAATAAAAATTAAGACTGAGTTGTACTTGAGAATGTCACATGAAAAGTTCACCATACGTGTCTTGTTGACTTACATGTCAAGCTAAGGAGACATGAGGAAATAGGTAAAACGAGCACATCCTACCTAATGAAAGGTTAAGGCAGCTTACGGCGAACCTATTCACATTGGCAATTAAGAAATACACGATGAACGAACAACCGTAGTTGTAATAATGGATCTTGCAAATAACACTTTAGCAAGTAATTCATTGCTTTGAAATCTTCCCTGATTTTTGCTATTTTTGAAACTAAAATGTCCTCTCCAAGGAGGACGCATTACCGATTTCCCCTTCCATTCCCCTCAAGTACACATAGTGCGTAGATTAGATTTCCCCACCCCCGAGCCAACCCCCACCTACCCCCTCCAGAAGCAAACGATGCATTATGATGTTGAAATATACTTAAACAGATATACCATCCCTTGTAAATTGGAATGAGTGAAGAATCCGTACCCTAGCCATGTACCTCGTACCCCATTAAGCATACGACGTACAAGTACATATCATCTACTACCTACACCCACACTCCTCCGCTACCATCTCGTCGTGGTGCCTGACCACAATCGCTCCCTCTTCGACGTACAGCATACTTAGTGGTTGCAGCTTTGTTGGTATACAGCAAGGCTCTGGTGCCCTTCCTGGCATCTTCAGTCTGATAAGGTCCTGCATCACGGCGTGGTTACTGGGATTGTGTATGGCGTCGAGTGGTCCGGAACACCTCCCTGCACACCTCATGGCGTTGAAATTCTTTGGGTAAAGGATCCACTTACTCCAACCGATCTCTTCGAAGTTGACTTCCATCTCGACTAATCTGCATGGGCCGCCCTCAACTACAGACTGTCTGGCAAGCTTCTCTTCACGGGCTCGTCGCAACTCCTCCCTCCTTTCCTTGCGAAGTAACTTCTGCTTCTTCTTTTTTCGTCGCTCAGATCGCTCTTCGTCAGTTATGGTGCTACGTCGAACTCTGCGGAGCTGACCTTCACGATGTGCCGTGACGGAGAACATGTCTTGAACGATCGTATTTTCCGCGGAAGAACGGCCATAGAGCACAAGGTTGATTTCCAAGAAACCGTCGTCGTTCCTTACGTTGTCATCCTCATTACTGTTCGCTGACTGGAATTCACGATCAGATAGCAGTTTCATCATCTTTCGTCGGCGATTGCTTCTCGTAGCCTCGACGTCTCTCGCCAAATGTTCGCCGTTGCTGAGATCTTGTTCTGTACCTCGAAACGACCAAAGCTCCACCATTCTGTTGACTTTGCCTTCCGGTGAAATCCAGTTGCGTAGCTCATCGGTAAAATCGATTACCGTCGTCCCTTCGTCGTCGCTACTTATGTATTTGGTAGTCTCCATCGACCTCTGCAGTTTCCGCTTCCGACAGACGGCGAGTGGCGTCGCGGAGTCGCAGGGAAATGTGAGCATGTGATTCGCATCCAAGCCGACGACATGATCAAAGCCCTCCGTAATCTTGATGTGCAACTCGGCGAGTAACAGCTTCTCGTTGAACTTGTCGAAAGTCGGAAATACAGCACGCCACTTCCGGGATTCAGTGGTGAAGAAATGCCCATCTATAAAAAGAAAAGAAAAGAAAATACAACTTATAAATCCAATGTCAACTGAACTTTTCAAGAAGAAAAATCGTGAAAACAGCACATTCGTACGGAATATTTTTTGTGGGTGCTTAACCGTTTTTGCCCTAGAGAAGTTAACTAGTGAACAGGGTTGGGTTTTGCCGAAAAAAACTGTTCTTACCGAAACAGCGGTAGAAGCTGATAATAACTGGTTATTACCGGTAAAAATTGGGAGAAAATAAAAAAAAACAGCTTTTCTGGCAATTGAGTGAGTACAGTCGTTGTACCCATTGGCACATGATGAATAAACAAGTTGAGATAAAATTATGAACATTTATTTTAATCACAAACAAAGTAACTACATGCCAACGGGAATGACCTGAAAATTACAGTTGGCTTGCAAAATGACTAGATCTATCGAGAAAAGTTTTACAAAAATGAGGACTATGAAATTTTTTTTATGAAAGCTCTAGCACCAAGTTAGCATATCTGTTACACATACAGTAAGACCGAGCAAGAGAATGGAGTGGACGAGCAACTGCCTTTATCATGTCAGAAACTTCAGTTTGACACAGCAGGAAGCAATTTAGAGTGCCTTAAATGCTAACTAAACAGAAAGTTGATGTAAATGAGTTTCATCAAGGAAGCTTCTCTGAAATAAGAAGTTAAAGATAACCAACCAAATACAAAGGAAATATCTGTTGACATTTAACTCCCATTTAAAAAAACATGATAAAGAGCTAGTAGTAATGTTTGAATGGAAGAAACTTAAGTGGATAGCTAACACCTTATTTTACAAGAAAGTGGATCTGTTGAAGGAAGGTGGATGGCTGAACTATAAACAAGAAATAATACTACTGGAGATTAGTGTAAGACATTGAGTTATTATAGGATCTACACACCTGTAGGTTCCCCTTGAGAGGGTACACCCAAGGGTGAGGTTAGCAACTTGCTAGAATACTTAGAAAAGTTTTCCAACAAACTTAAAATAAATCCTTTAATTTTTCCTTGAGTTTCCTCCCCGTTTTCTGCATTTAAATAATACCTTTGGTATGTGCACTTTACACAAAAGCAGTTTAAATCTGGCAAACAGTGGCCAAAATCAGTAAACAAACCACATTCAAACTCTAAAATGATTTATCGTATGCTTTTACATAAAATGATTAACTGCGTGTACGTGAAACAACATTTCTGGATCGAAATCACCTCGAAATACTCTTTGACGAGACGATAATTTGGTGCCAAAGCTATTTGACAAAATGATTTAGTTGGCCCCAGTCCAGGACCCTGATTCACGGCCTTGAATTGGGCCTCGCTTACCAGTTTTCGTGACAAAAAGAAAGCTTTCAAAAGTATGAGACAATTTTTTACAATCAATTATATAGTTGGTAATGATAAAAATTACTTAAAAAAATAAACATGCAAAAACTTCTAAAATTGGTACAATAAGACAAAATTTATAGAGCCTGGCCCTTATCTAGACGGCTTCGCCTCACCGAAATAGTCGCTATTTTAAATTTTTGTCGTTACATTAATATGAAGAGTCGGTCTCAAAATAAGTTTTTGGGGATCTTTTCTTCAAAAGTTAGCTCAGTCCGTAAAATTTGGTCCAACAACCTTTCTATTTTGGCGGAGAACTAAGAAAAAAAAATAAAAAATCATTCTCGAAATTATAGTCAACTAGCCGAGCAGATGAAAGCCGGTAAAATATGGGGAAATTTGCTAAACTTTACAATTATAACAAGTACTCCACGTTAACGTCATTGCGTAAAACGAATGACAATTATGAAGGTAGGGCCACTTTCTGCCCTTAGCCTTAAATTCTTTTGCGTCATGCAATCCTAACAGTTAACTTATACCCTCAGGGCAAAGACAGAAAACGGAAGCACTCCACTAAATAAGAACTTCATTTGCCTTGGCATTTGGCTGCTAATTTGAACGGTTATCCCTCAGACAGACATAGAACTGTAACAAATTGACTCTCTTACAAAAACGGATTGAGACAGGAGTTAATAGCCGCGTGTATACCTGTATACAAGCTAACATGATTTCATACAGCGCGACACTAAGCCGTTTGGATGACTCTATTGTACTGTAATTACCCCCAAAGTAGGGCCTTTATTGGACGCATTCAGATCGAAGATTGGGGTCATTTGTACTGAAGAGACTAATCCCATTGAGCTGAGGGCCTTAACGGGTTCACAGACAGCATAATTGGTAAACAATACGGCGAAGTTTGTCGCAGAAGACTGATCGAAGAAACCTCACAAAATATGTTACGGGCTCATTTCAGGAAAAGTGAAACATTTTGAGGAAAATAGTGAGGAAAAGGTTACAACAAAAAATAGGCCAAATGGTGTTTTCTAGTTCACAATTTAAGTAGTAAAGTCTTAATGAGAGATAAAAAATCGGTCAGGACCCTTTAACACTATCAACAGCCTAGCAAAAATAACTGCAATATAGTTGTTATCACCATGCATATCTACCATTACAGTGGATACTCAAAATAACCATATTCCGAGTCAATCTGACTATCTTCAATATCTTTGGAACAAAAATGTTTGTCGGTACGTTTAGCTAGCTGACGTTTTGTAAGTTTACAGGAATTCAGTTCGGGTAATGGTTTTACGTAAACGGCGTTTTTATTTTTCATTTTTTGTTCATTTGTTACGTATTTATTTTTTGTGCAAACATCCAGAAAAAACGTAATTTAATAACACTTCCAAAGCATATAGGATATCATAGTACAGTGGATTGTTGAAAATCTTTTCAATTTTAGCGGCAAGTTTCTACAAAAACTTACCGGTTTCGCTAATAGAGAAAATAAGTAACACAAACAATCATGCAAATAATAAATATCAAAGTATACCTACAATGTAGCAAAGCAAAAATAGTTTAACTTTTGCACAAATAAAAATATTTCGCATCTTCTCCGTATTTTCAGCTCACAAAGTTTTAAACCAGCCTAAGTTAAAACCTACCTCAAGATTAATTTAAGTTTTTAATATAGTTCTCGGTAAGCTTAGAATCACAAATGAATGTGGCACTAGATTTTGGAAAAACTAATAATGGGAATAAAGGGAACAAGAGAAGGTTGAGGGAGAGGGATCAAAAGCAAGTGACATGTCTAGTTCTAAAGAAAGAAAATTGTAAATAAAAAAGATGTTTTCTTACCAATGATTCGACCGGCGTAACTTCTAATGGTGTCTGACGTCTTGATTGCGTCAACTTCCTGGCGAGGTGGGTTTTCTGTATTCCTGAAAAATTTGTACAGCTCAAGAATGGATCTGGTTGAGTTAATTCTGTCGACGGTTTCTTCGCCTGATGCCGTTGGACCACTATCCGTGCCTTGGCAAAATGTCCACAGAAGGCATAAAATCAGGAACTTCAAAAAAGCTGCCGAGTACATCTTTCCACTGTCCGGATTATTTGTCACTCCGGCGAATTAGAAGCAAACGTCCGTATAGTCCAGTGATTTTTGTTCAAAATCACAATATGGTCCTCTGATATAAAATGCTGGCCAGATACTGATGCACGATGTATTGAGCTCTATTCGATGACAAGACGAACTATACTAAATTGGTATGTAACTTTTCTTTCGTCCGAAAGATTTGACCTGACCCCTGGACAATACGATTGTAGAGCAGGGTTGCTAAGTTTTGTCGTTGTGATAGCTGCAAGACTAGTTCAAGAATGAATAACATAGCACCGTGCTCACTTCCTAATAAATAGAGGTCTAGTACGCGGCCCGCGCACGCACACAAGAGGATTACCCGGGCGGAACAAAGGCCTGAAATAAACGACAAAGGGGATTAAGTCACGGTTGGCTGCTCTCATGGATATTCTCTAATCCCTTAAGGTGGACCTAATCAAAGTGTCTGATGCCGTGATACACATAACGGGTCCAGGTCTCTTAGTTATGATTACTTGAGAATAATTTTAGTCTAGCCATCAACCTGTGGCTTGTAAATTTTGCCTAAAGCCATTTCTTCTTTTAGATTTAACGCTAAATTGATACCAGTGGCAACAAATTAGGCTTTCGTTTCGCTAGAGAAAAAAAGGTTGACGATACTCCATACTTGTGAAAGCTTCATCATTACAAAGTTTTGTTGAAATAAATAGGTTAAAAATCAGGGGTTAAGCCTGGTGGGGAGGGGGAAAGGTGGACCCTAGCCCTTCGTTCGTGGAATCCTGACTTTTGTTGGCGGAATTTTCCAGTTTCGTCGGGGAGCCTTGTTGGGTTCGATAAAGAGTATAATACCCGACGGCGACCAGACGCCATGACGGTACACATTTTCATGCACTCAAAAAGAGAGGATTCTTCAATTAAAAAATCCATTTTTAGATTTTCTTCAGTAGAAACCCCAAATTTACATATTTTCTTCAATAAGAGTTCTACAATTTGCGTTCGCCATTCTTCCAGTAAGTCGCCACGTTTGTCGGGGCTTCGGATTGTTGCTCTTACCAGCACTTGTCACTCCTCGCTGGGAGCTTGTCCCCTTACCGCCCCTGCCACCCCTCGACGGGGAGCTTGCCCCCCCCCCTTGTCACTTAAATCCTTGCGGTCCCTGAAAATTAAGTTGGGGCACTGACATTTTGTTATTAAAAGCAAGGGGCGATTTGTTGTCCATATTGGGGAGGGGTGCATGACCCCATTTTCAAATTATTTACTGTGTGAAAAATCAAAGCCAATGGGTGATTTCTCAAATACCGGGGGCGGGACATGTCCGCCTGCACCCGGCGGATCGCCGCCCATGATTAAAAGAATGGAATTTGAGGAGGTTCGTTCTTAGAAAGTTTATACTGGAAGCTTTACATTGCGATCTTGAAACAGAATTCTCCTACATCCCCGATTTGCTTTTTTTTTGTTTGTTTGCTGCAAGAAAGGATCAAATTTACAGTCTCCACACATAGTTTAATAGTGTTTTCATATTCCTAGGGCAAAGCTACGCCAAAGAAGCACACATGAGATTTTGTCAGTGTTCGGGCTTAAAAATAGGCTAGAGAAGTCTGAAATAGCTTATTAAAGATTGTAAATCAGTACTAAGATAACAGTACAAGTGCCCCGTCATAAGAAAGCACTGTGAAGTAAACTTGTACAATTTACTAGTTGTTTGGCAACTTTTTTAAGTCTTTAAAAATATTCCCCCTTTTTCTCAATTGGATGAACCCAACTTAATTCAGAGGTCAATGTTGACTCGCCCGTACCTCATGTTTCTTCTTTTCCCGTATGAACACACTTTGTGTGAAACTTCCGGTCAAGTTTTCAAAGGCGACCGGGAAAAAGCAAACCATTCCAGAGCGGTGGAGACTTCTTGTCGCCAAAATAGATATTTGGCCGTGTCTTCACAGCCCATCTCCCTGTATGAAGAGCAATTACCGCTTGTGTTACTATCGGTAATGCTTTGAACTTGAACTGTAATCAGATTGAGAAATCGGTTGATTTTAGCAAGAGAGCTAGGATCTCTCGAAATTTCCGGACGTTCTTGACAGACTTGATGTCTCCTGATGAGTTGTTCTGCTAACTTCATCGTAGCAGTTTTGGAGGTCCTTTACCTCACAATGGACCATCTGTATGACCTCTCTTGAGGTCAAATATGCTTACTGCATACCTAACTCATGTATTACTTTTGCTGGCAGTATGGACAAACGTTTGAGAAATGTAAGCGTTTCGAAATTTCATTCCATTTGCATAAATATTTGCAACATAATTCTGAAAGAAAGAGTAGAGGGTTATGTGATCAGGGAGAGGGAACTGGGACGATTTACCAATTAGGTTAAACTGATTTTGTTAAATGTCTTATATCTTGTGGAGGGAACTGTGGAGGGAGTAACGGGGTAGTGACAAAAATGTTATCTTAAAAGAAGGGTTCAAGCAAAAATTTACTTTTCATATGTGAAGGAGGAACTAAATCTATGCATTTTGGTGAAACTTTCGTTCAAATTGGCCATGTATTACTCGAGATATCAGCAAAAGAAGTTACTGCATTTGTGACCCAAAGTGAACTTGAGACAAGTGGGAGTTATATCGCTAGGCAGCTCCCTGATATCATTCCTTACATTGATAATGAATGCTTTGTTTCCTTTGTTTTTTCAGTCTGTTGTGCTGACCGTGAAGTTAGTAGAGATAGGACCTCCCCATGGGAAATGTGAAGTTTGTAATTTTCCCATGCCTCTCATGCAATCACATTCCCATAACATTTGATTGTTGAGGAGAACATTGGTTACAAAGTTTAAAAAAGAACAAAGGACTGCTCATTAATGTGAGGCTATGACATCATATGTGCTTGCTTCAAGTTCACTTTCTGTTGAAAATGTGACAACTTGATCTGCTCATATCTTGAGAACCACACGTCGGATTTCAACAGGAATTTCACCAGATTGTTTAGAATAAGTACCGTCCTAATATATCAAAACTTGATTTGAGCTTAGACCCTTCTTTTAACAGATTCTTTGAAAGTATATTTACAAACTCAGAATTACACACAATCCATTCGGATATATACGTAGGATACTTACGAGCGTTTCTTCTTGAAACGGAAATAATTACCCCAAAATAATTAAAAATAATGATTTGGTCTTAAGGCTTTATCTTTTCACTTTATACACTTTTTTTTCTTCACAGCATAATTGAAAGATTTTGTTGGAAGAAAGCTGGTGTCATATGGATGGTACGCTGAAGTTACTGCTCTCCTGAAGTATTGCTTTAGAAGCGGGTAGCTGGCCGTAGGTGGTTGAGAGAAAAGGCCTCTGAGTAAAACCGAATAAGTAAATTGGTAGTGTGATAAAATACTGAAATTTACAGGTTTTTTTTTTTTTTTAAATTTTCTTTGGACACTTCCGTACTGTACGCTACGGAAGACCTACCCGAACGTCATACTCCGACTGAGAAGTGCATAAAAAGGAAACGAACAAACTCACAAACAAAGCGAATCTTTAACTGGTCCACCCGAGGTGCTTCAGAACAGACATACGAGGTAGGGGCTGGGGGACGCAGCCCCTCCCATATTCAGGCGAAAATTTTCTATCTTGGGGAAATATAACCGCTACTTTAAGGCAAATATGCATTAATATTAGCAAAGTGCTGAAGCCCCAAATACGAAGTATTCCCGTATGCATATATATGTTCTCCAGCCAAGTAGACAAGGACCAGTAAAGTTTTCATTCTCCAGGGAAAAGTGTGACAAGTAGTCTACCCGGTGGTAGTTGTAGACAGAACATTAAAGTTTTGAATTGAATGCTGTGATGGTGAGTATGTGGGCAACGCGGTAAAGGGAGCAAGGTGGAAACGCAGGCAGACAGAAGCCGGTTTGGTGGCAAAGTTGAGGCGAATGAGAGGGGTGATTCATCACAAAAAGACCTTACATCTGAATTTGATGGATTTGACAGTGAAAGTCTGTGTCTTGCTGCATTCGGTGGTTTTCATCTATATTGACACTTTGTCGATTATGAAAACAGGTTATTGCCATTTTTTTATCAAGGTAGGCTAATTTTTATGTGTTAAGGTTTCATGACTGTCGTAGAAATACCAGGCCCGTCGCCAGACAAGGTACTGAAGGGGCGAAATGGCTGGGGGGGGGGAGTTTTCAGGCGGCCAAATGTGTAAAAATGTATTCAACCTATGGCAACTTGAAATTTTTCTAGGGGGCGTAAAAATTTCCAAGGGGGCTTCTACCCCCAGCCCCCTGCTACAGGCCTGCTACAATACGTTACGACACGGCCAGCCTCAGATTATGGTTAATAAATTTGCGACATTGAATTCTTCCCCACATGTATAAGGGCCCAAAACCAGGCAGACTGGAGGGGCATGTAGTCCGGGCAAAGACTACGTTCATGTCTATAGATTGGGGTGTCTAAAATTTAGAAAATCCTAAGGGTGGGTATGGTGAATCCTAACTACACAACTCTGGGTTTTAGCCTTCATTGTGTAGACTCACAATGATTACATCATTCTTGTCAACATGCATTTTGCACGTTTATTATACAATATAAACAATATTACCTCATTTTGGTATGCAATAATCTATTATCATCCACAATATTAATCCGACTGATAGTGAAGCGGATTAAAGAGTATTAAAGCACCGAAATCACGTAGATTAATTTATTCATGCAGGACATAACCATTGTCATTTATTATTAGTTGATCAGGTGCTTAGCTGGACAAGGTACAGTGCCAAGGGGAGGGGGATAGCCTCTAGGGGAAAATATTTTTTTCGGGAGGGCTGGAGAGACTAAAATGAGTTACGGCAATAGTAGTTGCCATCATTTTGACTTAATACATTTTAATACATTTGCCCCCTCAAATTTTTTTCGCCCCCTGAAAGCGATTTCGCCTCCTTCAGTACCTTATCTGGCTACGGGTCTGTGTTCCACGGGACCAAGCCAGATGGTCCACTCCGCTGGTCTGGACTTCGCACCTTGTGTGTTGTAAAAGAAGTAGAGTGGCCACTCCATGGAAAAAGATTTTTGAAAATTTGCTCCGGAATGTAGGAAATTCGTTTTAATTTCCACCGTCGAGAGTATCCTTTATACGTGTAATTCCTCTTTTTATAATCACGACGAGCAGACAAATTAAATCATTCTGTTTGATTTTTCTGTCTGTAAAATTTTCAAATTGTGGAAAAACTGATTCTCTTTATTCCCTTTAAAATAATGCTTCATTGGGACACAGGTGTATACGGAACGCTAAGTAAGCCTAACCCTATGTCACACTAAGAGCAGAAGGAACAAATTATGAAAGAACAACAAAAGACTTATCAACAGGTCCACCCGAAATATTTCAGTATAGACACAACCCAAGAAATCCTTGTGTCTCTAGGAGTGTGGATAGCTGAAAGCTGTAGAATATGAAAGCTGATATTGCGAGAGGAATTAAAAAAATGATAAAAGTAGATTAGTTGCTATGGTGATGAGAATGGGAGAAAGGCGATAAAGAGGAAATGAGCTATAAGCAAAAGTCAAATTGGTGGGAAGTTGAGAGGAGTGAAACTGATGATTTTTATACCACTCGAAGGCTAACACTCTTTATTCCCTGTAAAATAATACTTCACTGTTACACATGTGTATACGGAACGCTCAGTAAGTCTGGCCCTATGTCGCACTAAGAGCAGAAGAAACAATTAAAAGAACGAACAAAAATATTTTGAACGAATGTCAAAGTCCAGTCATCAAGTATATTTAGAACGTTAGGGATATCCCTAAATATGTTTGGGCAGTTAATAGTTAGTTGGCAACTCCTGGTCTGGGGGAGGGGGGATGCCATTCCCTTTCAGTTACTGGTACGGGAGGAGCAGGACATAGTTCATCCATATATCAGACCATCCTCACTACTTCACTAGAGTTCACTCACTATCCGGCCCGTAGCCAAGGGGGCCCTTGAAAATTTTTTCGCCCTCCTAGAAAGTTTCAAGTTGCCATTGACTTAATTCATTTTTACACATTTGGTCCCCATGAAAATCCCCCTCCTAGAAGCCATTTCACCTCTTTCAGAACCTTGTCTGGCTACGGGCTGCCCCTGTTTATGTTCAAAGGTAACATCACTTCTGCCAACCTGCAAGACTTACGTTTATATAAAACATAAATAGTGTTACTTTATTTTTGATCTTAATAATTTATCATAAATCCACGATGGTTGCCGACAGGGAACAAAGTGGATTAAAGAGGATTAAAGCTTCTTCAAAGTCAGATAGATAGATTAATTTTTATATTTATGCCTTGGACAATAGTTTGTCACCTTTGATCATAGTTTTTTCATAACCGTTGACACAAAAAGTGACGTCATATTTACGATTTATATTGTGTAACAACCGAATGACTGAATGAGTCTGGACTCGAGCCCTATTTACTGGACTCGGACTTGGCCAGGAATGGGAGGTCCCGGAATCAGAAAACGCCCAGACTGGGCTACATCTGGAATCGAATTCAGAGTCGATCCGAGCCCATTCCACTGGGGAATCTGGCAGCACTAGACTCGGAATAGCCTCGAAATGGTGGCCACTAGAATAGGAATCGGCCCGGAATCGTTTAGGTCGACGCGGATGCAGCTTTGTTTTATATTCATAATTTCCGTTCCTCAGTTTCTACAGACCATTTTCCAAATTCGAATTACAAAGGATGATGGGATAGAATTTTGGTATGCATCGTATTTGTCTACACTAAAATGCTATTGACAAAACTACGCACACGAAAACTCTATCCCACAATCCTTTGTAACTGCTATTTGGAAAAGAGTTTGTTGAACTTGTGTGCATACATACAGACCGTCAGCACGGACGATTGAATCACATGAAGAGAGTCAAAAGGTTTGATGATCTGATGACGTAAGGACGTGTCTAAAATTGAAGAATCTGTGCTGCTGCAGGGACCTATCCTGTAAGACTGGTCAGAGGGGCCCAAAATACTTGAATCCACTTGAAGAGAGACAAGAATGAAATCTTCTCAGAATGATTAAGAATGCACCGTAGAATGCTGATACACCGATGGCAGCAACTTTATCCTGTACACGGGCCCGAGATAGTAGCCCTACAGGGCTCACCCAAAATGGTAAAATTAATATGCAATGAGGCAATGAATTTTCTTTTATGATCGAATAGCTACACTTTTGGATTGACAGAAATGCCAATGCAGCTTTCTCCTGTACGTCACTCCAGACAACGCCCCAAAGGGTCAAGGGCCCTTACATGGTTTATTCATATAAAGAGAGACAAGGATGAAACCACCCTCAAATGACTACATAGTAGCAGAGCACTAAAACAATGACAACTTTCTCCTCAACGTTATTCCAGGCAGCAACCCCACAGGGCCCAGGGCCCTGATATTTGAAGATAGACAAGGATGACACTAACCTCGAATGACTACATCGACATAACAGAGCATTACACCATTAATGACAGCAACTTTCTCCTGTACTTAATCCCAGACAGTAGCCCACTATAGGACCCGGGGCCCTCATGTGGTTTATTCATATGAAGAGAGACAAGGATGAAACCAACCTTGAATGACGTTCTTGACAGACTTGATGTCTCCAGTTGTGGTGTTCTACTAACTTCATTGAATCAGTTTTGGAGGTCCCTTACCCTGTAATGGACCACATGTATGACCTCTCTTGAGAACACTTACTGCTACCACCTATTTAAGATATGTATTA
Organism: Holothuria glaberrima; assembly: GCA_009936505.3. Lineage (NCBI taxonomy): Eukaryota > Metazoa > Echinodermata > Holothuroidea > Aspidochirotida > Holothuriidae > Holothuria > Holothuria glaberrima. The sequence goes on from WURT03000033.1 coordinate 555,725, forward strand.
GTTTTGCTCGCAGTGCGACCAAATGTTTGAAAAATGTTCTTCAAGTGTTGTGCAATGTCATCCCAATTTGCATAAGTTTTGCAACAAAACCTGAGAAAAATGGTGGAGGTAGGGTAAGTAGGGAGAGGACTCGGGTGGATGAGGGACGAAGGGAACTTACTTTGGGGAACTATACTGTTGGGTTAAAAGAATTTTTTTTTGAATATCGTATATTGTGAATAGAACCTTGGAAAAGGGGTAACGGGGGAAAGCTTTATTTATCGTAACAATTGTTTGTAGTTATATTTACAGATATTTACAGGGAAGACCTATGTCATACTTCGTCTAAGAAAGGCATAAAAAAGAAACGAACAAACGAACAAACAAGTTAAAGCAGCTCGGTCCACCGAAATGCTTCAGCACAGGCGTACAAGGTGGGAAACTGGGGGTGCAGCCCTCCCATATTCAGGCAAAAACTTTCTATTATCGGGCAAAATGTCCGCCACTTTTATACAAACATGCAAATGTGCTGCAACCCCAATATGAAGTAGTCCTGTGTGTAAATATGCTGCAGTCAAGTAGACACGGACCAGAAAAGTTTTGAATCTCCACGGGAGAGTGTGAAAAACCTAAGGTTATTGTAGACAGAATATGAAAGTTCTTCTTTAGTTGCTGTGGCTGTAAGTATGGGTAAAGCTTTAAAGGGGCAAGGATGACACGGAGGTAACTCCTGGAGGTAAGCAGGTCGGTTTGGTAGGAGAGTTGACGAGAGTGAGGCTGGTGATTCACACAAAGGAAATGTTATTTCTTGATTTGGCAGTGAATATCTTTGCAAATTGCTGCGTTCGGTGGCTTTCATCTATGTTGGGACGTATTTGGGAAATCCTCGGTAATTTTTCGATTATGAAACAGTTCGCATGCCACTTTCTTCAAGGTAATTTCTATCTGAAAGTAAGGTTTTATTAGTGACGAAGCGATAGGTTACGATCACGCTGGCCCCAGGTTAGGGCTAGATTTGCGGAGTTTAATTCTTTTCCACTCGGGCCCGTAGCCACGGGGGCGAGGGCATTTCGGGGCAATGCCCCCAAATATTTCTACCCCACCAGATGAAAATTGAAGCTGCATAATAATTTATCTGGTGGAATCTACTCCATTATACTTAACAGAAATTTTACTTCTGATGGTAGCATATTCGGCACCAGACTGCATGTAAGGACACCTAATTTTTCCAAAATTTTTAAAGGGGAGGGGTCACCCTCCCCTTAGACCCCTCCCAAACTTCGCGGGACCAAACTTTTGTGTTCGGCATCATTTCGACATAACGTCGGTCTTCCCGGCTTCGGATTACTGGATCCCTAACGGGAGCTTGGTACAGTGACGTACACAGGCGGGGAGGGGGTGAATTGGGCCATGCCCCCCTCACTGATGGTAATATTTTTCTTCAGTTCTTAAAAATAAGTTAATTTTTTAACACAAAAGGCGCCAGATTGCATGTAAAGACAACTAATTTTTCAAAAATTTTCGAAGGGGATGTGGAAACCCTCCTCTTAGACCCCTCCCCAGGCCGGTGATCACACAACATACTGCATTGCCCCCTTCAGAGAAATCCTGGGTACGCCACTGGACAAAACGCCCTCCCATGAAATGTTAAAGCCCCCCCCACACCGGAAATTAGGAGGAAATTGTATACCCCCTCAATCACAACACTTACCCTCCTAAAAATGTAAAGCTGGCTACGGGCCCGTTCCCACTTATGTAAGAGCGCAAAAGCAAGCAGACTGGAGGGGTATATAGTCGAGGCAAAGACTAAGTTCATGTTCATATATTGGGGTCTTCAAACTTAAGTGAATCCTAAAGCTTGGGCTCCAACTCTGGGCTTCACCCCTCATTGTGTAAACCCACAACGATTACATCACCATTGTCGACATGCGTTTTCACGTTTATTAAAACATAAACAATATTACTTCATTTTGATCTGCAATGATCTATAATCATCCACAATGATAATCCGAGTGATAGCGAAGCGGATTAAAGAGGATTAAAGCCTTGCCAAAAATCAGGTAAAATTAATTTAGGTTACTCATGCATGACTTAACCATTGTAAATAGTAGTAGATCAGGCCCCCAGCCAGACAACCTGCAGTGCCAAGGGGGAGAGATAGCTTCCAGGGGCAAAATATTTTTCCGGGGGGGAGGAGGTAGAATAAAACGAATTAAGGCAATACTAATGTTTAATTTTCTAGAGACGAAAAATGTGCTAGGGGGCCACCCTCTACCCCTCTGGCTACTGGCTTGTATAGTTGATCATAATTATTAGTACCCGCGGACATGAAGAGTAATGTCGTATTAGCTACTACGATATGAATACCAGGAATAGGATGGATATGTTACCTTGATAAAATGATCCGGCCTTGTCCAGCATTTCAAAGTACGACTATAGACTCTCTTTTTATTTTGCTTTTCATAAATAATTAAAAATCGTCAATCTTATTTCCTTTCTAATGTCCGTAAATAAGGTGACAAAAAGTAACCTCAAAATGAAGAAGTTTATGTATCGTTCATATTCATAAATACACTTGAAAGACTAAGAACCACATTAGTGGAGCTGAACAACACTTTTTCACGACGGAAATTGTAAGTACAGTTTGTCACGAATGCAGTTATTGCATATTTTGTCCCCAAATAGCAATTCTGTTCGAGAAGGGGTTGCAGGCCCC
>WURT03000033.1:582624-594776 GCA_009936505.3 Holothuria glaberrima
TGGTATATTTTGTGTTTCTGATATATTTCAGCAATAAAATAAACCACATTGGGCACTGTATTACATAGGCTCTTTAAGCTTTGCACTCCATATGGGTAAATGCATGTAAATTAAAACAACAGAATGAACAAAAAAAAGAAAAGGCATTGTCCATATATAAGAGGACATGGATTACTGCTACTTTCTTCAAGTGCACTCTGGGTAACAAATGTTGTAACCTCACCTGCAGCATATCTTACCAAAAACACAAAGCAACTGAATGTAATGATGGCCAGAGCAGCAATGCTGCTGTGTAGCTCACACAATTTTTCTTGTCTGTAAAAAATAGGAACTCAAAGAACCAAATTTTATCATTTATTTTCATTTGCTTCAACAAAACCTCTTTACCTTACATTCAGGCAAAAGGTAGGAGAAGAGCATAATAATTGAAGAACTCAAAACCCAACTGAAAAATCACAAGCGAGTCAAAGCATGTAAGCACTGCAACTGACACAGATTAATGACAGATCTATAAATATTACTGCATATTTTCTAAAATCAAGGAAGGAAAGGTTATATGTACCAGAGTAGTTTACTCGAGTCAGCGTGAGTCCCACTCCAGCCACACTTTTTCTTGACTTGCGACAAAGAAAAATACGAATTACTATACTTTTACATACCAATTCACTTGAAAGGTATTTTTGAAAAACTCAGATCTATGAAATTCACAAAAACTTAAACAGTATTTCATAGATTCATTTTACAGGAGGATGTTCTTGCAAACTATAGTATGTAATACTATGAATAATAAACTGACTTATAACTTTAGGCTGTACAACTAATGTACAGCATTTGAATTACACAGCTGTGCATTTATAGCAGAATTCAAAATATTGGAATAGTATCACTCAGATATTTATGGATCACTCTATGATTACTACCGTACCAGTACTACAGTACAGCACTCTCACTTGATAGAGTATAATGCAACAGCCTGAGGTAATAGGTTATCAAAAACAATATCCAGCAGGCTTTGATTTGTGCTGCATACCATGCAAGCCTACATACTAGATGTCATAAAAAGTTCACCAGCTAGGGAATTTTTGGAGCAATACTAAACATGACCCACTGAAGATCAGGTTGCAAACCTATGAATTTAAAAAGCATACAAACAGGTCCTTGATTTATTTCAAGGACACCCAGTATTTATGTCTTTTTTTTCCTTTTCAGTTTATTCAAAGGGTATTGTTTTTCTCAGAGCTTAATTCTTTTATCTTTGAATAAGGGCTGTGCTTGTAGCTCAAGAAATAGGCATAGGCTACAAAGCTACATAAGGACAAAAATCAGCCATAAAGAGATTTCTGAGCAATTGAAATGGAATCAAGATTCTAAATACCAGCAGACAGCACAACAATTATCACTTACAAATTACAGCACTTGAACCACTTATGGAGTGTGGCAATTGAAACTGCATTTTCAACTAGTTACAAAATAATTATCTGAAAAAACACCTTCACTTCAACTATGCTTTTAGTCAAGACCAAACACTGATTAATACTATGGTAATACTTATTTTGAAGAATCTGCTCAATTGCAGGAATATGTGAACCAGATGCAGGACACAAAAGAGTGGTGCATGCCTGCTTAATAAAAGATCCCTCTGAGGTAAAACTGACACTCCTTTGTATAGACACACTGTTATGAGTCATATCCTCCTAGTGATGACTTTGTCCTGTTACAATGTCAAAATCTCTTGTGAAATCAAGTTTGTGTACTTATGCTCTCCATCAAACCCATATGAATAGTTATTTCCTCGCCTCGTGTTTGCTTCAGTCCCTATTAATATTCTACACACCAGTTACAGTAGCTGAAGCTCACAAACAGTATTTTCAAGTGTGAACATATTGTCAGTGTTATTGCACATGCATTAAATGCATATCACAATTTATTCACAGATGGAAATTCCAACTCCTACTTCTTGTCTCACTGAGTTGAACAGAAAATTTGCCACTTACACTCAAACTCATAGGTTCATAGGGTACAATTCAGAAAATCGAAAGAAGCTTAACATGTAGTGAACTTCACTGCAAGAAATTTGCATTTTAATGGGAAAAATGTAAATTCATGTTCTATATAATAGTTCATTCAGAATAACAGCTGTAGAGCACAGTAAACTGGTAACTACTGACAAAAGGTTCAAAAACATACTAAGGATATTCGTCATGAATTTACTTATAAAAAGCTCATTAAAGGTTGTGTGACATGCCACCAAAAAGAGCTGTACATCTTCAAAGTTTGATGGTTTCTGAAGCAACTTGTTGCCTATGCAAAAATAATGATGTGGAATGTTGCACAGTGTTAAAATTTCTTTTGTTAACCCTGTATAAATTATCTCTTATTTACTGATCAGATAGTTTACAGTTTGTTGAGTGATATCAATGTTTCTGAAGGAAAAAATTTCAACTTTCATAATAAACACCTCAGGGGATAACTAGCCTGTTCCCACGAGCTCTGGCTTGCCCCACTCTTGCTCTACCCTTGCTCCACCTATTCATCTAACCCTGACTTTTGCCTCGCAAGCCCGAGCTTAATTAAGCCCCTCCTTCGAGGTGGAGCTAGATCATCCAAGCCCGGGCTTATTCTGACAGGTGTAAATAAATAACGATCTCTGGAGAGTCGATGAATAGAGTGGCCTTACAAATTGTTGTTTCGGGTAAGTGTCTGGTGTGACTTCCAATGGAGAAGTCTTGCAGCAATGGGTTTTGTGTTTATGCTGCTGAGGTTGACCCATCATCAATCTGAATGTTGAAATTCCACATTGCCAGGGTAAAAGTCAACTCATATGAACGCGGGTCAAATTTGCAGGGCTTATTTGTGGTTGAGACATTAACCCAATTTTGACTTGCCCAGGACATAGGTGAGTTCGTGGGAACACGTTAAATGCTACCAGTGTCCTTGAAAATAAGGTTGAAAATACAAAGGCTAACATGTATGGTATGTCCACCTTTCGATGTAACATATTTGCATATTTAGCTCACGTTTATTTACGATACAAGTGTGAAATAGAAATTACCCTGTAAAATGGTCAATATTTGATGAATTTAATGGGCACTGTGGCTATTTTCTGGATTTTTAATACTTTTTACATCAAATATCCAACTACGTTATTTTCACGTCACACAACCTGTAAGAGACAAACTTAACATCACTACGTACATGTACCCGAGGCAAACGCCTAGGAGAACAAGGAGAGAACGTGAAGCTAAAGAGCGGGAACCTAAAAGGGCCCAAAAAACAACCCAAAGCAAAGAAATACTCATCCAAAACTATTGCGGATCATAGTAGGAAGGCTTTTGAAAGATTCTTCCGAAAATTCAGCTCAAAATGAAGAAATACACCACAATTTCGAAAGAAAACAAGCTCAGGACCACAAATTACGTGTCAAGCTTCTGGCGAGGCAAGTGAGAAAGAGGACGTGGAAGGCCGCCCTCTGTTGGAGGCCGGCCTTCTCCACTGTGTAATCAAGACTTACCAGGACCTTATTTACTATGGGTAAGTGAGGATTACAATTGTAGATAGGAGATAGGAGATAGGAGGTAGGTTAACATATACTAACCTATGGCAGTGACATCAGCCATGGAGATACGTACAATCAAATTTTGACCAAGATCTAATATTTAGGAAGTTTTCCATTCATGCAATAGTATGAATAATTTCATTTGTTGAAAGATTGAATGTTCTATTCAACTATGCTTCACCTCGTTGAATAGATATTCAATCTTTCAGCTCCTGAAATTATTCATACTATGGCACTCATAAACATTTATTATTTGTATACTATTGCACTGTCCATCGTGTGTTAAAAAATAACAGTTGCTTGCTCCTCTCTGCTCTTTGAGTCAAAATTTGACCAAAATCTGGCCTATTTAGGAAGTTCGGTGTTTTATAAAACAAATATACAATGAATATTTTCCATTTGTGTGATAGTATAATTTCATTCGTTGAAAGATAAACATCCTATTCAACTCGGCTTCGCCTCATTGCACAGAAGGTTTAATCTTTAAACTCATGAAATTATTCATACTTTCACACTCATAAACATTCATTATTTGTATAATAGCACATGATGTAGACCGCATGCTCCTTTTTCAAATATCTGTACTGGTATTGGCTCTGTATTGACAATTGGAATGTTAGTACATTGGCTACTTTGTCATTTTATTATAACACTAGGACTGAGCCAAAAAGTGGTTTTACAGGAAAAAGGTTAAACCAGTTTCAGTTCAGTGCAAAAACTGAAACAGAAAACTATCTAGCTACCCCAAGCAGCAGTTTGTGTGTTAACAAGTGTAAACAGGAGGTAATGAGGGGGGATGTAGATTGTGTTTCCTAAAATAAGACTTGTAATAATTTCAACCCCTTTTATTGTTTACATTCTAACCTCAAAAATTGAAAACTTTGGAATGAAGGAAGCTGCAGCACTAATTTATTGTATTAACCTGCGGATGATGATCCAAAGTCATCATTTTCCAATGCTTGCCGATGTTGGAGTTCTCATGCAACTGCCATGGCCTACAATGTACAAGTGCACTTAACACAACACATATAGCCTAACAAGAGTTGTTATAGCCTAAACTGAGTCAAGGCTTCATCACAAACTCCCAGGGCTGGATTTTAACAGTAGTCCGGTTGCCAGAGACAACCAAAATTTGTGAGGGACAACCAAATAGTGCAGGGTTGGTTGTCTGTCGCAGGACCAAAGTACATGCAAAAAACAACAAATGACTAGGTTTATTGCAAAATTCATTTTTGGACAACTAAATTTTCTTTGGGACAACCAAAGGATGGCAGACAAGTTGTCCGATGGACAACCATAAAATTTTCTTAAAATCAAGGCCTGACTCCACAAGGACATTGAACTAAGTATAAAACTTAGCCACCTTGACTGGGATGAAATCATCCTTACAATCCAAATCAAACCTCTCCTATGTATATGATCACACTATCGATACTAAAAATGTTCGCTGCAAGTAACAAACAAGTTGTGATTCTTGGAATTACAAAGCATGAATGTTGCTGAGTTTGCCACTGACTTGAAATGTCTGGGCTGGGGCGTATTGTGGAACAGTATATAATCAGATGTGTTTCTACTTTCATACTAGAATATTAGTATGTTTAAGCACATGTATGACCAACCTAACTAACAAAATTTTGCTCCATGCAAGGGAATGCCGTATGTTGTGGCCTGGCCTACCATTATTCAAGGCTGCGGTCCCCCAAATACCACAACACATCCAGCTGTGCTTGCTTCAAGTATCACAAAGCGGTCTGAAAATCAATTTGAAAATATTCTGAAACTTACATAGTATTCTGTTCTAGTTTTCCTACTCGTACAAACTACACATGTAAAAAAGACTTCTGGCAGCACTTGCAAACTTGATTAGCAGCATAGCAATCTGTCTTCATTTGATGTTCAGCTTTTAAGAAATTAGGCAATTATTACAAAATAATCAGACAGAATTTGCCCATATGTTTAAAGGGCAATTGTTACCATCCCAGACAGTTCCAATTCTCCCAACTAAGTAACTTATAGCTCCTCCCATCACTGTATATAAAGCTCTTACTTGTGCAGACACAAACCTTTATTGCATAAGACCATGTCCTGGTGAACATACAAGGCTGTAATGTGTAATTCAAACACACTCTCTCTGCATTGTCTGGAATGCAAACTACTCTGCAACCTATGAATTTTCAAATTTTTGATGTCAATCAAAGAGCATTTACCAACTGAGAATTTTAACACCCCTGCACTAAAAATATACAGTGGGGTAATCAGTGTCTATCTTTAAGTTAATTTATGTAATTAAAGAACTCTTAATATTGCAATTTTACATTATAATAACAAGGTGATAAATAAGGAAGTGTACAAAATGAGGCAGCTAAATAACTCATAGGCCTGGCAGTTATCTCAGAATTTACTGTTGCTACAGTAAAATCCTTTTTATCCCAACACATTGGAAAGTTTGGATAAACCAACTTTCAAGTTCTGGCTTCAAGTATGATACACTGGGTCCCTAAGAGTGCCAAAACATTTCCCAAACAATTTTGAAATGATTAGCAAAATTACTGACACAATGCCCCCAAAAAGTTATTTTTGTGACTGATAATAGCACAAATAAGTTTGTAGACATCCCAGAGATTTCATTCCAAAAGTTCAAGCCTATGGTCTCCAGAAAGACCAATGCTTTATACACACTAAATGTGCACATGCTCAAGAGAGCCCTAATCACCAGGGGAGATATCTAGAGTATAAATTTGGCAAAAAGATTGGTGACAAATTTGAAGAAGACTCTCAAACAGTCATTCAAGTAAGGTTTTCCAAAGGTCGACATTGTTATTTTTAGGTATGGAGCTCACTAACATACTTACTTTGCACATTTTGTTAGTTAAACTAGGTCTTACTCTATCTTAAGATACATTACATTTGGGATATAACCTGTGACTCCTATCAAGCATTTCAAAACAAATGGGTAGGATTTTCCTTACAAATGTGACATTCAGTTACAAACTGTGATCCACGCCCAGCTGCAGGCTGTTTAAGTCATCATGCAATCTTACTGCGACTATCAAAGTTTTGAGAAAAATTGAGACTTTGCTGCTAAATTTCCATTGAGTAATACTTCTTTAATTGAGTAGAACATTAGTCTGGTAAAATCATGAGGGCAATTCAGATAAATGGGGTTCCAATAAACAGGATGCAGATAACAGGGTTTAACTGTATTTTCATTTTCTTTAATCAGGAACGGAGTTTCCCACACATATGTAAACACAACCACAAGCAATATTCTTAGTAGTAAAACTGTAGCAGAAACTGCACCTTAAATTAATATAGGCCTACCTACATACAAGAGAGCGAAAGACTTCCCAATGAATTACAGAAATGAATCAGACCAGTTACCAAGTATGAAAGCCAAGTTACAAACAAATGTATTATTTCACATTATTTGCACATATGATGCCTTTCCAAATGATTTTTCATTCAACAAACTTTCACAATGTGATAGTTGCAGAAACCTTCCAACAACAGCCCTGATATAACCACTCATTACTTTGTCAATCTATTTCTTGGCTAATGATTAACTATAAGAGCAGCAGGACTTTACCTATCCACTTATGTTACGACTAAAAGGCAGAGAGTGTACACCCTTGAACCACAGATAACACTTCTCACCTCAATGAAGTCTATACACTCCTTTAATATCAGCAGTGCCCTTTCAACTCCTTTAATATATGTAATCTAAAACCAACTTATTATCCAGCCAGCTCCTTTTCAAGCTTTTTCATTTCCCCCCAGGGCCAGCTGTTTGTCTTCTGTTGCCTTCAAGCCAAGCATGCAGACCTCTGCACATTCATTTCCCTCCTAATATAAACCCCAGGAAATTAAAGGTGTAATAATACTTTCCAGTCCTTCAAATTGCATGTACAGCAAAGGGACAACTAAGCTTGTTGAAAGTCTGTTTGGTTGTGTCACAATACTATGAATAACAAAATTAAAGGAGTAACAAGGAAAGAAAAGGAAGAAGTTGGGCAGCATTTTCTAAACTTGCCTGAAGTATACTTTTCTAGTATTGTCTATGAATTGAATGAGTCACCATTATTAGCAATTTTTCTACTTACTATTCTGTTATAAGCTCTAAACAGGGGTAGAATGTCAGTATGCTGACTGAAAAAACTTGATAAATACTAGGTGTCATGATATCATTTTTACCACTTTTCTCCTGGTTGTCTGATGATACAGACAATTTGTGAAGCAGACAAACAAAGACTACAAGACAATCATTAACACAAGCCACTTCAAATTCTCAATGTGATTTCAATATGGCAATCCCTGACGCAATCCTCCTATTAATTTAAAACTTCTGTGACTGAAGTCTAGTAAACTTTATAAGATGACATTTGGTACAGACAAACTTGATCAAAATTCTTCTTCGAGCAATGGCGTCTCACACAACATTCTCCAGCTCATTTTTCACTTTATTCTTAATAATTGCTAGAGTAGTTAAATTTTGATTTTATCAATGACTCATAAGGTTATCTACTTCAGTTGTGTCAATGTGCTCTCTCTCTCTATTTCTCTTTCTATCTACAGATGTATGACATGTTACCCTCATTTGAAGATGAAAGCTATTAATATCTCAACTTTGGATAGAGATAGTGTTGTATGAAGAACATGATGTCAACAGAGTGTGCATGCAAATTTCACAACAATGAACAATGTCCTACAACATACAGGCAAATTCTGTGAAGGACTGTCCTCTGCACAGTTCCTTTCTCAGCATTCTGAGAGAGCTTTTTATGTAAAAACTTAATGCATTGTTCAAGCAGTCAATATTACTGAATAGCTTCATTCAAAAGTAGAGGTGTTCAAACCATCATCCATAAGTCTTTTAATTGTACCAAACTGGGATGAATTGCACACATTTTGTCCTCTTAGAGACTGAGTATATGACAATTATGAAAGTTCCACAATTTTCACTTTCAATGTAAATCAGTGGACACTTCCATCCCTTGAAGTACTACTCAGTTAAATCAATACTTAATGCAAAAGTAAGCTTACTAAAAGAGAAAACTCAAAATGTGACTGTAATGCAAATAACCGCAGAGTGTTAATTACCAGTTCATACTATGAAGCCCCAAAACGGTGACTGCTCTATAGTATGTTGACATCACTCTATCCCAACATTTCTGTTTCCCTACCCAAGGGATTTACGATAAGGAGGCTGGGGTTAGGGTAGGTTTAGAGTTTGGTCAGGGATAGGGATAATGATAAAAAAAAAAAAGAAAAACATCTCTGCAGGTGTATAGCGTCAGAATGTATTAACGAAAGAGGATAAAAGATGTAACCCCTCCTGAGAACAATCTTAAATTAAGATCTTGTTCACCAAGGCTACACCACTTTTAAAAAATCACTAGATTCAAAGTTTCCATAAGGATTACACACACAATTCAATAAATTCATGCCTTTTATGATTTTGTTTTATAAATTCCATAGACTTAAAAAATTACCACAACTAACATAATGAGATGGTCCCTAAAGTATCTCATATTTTTGAGAGCCTTTCTGTTACTACTCCTATCTGTTAAAACTCTAGGAAAGTTTCCTTATATTTATCTCATGCTTGATTCTCAAAGAGCAAAAAGCATAATGGTTCCTATAACACTCTCAAAATCCTAAAAGATAACTCAATCATTGAGTCTTCACAAGTACACCTGAACCAAACATGACCATATCATTTCTTTTACCAGGATGACCAAGGTGGAAGTACTACCTGGCATCACACCCACGAAAACCAAGGTAAAATCTTCAACTACTGACCTTGAAAGACTTTCAAAGAAACCAACCCAATTCTAAAGCAGCTGGTACTGAGGTCTAGTGGCTTCCCAAGCTTACCATATGCACAAACAGAAATCTCGCTTGACTACATATACACTAGAGTAAATTTGAACAGCGGGAACATCTCTCTGTACAGCAATCTTTAGTGTGATCGACCTGTGCAGTATCTGCATAATGCTAGGCATAGCAGAATCTAAGGGACCATCTCAACAAGTTATAGAAATGAAAGTGATGTTACTGCATTTATTGGCATTCAGTGTTACAGGTTGTATGTTTGATGCTGTTTGATGTTGCTTTAGGTATGGTATTACACTTTCTTCTTTCAAAGAACTATCTGAAGGGAATAACAGAAACTATTAACTATACTGAGAAAATTTATGTTCAACATATTTACTGCAGTGTAAGGTGAGTGGTATGTGGTGCAGTGAGTGTGCCTGTAGGTGTGTTTTGACAACTGAACATTACAACAGAACACTTATTTAGCCAAAGTGAGAGAATTTTCAGTCACATCCAAACTTCTGTCAGCAATTAAACAAACATGAGAAATAAAGTGTTATTGAGGTAGGTTTGAATCCCCACTCAAAATGAACAGACCATTACCACTACTTAGAAGTGATGCAGGTCTCCCTCAAATATTAAGGCTTAGCTTTAATATGATACCTACATACAGTAGCAAATAAATCTACCAAGTGTACTTTCATTCCTAGTTTGTCAATCAGTGTTACTTCGGTAATGAGAACAACAACAGAAGTCGTTCCAAAATAGTATTCCACTTTCTTGATTGTAACTTATTTGAGAATTAATTCCCATCAAGGCCTACACATATGCAAGTACCAGTGATAGTGCAATACATGCTGATCTGATTCTAGATACATTAATGGCTATCAAAGAAATCATCTTACAGGCAGCCCAAATATTATGCAACATGTTTCAAACACAACAATGTGATACTATGACTTAGTTGCGATGAAGTCATATGATATCTGCCAACATGGATGCCTCAAATATTCACACCAAATTTAAACTATCAAAGCTGACTGGAAGTCAGAATGAATATGAAGTTTGACTACCATTCTCACAATAATTTTAAACAAAATGTTTCTGTTGTAATAGTTCTTTTTGTAGCATTGATGACCTTTGCCTAGCAACTTCTCAAAAAATAATTTGGGTGTAGGGGTTAATGCTAATAGCATCTGAATTATCTCCTAGTAGCAGTCATCTAACAAAAAATCTTTACCTAAAATTTTTATACTGATTGTTAGTGTATTAGAACTTATTTTCCTACCATACAGGAAACCTCAAAGCATGCAGCCTCAATATTTTAAAAATACAAGATGGGTTCACTATTCTAAGGTAAAAAGTCACAAACGTTTCCATAAAATAGCAACCTACACTACTGACTGAGATGAAGTGTGGCAAACTTGTATTTTACCACATACAACACAAGTTGTTCTACCTAAAATGTGCAAGACAAAGTTGGTTTAAGCCTATTGTTCTATTGTATGTTTCTGTCTTTGATGATGAATAAACAACAAGGTGTAATGTTTTCATGCTATGATAAAACCTTTTCTGTAGCCAAGCTGCCCATCATACAAGTACAAAATTTATCTTTATGATGTACATGTGTGTATTTACAGGAATGAGGCAGACTGGATGAGGTCAAAGGTGAATACCAACATATTAAAGGTGTACTAAGAACTACACAAACACAGAATGCAGTGTAAATGCTGTGTTCTTGTCAGTCATTGCAGCTAATAAAACAAAATATGATTAAACATGGCTGTGCAATAAGACTAAATATTAAAATCAAACTTAAGATTGAGCATGTAAGCCTTTGCGAAAAAGGGCCTACCACAAAACACTGAGAGGAAACACATGGTTAAAACCTACAGGTATAATTTCATAGCATACTGCAAATATAGTAAAACTTCATTACTACTAAGTACTACTGTATTATCTGTACAACCAGCCAAAATATCACCCATGTTCTCTGCACCATGTCTTATAACAGCCAGCATATTTTGTAAATGCTTTCATGCAGCACACATAGGCCTATATTGACTCAAGTTAGGATTCAGGTATTATGACTTATGTCATCATCCACAGCTGTTTCAGTCTTCACAATCCCATGTTCCATTTTCTATATATAAGCTTATACATCATGGAACCTTTAACTTTCTGAACTCTAGATTACAGGATTTACCCAAGACAGGTCATTACTGCCCATTGAAGTGATTGATGATGCATATAAACTTCACTGCATGCTAGGACAAATACTGCAGAACTAAATATGTAGCTTTACATAAAGACAAATGGGTCTGCAGAATTTCTAATACACACAGTGACATTCAACTGTGATTATTAATGAGGCAAAGAAGACCTTTACTAATAAAATGCTACAGCACTTCTTAACAGTAGTGTTTCCAAACTGAACAATGACAATGATAGTAATAAAGTATCGCTATTACAATGCAAGAACACTACATTCTTCAATATTAAAAACTATAAATTTTTGTTGTAAAGGTAAATCTAACTAGATAATGGAACATCTCCACATGGGCTGCTTTGTAAACTCAAAGAGCAAACTAATGGCAAACCTTGCTCTACACTTTTACATAGTGAACTATTTTTAGTTTCAGAAGAATACGCAAAGAGTTAGAGTTAGATGAGGTTTTACGGCTCAGTTTCTAACCAACTGGTTGAAGTCGGGCTGGCCACAGCCTTTTTTCCAGTTGTGGCTCACTGGCTTGTTTTCCCTACTCCATTGCTTATGCTGAGC
>WURT03000033.1:594876-613414 GCA_009936505.3 Holothuria glaberrima
CACACAAAAATGAAACTATCTGCAGATGCCTCTTCAAAAGAAACCCCTTTTAACCCCAATTTCTGAAACTCTGCCCAGTTGTTGGGTTGGGTTTGGTCAGTTGGTACACTAACAGCAGTCCAACAGTCATTAAAATGGGGGTCTATCTGTCTGTCCAGTATGTCCCATATAAAATGTACATTTTTCTCAATGACTGTAATTTTCTCATTTACAAATATTTTAAGAGCGAGCCTCAGCACTGAGTTGCTACTGTAATGACAGTTCCCTTGTCTGACGATGTATGTCGTAAAGTCTGTAAAGAACACAAATTGAAATGGTTATATTGGCTTAGGTATACTCTATGATGATGGTAAATCATATCGGTGTAAGGGGTATTTATATTAGCCTCGGCCTACACGGTCTGGCCTACAGGAAATGTGCGAACTCAACAATAATTTTAGAATAGCGTAGAGCAGTGATGGCGGCAGAATTTGTCTAGCAGCCTGACACCCCCATTAAAGGCGAAACGGGAACCGGATCTCAGTGGAACTTCCGCGAATCAAAATTTTTCTGCCGAAACTTTCGGATTTTTAATTGCAACAAATTCAGAAGCACTGAAAATCCATAGGCGTAGGAAGCTGTTCGATACCGGAGATGGACCTTGTTTTGGATCGCCGCCCTGGGAGAGGGGTCCAAGGGGAGGGGGTCCAAGGGGAGGGGTGTCCCCCTCCCTTAAGTTTGGAAATTTTTTGAATATTTGAGGGTCCTTAGATGCAATTTGGTGCACCATTTTTTGGACAAATTTTAAGGTAAATTACTGCAAATTTTTTTACAATTCTTGCAGAAGAGACAAATAAGGGGTTTTCGTCCTTGGAAAGTGGGGGGAGGGCTGAAGCATACTTCCTCCCCCACAAATATCGCTGGGGGATGGCTCCTCGATCTCCCCGCTTCCTACGCCCATGGAAAAATCTTGTGAGGAAAATTGAAATTTTGGGGATTTTCTTATCGAAAATGTGGTCCTCATTGCAAAAATAATAAAACTGCCGGGCGACTGGCATGGTCGCCATAGGGTTTAACATACTTCATAATACCCAGTAAGGCTCCTCGACGATATTGGAAAACTTTTCCAAGAGAGGAGGGCAGGGCAGGGGGAGGGCAGCTTTCCTGCAAGAGTGGGATATGGTCCCTGGTCCTCCCACCTGGCGCCATCCCTAGCGTAGAGCCTGCTGCAATTTATAAATCCATGTTGTAAAGTTTAATACGGACTCGAAATGTATTTTGTCACTTAGGTCACCTATACACGTGTGCACTCTTACAACTGGCCTGAACAGCTGAAGCTGTGTGTTATTCTGCACAAGACCTTGGATAGCCCGCAGAGCGAACAAAGTTTTTCGCTCATCTCATATCACGATACAGCCCTAGCTTGTGGAAGGAAACCAGCGAGACCCACTACGCAGGCTAGTCATTCGATCTCCACTACACTCTCAAAACGCGTGAAATATGATATACATTTTCTCTCTTTACTTTCCAGTTGAGAAACATATTATAGCACAAACCGATACCATGCAGTTCCGAAGGAGTGAACGTTTAAGCACTTGACCTTCGTTTCACATCTGGGCCGCTCTTATACCATACTAAATCAGTGCAATGTTTCTATCGGTACTGTACCTTGTGTAAATTTGAATACAACGTATTGTAAAAGACAATCAATTGATATAGTATACGTAGATACAACCTACCATGATATAAAATGAAACCAGAACATGTCAGACTTACGGGTATAGACACAAACATTCTTGAGTAATTTGCATTCTTAAAATGGTTTTTGAGATGGAAACTATTGGAGTTTAACTTGGGTGAATACACTAGTTAACCAAATTTGGATACTGACGTGTACCCCATTGGCTTACTGTAGCCTAACTCATGCAGATCTGTGGCTTTTAATGGTGTGACAAACCTTTTTACCGAATTTATGAAATCATGCAGAATAAAATATTAACGCCTGAACTTTCTGAAATAACGTGAACGATATATGCAAAAGAAATAGTAGAAGAGGATTCATCTCATGTTTCAAAATGGGGTTAAGTAACTTCACTTGAAGTTATCACGTCTTGCCCGCTGAGATATCCCGGCGGGATATGTTTTCGTACGGACATTGACCTCATTCAAAATGAATTTCCTCATCGCAAAGCAATTGCAAGACTAGCAGTATGCTACCTAAGAAGAATTTTCGTCATTACTGCCTCTCAGACCACCTGAAATATCACTCCTAATACCATTGCATTGAAATATTCATTTCTTTGAGGTTTCATGTTTAAGAAAGGAAAGCTTATGAATAAAGTCGAGGGTTCTGTCTCCTGGAAATTTTTTCCGGCACCTACTGAAAGAAAAATAAATTGCAATGAAGGAAATCAATAGTTTCCTTGCATGGTAATTAAAATAAAGTTCTGATTTGAATTGCACCAGTACATATATATTCGGTAATCCCCCCCGTGTGTTTTTGTGTGTTTTTCAATGGTCTAACTTATATTATGGCTCAATTTTTACATGGGACACATACATAGCCATTGGGCCATTGGGCCGTACCCCCCCCCTCCATGGATGCCGATTTTTTTAATACCTAAAATACGTAAAATTTCATATATTCAAGGGGGACACCCTCCCCCCTTAGACTCCTCCCCAGGCCGGCAATCACACAACATACTGCATGCCCCCGTGAGAGGAATTCTGTCTACGCCACTGATTATTATCATTATTAGTGTAAGGACTTCCCCAAAATTTATAACCAACATAAAAGGGTAATGGCAAGTGATTGAATGTAATTGGCATGCGATCATTGCGATGTAGTAACCGTTGCATGTCTATATGATATGTACATGAGCATGTTGAACGCGCACGGAGCGCGCGAAAATTTGTGGTTAAATTTTTCGGGCAAGTCTTTACCGCCCCCCCCCCCCCCAAAAAAAAAATCAAATTGGGATCCTACGCCCATGATTTCACGTGCAATAATGTTGCGATATAAGGCAGCATGCAGGCTGTACCTTCAAAAGCCCAAACAGTCGCTGTTGCATCTGTGCATTGTTTAAGAAGGAACCACAATATTTTTTTCTCGGGGGAACTACTTCTAGCTCTCCATTGGTACGCCACTGCCTACGCCTTCACATGACATCGACTAGGTGTTAGCTCGTTCCATATTTCCTTTTTTCTGCAGGACTGAGAGATGTTCTTGGTAACATCAACAAGTTATTCAGTGATATCACACGTTTCTTGAAAGGAGTAGCCGAATACAAATGTTCAGATCTTTTTATTTTCATTAAGACTTTCTTGAGTGAATACAGAGATATTCAGAAGACCTTTAAATACTTCACCAGCGAGCTGCATCGCCTGAAAGAGAACTTGAATGACATGATATTGGTAAACCCTGCTACTTTACAATTTGTAATATTGTCTGCATATTTTTCATGCAGACTTTTTGTATGGTTCTGGATTAAACAGTTGAAGATTCAGGCACCTCCGTAAAAAGAAAGACAATTAGCATTAATTATAAAATATTCGTGGTTGAATGGGGGTAATGACTTTCATTCTATTGCACTTTGACATACTCAGGCTGGTGTTGCACATTTGTGTATGAACTGTTAAAGCGTGACGGCTCATAAAAGCTAAAATCCAGAAAGTTGTAATCCATGGAAAATGGGGAATAATAAAAAAAAAACTACGGAGGCCACGGGCCCTGCTTGGGTGCGACTCCTAGCTGAACTACTGTAAAGTAATGCCCATGGAGAAGAATTAAGGGTGCATAGACAATACCCTTCAGTCTCTACTTATCATGTATGTTTAACATTCTCATAACCTACTGTAATAAGGGCTAAAGAGAGGCTAAAGATCGAGCCATAAGGGGGCTTTATTTATGATAGCAGTTGCGGTGCCCTAAAATTCTTTCGTATTTGCCATGTTAAACAAGATAAGCCTCAACTCTTCTTCTCTTCATCCAGACTTTAACTAAACTATTTCTACAGTGATCATTTAGGCTAGTAACACAAAGCCTGAGGAAAGTGTATAGCCTAGGTTTTGAGTACATATAGGTACATCCTTTATTATGGCGACTCGCCAGCTGGGTTCAAAATGTCACTGTGGCAAGCAAGATTTGTTGTGTATTCACACTCTAGCAGATAGCTACCATAAAAAGTTAAGGAAGGCATACATAGTTGGTACAAGAATCTTGGCGTGTGAAACGACGTCCCTTTAAACGATAAATGGTGTTCCGAATCTGCCCTTCGTCTAAAATTCATGTCATGTGATCAGTTAAGAAGCTCCAAGATCGAAGTCTATTCGTACAATTCATTATTCAGTGTTCTAAATCTTGACTGTTTTTCATGCAGGATGCTCTCTTTCTCGGAATGGGGAATTTCGACCTTCAGCAGCAGCTTCTGAAAGCACAAAATGATCTCACAAACGGTAAGAACATAGAGTGTGTTGGTACGACGAAACACTAAAGGGATACCTGGCTCATACGCCAGAATTACCGAACTATGTATATGGCATGAACGCAGACATGTATGGTCCGGGAATAATTTAAAGCGGCAATAAATTGTGGAGTAGTAATTGGCCTAGATGCAGCTACGCTATGTCCATTCGAAAAATACGTTACATATTGTTGAGCACAAGCAGGTTACATCATAAAATGCCATAGGCCTACTAGTCTTTAACACGTCTGTTCATTACTCGCTTGATCGGTATACCACACTTGTCAACGTTGTTAAATCATTTCTTACTTTTAAGAGAAGTTTTGCTAGCAGGGGCGTAGCTAGGATTAAATTTTTAGGGGGACCTATAGGTATCAAATGGGGGATCACGGCATTGACCGCTGTCCTTAATCCTTACACATTTTATTAGGACATAAACAATTTTGTGAGGCCTAACAAAAATCTGGGGCAGCCCCCAGGTCCCCCATAGCTACGCACCTGCTTGCGAGTTATCTCCCACTGCGGGAAAATCGGAACCTACCAGAAAATACCACCCGAAGAATCACGAGGTTTCGTAGGTGTATGGAAAGACAATTCATAGGGAATTGAAGGTGATTGCTCACGATTGCCAAATATTTATGTCATCAATTCTGCCCTGCAAAATACATTTTTGCCATGACTTCCATTTTTACTGGGAAGGGGGGATGGGGAAGCTGTCACTCCCTAACCTCGCCCCATAAGCGTATGAGAGAATCAAGGAGAATCCATTAGACTGTCGTGCGGTGGTGCACCCAAGAGCAGTCTTAAAGAGCTCTAAGAACAAAGTCATTCTTGTTATCTTCGTTCTTAAACAAGATCTCTCCCATTTAAACATCTCAGTGATCGAATAATTGAAACGTCTTATGGGCGTAGAAAAGCGGTGGAGGTGGGCCTGGAAGATGCTTTACCCTCTCAGTCAAAATTTTGTGGAGCGGAAGATGCTTCCCATCTAATCCAATCCAAGGACGGAAACCCCTTCTTTATTTCTTCTGTAAGAAACGTCAAAAATTTACAGTAATATTCCTTATAATTTACCCAATCTGTTGCACCAAATTACATCTAAGGACCCTCAAGTATTCAAAAATTTTCCAAAGGGGAGGAGTGTACTTCCTTAAACCTCAAGACAAAGCCAAAACGATATAATTTTAATGTTGGCTGAATGCAGAGATGCTAGGATTTGTAAAAAAAATTCATATATTTTTGGTGCAGTTGCATGCACCTAATTTGCATTTTATGCAAATTTGAAATTGTTTTCCAAGTATATTCGGGTTTAGCATTAGTATGGTGATTAGGAGATATCCCTTAAACATTTTTCTGTGAAATATAGTTGCAATATTTTTACGCTGTGCTGTGATATTTGTTTAATTGACTAGACTACAAACAGTGTAAAATTCTTAAATTTCAGACGGAAAGATACCGTTATAACTTGAGCAATTTTGTAATTGGTTTACCTTTTGATACAGATATCAAACTTTTCAAAAACATACTGGCGGGCAAGCAACTAGACGATCCTAGAATACAAGCGAGTTTGACCCCTACACGTTGCGAAACTGGTAAGTTTTTATCATGGTAAGCCTAACGCGATATTGACGAGAAGCTTGCACAATTGTTGACTGCCTGTTGCACTGTCACAAAGAATGTACATAGATGACCAAAAAAGATATCGTTCCAGTGCAACCTAAGTGCTACATCTCAGGTGCTATAACGAAACTGCGGTAGCCGCGGTATAGCTATCTTTAACAAGGTAACTATGGAAACGATATTTGCTATGAATCAATTAAAGGTTGTTTGCATGTGCGAAATGAGCATGCAGTGCTTTTACCCGCAAGTACTTTCAACAAATTAGAGGGATGACTTACATGTACTGTTACATTCATTTCATCACGTCTGTACATTTTTAACCCAGCACTTGTTTAAAGGGCAATAGTTGTCATCCCAGATGGTTTCAATTCTCCCAACTAAGCAACTTGTAGCTCCTCCCATAACTGTACAAAGCTCCTACTTGTCCAGACACAAACCTATTTTATTGCTTCAGGCCATGCCCTGGTGAGCATACAAGGCTACAATGTGTACTCCAAGACTCTCTCAGCATTGTGTGGAATGTGAGCTACTCTGTATCTTTTGAATTTTCAAACTTTCATGTCAATCAAATAGCAGTAACCAACTGAGAATTTTGATAACCCTACACTAAAAATATACTTTGGGATGACGACTGTTTGTCTTTAATTTAATACGTATTGCTTTCTATTTCCCTGGAATCCTTAGAGAAGGGTCTCGAGTCTTTCGACGCGCGGGCCACTTTTAATTGAGCTATTGTTTTAAATTTATTTTAGTAGCCAAGTTTTCGCTCAAAGAATTTAATGCTTGTTAAAATTTTGGGCGCAAAAAAGCATGACGACCCCTGTGAAACAGGTTGTAGGCTACTCTAGTGAATCCTGGCTGACACGATCGTTTTATTCGACAGGTGTGAAGTTTGCAAGGAGTGTCGTGCTTGTGACGAAACCAGAGATAGTGCCATTGTTTGGGGAAAAACTTTTGGAGGCGGAAAGTACACTCGGTAAGCATTATTGTTGTCATTGATGAGGAGGGGACCTCTCCAACGTTGTCACCTAGACTAGAAAGTCGATACAAGACTATAGTAGTTCGTCTGCATCGGTCACTACACCTATTATTCGTGATAACTTAAAGCCAGTGGGGGGGGGGGAAGCAAACCTGTCGCCTGTGCAGGCGGATGAAAGTAAATTAGTACACTTAGCCACTAAAGCAATGAAGGCTCTATTGCTATTAGCTAGACCTGTGTCACCCCTTCCCTTAATAACGTCCTTATTTGCCCGATTCCCGAAATAGTGACCTATAGACTCATTCATTGTTTACAAAGACGTCACTGCGTGTCGGTAAAAGAGTTTATAGGGCGCGCTTACACTGTCGTCATAATGCAAAGTAGATTCCAATTCGTCTACTTTTTGCGTGCAATTGCACAAGCGTTTAAACGCGCAACACCTAACATACGCGCATGTGTTCTTGCGCATGCTCTATGCCAACCAATGCCAACCAGTGACGTAACCATGAACAGCCTAATACTATATGACTTTGCATTTCACAGACAAACAAAGATGAAAAGTGACTTGGTATTTGAGGTAGGTGAAACGTCAAACTGGTTACCACACTAGTATGAATGAGTACTGCACGAAACTGTTCTTTTTACAGAATATCCACTCAGTAGTAGGACTACAAACATTGTTGTAAGTGTGAACGAAATCGAACAGACGGGTTGGTGAACAGTTTGACTGAGTTCAGAATTGATGTGAGCTGGTGTGCGCTATGATGACGTGATGTTGTGTTCGTTATCAAATCATGATCTGACCAGGGAGGTGATATAATATCATCAACCTAAACTGACACAGATCACTTCGTGATTTTATAGGCCAAAACCAGAGAAGGCCCCAGGATTTGCTTGACTAGAGTCAAGCCCCCTTAAACGGGGGACGGCAAACCGAAGCCCCGAAAAATGCAGCGAATTACTGGAAAGATCAAATAGCAAACGCAAGGCGCCGAACCTCATGGGTCTTATTCGGGTCTTATAAAAGAAAATTTCCAAGCTTGGGATTAAGCCGATTAACAAAAAAAGTTAAAAACTTAAGTCTTTTTATGAAATAATCTGCCCTCCTTGATATTAATAACAAGCAAACCGTCGGGGACGACTGTTCGCAGTCGGGGATCACATAATTTATCGTACCCATTAAGGGTCTCCGATGGGAAATTTTTGCGGCTGGGGTGCCATGACCTCCTTCTCCGTGTATGGCGCCACCACTGGCAAAAATTTCATATGAACATACTTTATGATGATGCGCTCATATTCAGGTGTTGATCTGATGTCATGCATGCGTCAAATATGAATATGCTGTTTGTGCATTTGTTTAGTCATTTAGTAGGGTATATTGTGTAACTCATTTGAATAAATAGGCTCCATTTTCATCTCCAATACTGTACTAAAATTTTTGAAATGGAGGGTCGGTTTGTACTGTTTGTACATTCTTCGAACTACCCTCGCATTCATAACTCGAAAATGTTCATCTATTTTATGCATATTGATAACGTTGTTTCATCGTCTCGGTTTTATCTCTCACATTAGATAATTTCGAGAAAGATTTAAAAGAGGAATGGGCACAAGAATTAGAAGAATACTGCTAGAAATAGTGATATCGTAAGTTGTGTTGTATACTTATGTTGAAAAACACATTAATGAAGCTCACGCTTAAGGGCTCTATTTTCGGAGGGGTCCCAGAAGTATTTGTTTTTGTAAATACCCTTCCTTACCGTGGTTTCACCCCTGGGACGCTATTCGGCGGTCGAGGAATTGCTCTGATCTCACACGCCACCCCCTTCGAAGAAGATAATAGTGGTTACCCAGACGGGATGTGAGAGATGGCTCACTCCGCCACCACTCCTAACCGACCTTCCGACTTTGTTTAATTGTTTAATGTTGTACCGTCGAAGTTGCTTGCAAATAGGCTCCCATTATAATTACAGCTTCAGAGCCATCAAAATATAAGTCCGCTATTGTTAATGGCAGCCTGGTTGTCATAGAATACATACAAAATATGGACTACTAGTGTAACACTGACCTTTTGTATAGGAAAGTATGATTAAATAGAATTTACATTGAAAGGAACTTAAATTATCTGGAGGAAGTAGCCTTGAGAGATATTACATATCAAAGCTCTTATTAACAAATTTTCCTCCTTACATTCTATTCAGTAAAAGATGTATTCTTCGTTGGTGGTTTATGTCATTTATGCAAAAATGCGGTATATCAAAATAGGATATTACAAACAGTAGCTGGTAAAAAAATGTATAGTTTAAAAAAAACAGCGTCTATATACTGTAGCCTCATTAAATGGTGTAGAATTTTCTGCAACCCCATTAATATTTTCTAGCTAGGCCATGGAATGGTCTTTGGAATGTGGACTGTAGAAAATAATTTCGGTTCAATAATTAAAACTACTTTTTATTAAGCGTCCAACAGTTTCATCATTTGTGACTAATCAGATCCAGTTGTTGATTTGAAGAACAATCTCTATTCTTAAACTATATTTCAATTGCTAACCGTAGTATTACTTCATTTAAACTTTCATTTTCCCTTTCATACAGATGAGATTCCGACGACGGACTGTCCTCATACACGCATGTCGAACGATATCAAACAATTCTGGTGGGTCATATCTATTAAACATGGGCTACATACGTTGCCATCAACTTGGAAACTGCCGCTGATCTGCTACAGATTTTACCGTACTAACCAAGTTCCTTTCGGTGTACGTTGTCATCGTTTACAGGGCCGGATTTAAGCATTGGCCAGCGGGTCACGTGCCTAGGGGCCCCCACTAAAAGGGGCCCACAAAATTACATTGTTGTATTTTTGTGTAGAGTATTCTAGACTGAATTCCTTTCGTGACTCGCCCAACTGTAGTCTTGTGGGGAATTATAGTTGAAGGGGCCCCCACATTGGTTTAGGCCCAGGGCCCCCACAAGTTAGGTGAATCCTGATTAGGTGAAGGCCTGATCGTTTACCAAGTGATCTGTATGTCTCAAGTGTCATTTGTTCTAGCACCTATACAGTCTTTGTAGAGGAATAAAGTGGTGTATTTATTTAAGGGGGCATTGGGCCATGACGCTCTCGCCCTCACTGATGCCGAGTCTTTTTCATTTTTTATGAACTCCATCAGAGCCCAAAAAATAGATTCTTGGTGTGATAAACAATAGGGAACATATTTCTAAGCTTCGTTTGTGACTGTTCTACTTCCGGTTGCCGATTTCGTTAACCGTCTATAGGCTACATGATTTCCCATGCTCGATATTAGGACGATGTGTGGGATTTCATACTGAATGAATTCAGGCCTGTAAGCTAACCATATGATCATGCAGACGACAATTCATACAGTGTTTTCGAAGAAAAAGTACTGGTTGGTTGGTATGTATTCTGGATATTTGTTTTTACCCCTCCGGGTCCTTGGCCGGTACATCGTATTGGACTTACTTATTGTATACGCGTACTAATACGTGCACGTGTACTTCTGACTTCTTCCAGGGTATACGCGTACGTATATACCGTGTATAGCTTAACATTCAACTACCTCTAGAAAATCTTTTAAAAATCACATAATGCAAATTTGAATGTGAACCTAATAAGGCATAAATGTGTATTATTTCCATCTAAGTGTCATTGTTCTGTTTAGCTAGTGGTTTTTCTATATCTTCTGAATCTTCTAAGCTTTTCTAGTAATTGTTATTGTGTACTTGCTTCGTTTTGTGTCAAGGGGTATATCATTCCCACAAGCAGATGTTGTTGCTTTTTCTGAGTTGTCCCCCGTCTATTTACAATTAATTAAATTGTACACTGTATCTAATGATTAAAAAAAGACTGAGAAATACATGGTTGTAAATGGTCCGTTAACCCGTCTTCTTCCCATTTTACCGTCACGCGATTTTCCTTGCTGGAAACGTCTAATTTTCACATACTAGGGCAGATTATAGATAATAGTATGTTTCTTCAGGCTATAAAGCATACTGACGTCATTGCAAAAGTGAAGAAAACAAAAAGCTTCAAAATAAAACGCATAAATCTGTTCAATTTTAGTAATGCTAGTTTTCTCATCTACATATGAATGCACTGGCGATTTGTAATGGTATTAATGTTGACAGGCTATTGTACTGTACTTCTCTTGATTTTATGCCTGTAGAGTCAGGCTATAATTCGTAGGTTAGCCGAAATCTATAAAAAATATAAACCATCTGACCATGTCAATGTATATTGTTCCGTTATATTTGAAGTTGAAACTTGTTACAGTTAATTGCATACTTGCCGTACGGTATAACAAGATTACAATTTCTAAACGTATTATAAACAAGCAAAAGTCTCAATACCAGGACTTACCAAAGTGCTCAATTTTTCCAACAAAAGAGTTGAAATTTTGGTTATCATCTTGAAAAATATTATATTTTTAATAGTTTTTAACAATTCTTTATCGTACTTTCTATCTACTTTTAGTGTGCATTATATTACGTTTGAAAAGTAGCTGTCTGCTTTCATTGAGTTTTTGTTTCTAAGTGTTATTATTTTAATACGTTTTCAACTTTGTACCAATCACATTCCAGTTTGAGTTCTCTTTGTACATCTATGGCGCCATAACACGTTGCTAGGGTAGGCAAGGTGGGTGAAAATTTTGGGAAATTTATAGACTCTCTAAGTAAACTTGTAGGCAAATTGTTCTTTATAGACCAGGGGGTGTGCAAATAAACGTCTCACAAAAGTATTAACCCTTGCCATTTCGTAATATTGTTAATTTAAGAAGTAACACTCCTCAATAACTTCCACTTAAATAAGAAAAGTTATTTCTTCATTGAGACGTTCAATATGTGAACACTTGAACATGAACGCACAATGATTGGTTTTGCAAGTTCATGAACATTCATTGGTCAGTTTCTATGGTATCTTCAAGTGACGCACTTTTATATGCGCGTTTAATTTCTCACGCGCACACAAAGGGAAAGCAACCAGCGCGTTCGTTTTTTAAGTACACAGAAGTGCGCGTCAAGTATTCCGCATAAGAAGCGCAGCGAATTGTATGCTGCGGAATCTGCGCGTATGCAACGCTCACGCTAGCCACGCTATTCTAAAAGCACTGACATTTTCTGTATTGCGTGCCTATTATTTACACTAACATCACCGACTAGAAAAGCGCTCATATCAAATCCACAATTCCGCCCCGATATCAAATTATTCAATTTACGTAACAGTGTAGGTATTGGAGTTTGGTATCTATGCTTATAATATCTTTGTTCTCAGTGAAGTCATGTGCATACGGTCTATTCGCTTTTTCTTTGGGAAACTTCAGTCCCATTCTGGATCTTTTGCCCAACCTTGTCCACCTCCTTTCTCGAATAATCATTACAGTAATGGGCATAGCTACTTACACTTTCTGAGAGTACTTAATTCATCCACATTGAAGTCGAAGTGTAAGAAATGACAGAAAATTCACACTTTTTTACCTTAAAAGTAAAATATTACTCAATATTGTTTGATGTTTTTGTTAGTGTTTTAATTACCAGTTAAATAAACATCGAGTCTTGATTGTCGAATAAATTACGAAAATAACAAGCATTGGCTCTTGTCTTCAATTACTCGTTTTGTCTTAGGTTAAGAGTAGAGGTGAAGCAATACTAAGTTACTAGTCCATACGTGTACTCTCATCGGCATCCTTTATTAACTCAATTCAGGTTATTTTTTCTAATTGGAGACAGCTTATCATAAATTTTATGGATTGTTGACTAAAATCCTCGAAAGTCCTTAACAAGTACCCTTTTTAAAACGTATAAGATTTGACGGAACTTTTAAAATTCATCAGATACTCAAGGAATAAGAAAAATGAAAACTCTATCGTGATTACAGTTCTAACAAAATTAATGATACCATTTGCAAACGGAAAGCAGGGAGATGGAGGGGGCGTATCCTGATGCAAAAAAATCGTATCGGAAAATCGATTGTCAATGACCACATTGAATGATCCTTTTTAATGCCTCTTGTGAAGTGCTGCCTTATGACAGAATTCCTGGCTATATGGACCTGACTGACGCCCTTAAGTTTCGTTCACTGTCTTATCAACTCATTTTTTACCATTGGTTGTCATCTTGTACACTTCTTTAATGGGACTATGTATTCTTCACTAAGGTTAATCACTTATTCTTTGGTATAATGATTTACACTTTGTATAATATAGTTCTCTTCGTATAATGTGAATCGTTTCGGAACATACTTCTCACCTTAAAGGTTGCATGGCCAAATCAATTACACCCACATATTAACCCCCATTAGGCCTATTTCGGGGCTATGGCCCCAACCAGAGACCGCCACGATTGTTGTATGTTAGTGTCCCTTCGATAACCTTCATCCTTTCCCATACATCTTAATCATGGAGAGTAACTTGGATGACGAATGCAGGATGACAATACCGAGGAATGCGAAGAAGCAAAGGTAGACAACACAGTAAGGTTTTACTCAACAGGAGGCATGATGACCATTATTGGAAATAATGATGAAGCACAGAGACTTCAACTTATAATGTCAGAATAGAGTTATACAGCTGAAAGTAACTTTGCTAATAAAGGGGGGAAGGGGTAATTTTGACATTAAATTGGGAGGTGGCAGTTTTCTTACTCTTTGTGTGAATATTTTCAAGGGTAAAGTGAAAAACATTTATATATACTGATATAAATATCAACATAATTGTTTTGATATATGTAATGGTTTCATGAAAACTTTTCTTCACTTATGCATTCCGCGATAATCTTGAATGTCTAATGCTTTTATTACAGACTACTGACGAACGCCTACGTAACACTAACCGTGAAAATAACAATACTTCCGCTCTGAGTCCATGACAACTAATAACGTTGGTTACATAAAGAGGAGTAAGGGATATTTTTTGCGAAGGGAGGGGTGAACGTTTCCGTCTGAGAAAAACTTGGGCACGTCGAGAAAATTACCAAGTTTTTCCAACATTCTCAGCCCGAGGAATTGGTTTTACCGTTACTCCAGGGGCTGCAGTCCTTACCCCATGGCCAGTGCACCTATGACAATATAGTTGGCTATTCAGGCCTTCGTAAAATTATTTAAAAGAATAGTCCATACCCAAATTTATGTTTGATTTGTTAAAGAGGAACATATTCTAAGCATTCTGTGAAATTTTCATTCATTTCCCATGTTCGATTCTCGAGATATTAGCAAATAATTTAAGTTGACACATTTTCTACCAAAAGTGAACTTGAAGCAAGCAGGTGTGATGTCATGGCTTCACATTGATGGGCCAATGTTTTGTTTTTGTTTAAAATTTACTACCAATTTTAAACAACAAAACTCTAAAATATTCATACCATAAATGCATCCTGAGCAGTTGAATTTTTAAAACTTTATAAGCCTCAGAATATTCATACCATAAATGCATCCTGAGCAGTTGAATTTTTAAAACTTCATAAGCCTCAGGGGCAAGATAGCAACCCTAGTCAATCAAAGGTAAAAACGATATGATGAAAAATAAAGCAATACAAAACATTGGTCTTCAATGTGAAGCCATGACATCACACGTGTTTGCTTCAAGTTGACCACTGGCAGAAAATGTGATAACTTCAGTTGCTAATATCTTGAGAACCGAACATGGGAATTGACTGAAAATTTCACCAAAATGCTTAGAATAAGTTTCTCTGTACTAGGCTATATAAAAAAGAAATTTGGGTCTAGGCTATTCTTTTATGACGCTGTATGCGACCATCCACGTATGGATATTCCACAGGGGATTATGTGACAATGACTTCCAATTAACAGTTTACTTCAAATTTGGCATCTTTTCAATAAGAAGGCATTTCAGATGGGAAATCTGTGGGTTGCTGCTCTTAAATAAAAAAAAACCTTACCATTACCTGGCCAGGGATCGAACCTATGTACCTTAATCAAATTTCGACAATTACATGCAGACGTGACGGTGTAATACCTCAAAAATTCGTCTGTTAAATTGACTTCATTCGTGATAAAATAATAATTCCTTTCCATTTTCTCAACAGGACTAAGAGGAGTTCTCACAAAGATCCAGGATCTGTTTACTGAAATTACCAAGTTTTTGGAAAAAGTGAGCGGGTACAAATGTCGCAAAGCCACACAATTCATTAAAATCTTCTTACAGGAATATCGACAATATCAAAAGCTCTTCACTCGCTACACTGTACAATTACATCGACTGAGAGAAAACCTGAATGATATGATACTGGTAATGACATACATGGTTATGATGATACTGCGTGATACTGGAAATGGTACTGCACGAGCAGTGCGATACTGGCAATTGCACTGCATGGTACTAACAATTATACAGCGTGATATATGTTAGATACTGCCAGATATCAAGCCTTATATTAAGCTGACACAGACCGAGAGCCAAAGCTGACAAAAAGTAGCTCTCGGTTGTATGTTTTTTTTGGGGGGGAGGGGGGAGAACCGGGAGCAACTATTTCATGGCTAGGAGTGGCCTTTAGCAATTCTTGATTTATACAGTGTGATACGTTCAAACAACGAAGCTTTAGCGGGCGCTAAAACCAAAATATTGACGACTCCCGGTTTTCTTATTTTTGAGCGGATCGGGAGCAAAACATAACGAACCGCGAGGTAAAAATCGCCCGGCGCCCTCTTAATATAAGCCTTGCCTGATATTGATAATGATACTGCAGGATGCTCGTTATAATACTGTTAGTTTTTCTAGAGATAGTTAAGGAATAAATAAGGAATAAATTGTATTTAGCCGACTGTTATTGGTGAATAAACCGCCGAGACTCCAAATTTGGAGTCGAGAAGGTTTATGAGACAATAATAGTCCGATAAATGTGGTTTATTCCTATTCTACCACCAAAAATGTGTGAAAAACTTTATGTTTATCAGTTTTCACGTTTACTGACGGTGAGTTGTGGAATAACAGGTCAGTGTTTAACCAATCAGAATGCAGAATTCTCAATAACGGATGGCTAGAGGTGGTAGAATAATACATCACCGCAAGATACTGTATAAAATTCCTCATGATACTCTGTAATACTAGTTATGACACAGAATGACACTGGTACTGCATGGTACTGACACCGATGCATGATACTGGTTATGAGTCTACATGATAGTATAGTTATAATATTACATGGTACTGATAATGATATTTCATTCATAACGGTAATGAAATTGCCTGTCGACAATAGCTGTTTGTTTGTGCTAGGCTTAACGAAGTTTTTCACATCCTAGTTAAACGCTCATCTTCATTTTTTACAGCTTTTCTTTTGTTATGATTATTCCCTTTTGTAAACAAACAAAAGGAGACATTTGTTTAAATTAACATTTAAAACTTCGTCAATGATGGCTTCTGTGTACTATTGTTAACAATTCTCAGGATGCTCTTTTCCTCGGAATGGGAAATTTGGACATGCAGAAACAATATCAGAAAGCAATCACAGATCTTCAAAATGGTGAGTAGAAATTGCTTATTTATTCATTTCCGGCCTAAAACTCACTACACATGGTCATTTCACATACCATACAGGTCATATTCTGTAACCAGGGAGCTGCTACTTGGTCCAAGTAGCAGCTCCCTGCTGTAACTTACTATGAACTCCTGTTAGCTATCTTATCATGTAACATGACTAAGTACTCATATCTCCCTTATTGATTTACCTCTTTTCGGGGCCTTATCGCAGTGTAGACAGGGCCAGATTTAAGCATGGGTCAGCGGGGCACGTGCCCAGGGGCCCCACAAAATTACATTGTTGTATTTTTGGGGGGCGGGTGAAAGTAACCACAACCTTTGCCCTCCTTTCGTGACTAGCGCCACTGTAGTCTTTTGGTGAATTATAGTGGAAGGGGATCCCACATTAGTTTGTGCCGAGGGGCCCCCAAAGGCTGGCCCTGAGTCTAGAGTTAGTAGATTTATTACCATACTTCAGCCTACGTGGGCGCAACAATATCATAGAAAACTTCGCACGGTCAAAGCATGGATAATGACTACACGATGGTTCTGTGTACTCATATGTGTTGTTTAAACCTGTATTTATTAATTTATTCTGTCTATCAATTTAAGTTTTATCATAATTTTTTTTTATTTTATTTACAGATTTCCATAGTTTCAGGAAAGTTGTGACAAATGACGAGGAAAACGAGAGGGTCTCCGTTTCCGTCGAACGAGGTTAGTTTTGCTTTAAACAGCCCGACATGCTCCTTCTTCACCAGTCTCGTTTGGCAACGTGCATAGAAGTGTTTCCTTGACAACTCGACGTTGGTCGAGTATTCACCTGATACAGGCGGTATCTGTAGTGAAATTGTTACCACTGCATCTGGCCATTGCCCAAAGCTAAAATATGCAGTGGGCATGCTCAGTAGTTCCTTCTGGTTCCGTGTGCTCACTGTTACACCCTTCTGCCTCTGTTGATTTCGGATACCGCCGTTCTTGAGTATTTCAAGTTGCACGTGCACTGCGCTTGAGTCAGGAATATTGTTCTAAATAGCAACTCCCTGATCCGATGAATATTGGCGTCACGTTCAAGCTTCCATCGATCTAGTAATGCCACATGACATGTGAAATCGAAACGCATGACGTCATAATAGGCCTATGCTACTTTAAAACTTCATTCAGATGCAAATTTCTTCATTAGGATAAAAAAATCGTTAGTTAAATAATAAGAAAAACACCAGAAATTGAACAGGCTACAGCTTTTTACTAATTAATACATTTCTTGAACCTTATTGAAAATATGTAATACAACCACATAAAGTTCTTCAAATGGAGGAAGGCTGGCACATTGTATTTTCCAAGTTTAGGTGACTATTGATAGGGTATATTTTAAAGTGTTTTTACTGGAGTGAGATCAGCTCAACAGTATACTTTCATTCTTTTCCATCACCCAAATTTCCTCTTCTTTTGGTGGCCTAAGATGTGATTTGTGTTTGCTGATACACAAATCGACTGAGTCCTAAGCTGACACAACTTGTTATCGATAAAAAAGAATAATGGCGTTTCATCCCTAATTTTTCAATAAAAAACAATTTATCTAACATTAACACTTAACCTCAAAATCAAACAAACATAATAACTAAAATTTAAAACCCAAATGTTCAAATGATATTTGCTACTGCGTTTACTTCCACAGTCTACAATGCAGGCTTTAGTATTTCCTTCCGTAACATCTGTTGTCCATGTTTTCGGAAGAAACCAAAGCCACCCGACCAGTCCAGCAGTCACATGGAACCAGAAGTACAAGAGGCAATGCAATTATTCGGTAAGTATTTGTTTCTGTTACATCTTATAGGGTGGACCAAAACACAGAGGTGAGGAAGATGATGAGAGTATCTCTCCTAAAAGCAGACGGGAATAAAGAAAATGAGGAGATAAATTAATTTTGCTGCTACCACCTCTAGCCATCCGTTATTGAGAATCCTGCATTCTGATTGGTTAAACACTGACCTGTTATTCCACAACACA
>WURT03000033.1:615710-638376 GCA_009936505.3 Holothuria glaberrima
AAATATGGTAGGGACAACGATCAATAGAAGGCATGTCAGATTGTTCCCACCCACGAAGTTCTCGGCTTCCGTACTATTGTAATAACTTTGGAGAAATGTGGCGTTGAATACGTCCCATGGCAGCATGGCAGACTAGTTCAAATATACTAACTACTCTTCGTGTGACGTTATGTTTTCGAGTCAAAATTTTACCTTGATATGTTTCTTGGTGTGTTAAAAGGGAAAACTACCGGATCACTATATTGACCAGACAAAAACTTGAGGAGCCCGCGTATGGCAAGGTCGGGGACAAGTCAAGCAAATCTTACAATTATAGCCTTAAAAAAGTTACCACCACTGAATACACATCAGTTGTACCAGTCTCAGGGAAGGGAGGTGACGGCTAGACTATCGAAAACATCTGTAAGTTTACAAAACATTATACCGTATTTTTCTGTTACTCTCTTTTACATAAATCTAGTGTTACTTCACCTATATTAATCTTCCAACATAAGGGAAGAAAATAGAAAATAAAATAAATTAATAAAAAATAATACAATTAACACAAAGGTTAGGTTCTTCAAAAAACAAACATTTTCAACTTTTTTAAAATTTACTGTTTTAAAATTTACTGTTCTGTTGATTACTAATCTTCAAGTTGAAAAAAACTAGTTA
Organism: Holothuria glaberrima; assembly: GCA_009936505.3. NCBI lineage: Eukaryota > Metazoa > Echinodermata > Holothuroidea > Aspidochirotida > Holothuriidae > Holothuria > Holothuria glaberrima. Next base: position 616,365 of record WURT03000033.1, read on the forward strand.
ACATCTGTTGAGTAATTTGCATGTATCATCTGTTCTGAGTAATGAATATCACAAAACTGAAGTTTTGTCAAACATTAAATAATAAACAGCTATGGGGGGCTAAGTTGAAAGCATTAAAAGGGTAACGTCATGTCAAATTAACACTAAAGTGTTTAAGCACTTGAAGTGAGCATATTGGATAGTACAAAACTTAGTTCAAAATGCCAAGTAAAATTAAAGCTTCATGCATAATGGTTCATTTCACTTTAGTGGGCATAGGCGTAGGAAGGGGGTCGGAGTGGCTTAATCCCCCCTCTCAAAATGTGGTGGGCGGAAATATGCTTCCTCCCCCTGATCTAAGGACGAAAACTCCTTATTTGTCTCTTCTGTAAGAAATGTCAAAAATTTGCAGTAATTTACTTTACAATTTGCCCAAAATAATGCACCAAATTGCATCTAAGGACCTTAACATATCCAAAAAATTAAGGGGAGGGGGATGTCATTTAGAAATGATCGGAGGTTAAGGAACATATCAAAAGAGTTGTATAAAGTATGATTCAATTTTCGTAGATTTCTGTGAAATAATTTACATAAACATGCAAACCTTGGAAGGAAATATTTAAGTTACTTTTTTCTCACAAATTGAGTGTAACAAAACATAACTCGATTGAAAAATATATGGGCATTTATAGTATGTGAATTTACAGAAGCAGCGGCAAATGCAGGATTTTACACACGAAAATATTGGGAAAGGGTCAGGTGGGGTCCACCTAATAACCAAGGCAAGAGTGAGCCACGAAACAGCGATGAGGAGAGAGTTTGGGACGGGAGAGTTCGGGAGGGAGCGTCTTCTCTCCCGACATGGGAACTTTTTGGAAATTATTCATTAAATTGTGCAATTTGGTGACTCATACAACGTAAATCACAGACATTAACATGGCTATAATTATGTCTCATTCAGAAACAGAACCAGCAAACTTTTCAGTTATAGCCCAAGTGTCGCCGCCATGATTTGATTACTGAGGGGTACCACTGTTGGTGATACCGTTATTCCGCCCCAGATAAACCAAGAAAGTCTGCGTAAAGCTGTGTTTACTTGGCGCGGATAGCCTAATAGACTGACGCGGATCGCGGAAAGAATTCTCTTGTGTTTTTTTCAATGAAACTGTTTATTGGCACGCGGATCGCGGAACTCGGATCTCCAGGAGGAACGCGGAACGAAATCTCAATGTCGAATTCTTTCGGCGTTCCGATCGCGGATTGGTGACCAAGAGGACACCACGTGTAGCTTTAAGGAGGATTTCTCCACTTTTTAGGACTTCCCCAAACTACATCGTACCACACTGATTACCACCCACCTTATCAATAACCATCAAGATGCCTAAAGGAAAGCGACTTAGATATGACACCACTGAACGATTTGTGGACGTTGTAAGACAGAGACCATTTATTTATGACCCAAAAGATGAGCCATATGGACTCACAGGAAATAAACAACGTTTGGGAGAGCATCGATGAACGTGTCGGGCATAGACGGCGAGTTAAATGATGTTATTTTCATTTATCATAACTAGCAGATAAACGGGTACCCGCTGGTTGGTTTTACTATAACGGAAGGCGGAACGATTAGTGTGGGGTATTTATTGGGCATACGGATCCTTTCCGCGTAACAATAATTTTTCTTCCTAAGCATTTTGTAACCGATGATGGGCTGTGACACAATTTTGTAGACTTCTTAAACCAAGAAATTTTATTCCCGAAATTCGAGCAAATTTTATCCCAGAATGATCAATGCTTTACTGAATGTGTGCATGTGCTGAGGGACGCTCTAACTATCATGAGAGGTAGTATATCCAGAAAATAAAATTAGCATAAACTTTCAAAAACGAAACATGTGTAGACGACACTCAGCTATTCCTGTCTTTTCCGTAAGCCGTTACTTTTTTGCACGAAGTTTACTATCACGCTCACTTTTAACAGTCAATCAAACCAGAGAGTTACTATTTGACATAACAACTCCCTGATCAGCTAATCAAACAAACTTTCACGCTATCTTAGCGTGTGATATGATATCGAGTCTTAAAGGGAAATATTGCATTTGTTTACCAGAAAATATTCATATTTTTTAAACCTATATTTATGGATACAGAATGATAGACAATTCAAAATAAGACAGTGCGGAAGCTTTCTTTTCAAGAAATAAGGCTTTCTCAGGAAGAAATTTGGTTATTTGTTGCACAAAGTAATTTGTTCACCCAAACTTTCAAAAATTCAAACGATGCAACATCCGTTACTCTTGTAAAACATAGTATTTTGAGGAGATAAAGCTATGGCTAGAGTTTATTGGTGAGACTGAACAGTTTAATAATCATTTAAGGTACTTTCTTTGTATGCCATTTTGGTGCATTTTAAACGCAACATTTACCTTTAACCGAATGGTGTCTTCTAGCTGCCTAGATAAGAATATCAAAACAAGCTCGGAAATTTTTCCTCCCAATTTGACAAAGAGTCAAGAAGTATTTTGTCTGCCATGATGCTTGTTGCCTTAGCAGCTTCGACGGCTTAAAATTCTACCGTGACTCTGGAAAACCAGAAAAATTATGTATTTCTGCATAAATTGTTGTTGCGTTTTTGCCGTTAAAAAACTCTGGAAACATGGTGAAAACTAATTTCCTTCAATGCTAGTCTGGTGAGATGGTGAGGCCAGTTTGAAATAAACGGGATTCAGGTAAACGGGATTCACTGTGAAAAGGAAATTCTGTTTTTGAATAAACATGTATAACCTTTTCAGGAAAATGTCACTTAGTCCATCCAAACTGCTAAAGGGAATATTCAGCGTAATTTCCTATAATAACTCCTTCTATATACTACCTTATTAATTCATCTACATCTGATGGAGGATTGGTGGTCACATGCCATGAGTTATTTGGCATTATTTCAAGGTCGAGTGGTATCCATCGTGGGTTAGTCATAACACACGGTGTTTGGCCTATCCTCTCCCTGTATCAAGTTTTGACCAAAATCCGGCCCATTTAGGAAGTAAGGTAATATATAACAAATAATGAACGTCAACATTCGTGTGATAGTATGAATAATTTCATTCGTTGAAAGATGCTTTCAACTCATGAAATTATTCATACTATCACACTCATAAACGTTCATTATTTGTATAAAAAACACCAGCGACGTACGAGGCCTGTATCGAGTCAGTTTCAAACGAAATCAGTCATGACCTTTTGTTTGAAGCTAATTGACGTCAAGCAGCCGACTAATGCCGCGACTGCGGTAATGGTACTTGGAAAAATATTACCGTCTAACATTTCTTAAGTTCCCATTGCATGTCATTAATAAAAGTCATGTGCTTATCCCGAAGAATAAAGCTAATTAAACAAAATGAGAAGGGCCTTTCATTACATTACGTGCCTCCTAATTGCTTTCTCCTACTGCAGCTTCCAATTACGAAGCTAAACTGTGTTTTACAAGTAATAGGTTAAAGCAGGGAGGTAATATTAGATCACCTCCCTGGTTAAAGGGCGTATGCAGTCGAGTTAAAATCTTTTCTTGAAACGAACATGAATCAAACCCATCCACAGACCTTTTATGATATGAGCAGAGCATTCTGCACTAACGTCCTAAGCGTAGAGTGTCTCTATCGTCCTTACACGATTAGGTGTACCAACATGGCTGCGACCAGTGTTTACTGTGTAAAGTTAGGACGTGCTCAAGTGGTTTAGTATAGGCAGATTATTCGAGAAACTCGAAAAGTTTTCGAAAAATGTAATTCTGGTTAAACGATGAACCACTTTGATGTCATTTTTCGATTAATGATTGTATTTTGCCTCGAAATGTTACATTTTAATAACTAAATTAGGCAAACGACAGCATCCCCGGCCATCTTGGTAAGCCTAAATTTTTCGAAAGGTGGCGACGCTTTTGGTCTCGTGATTGATTCTCAAGCTAAATATATATATATATATATATATATATATAAAGGTCAAAGTACTGCGTAGCACTTATTAAGTACGTAGGTCGAAAAAAGTAGACTAAGTTTAAAGTGCAAAAGGCTTGTGAAAAGTCCACGACGTTTCGGGTCTTAACCCTTCATCAGGTGTGCGAAAAATGCAACTGATAGTTGACACAGCCAAACGTACAAATTAGAAAAAGGCACGAACAAATCCAAGCGTCAGGCCGGCTATAGGTCTGCCCGTGCCCAAAGTTGTTGGTCTGTTCGTGTCCAAAGTTGTTAACACAGGTAGGGTTAACACAGGTAACAACAGTTAACCAAGGTAAACAGGTAATTTGTACGTTTGGCTGTGTCAACCATCAGTTGCATTTTTCGCAGACCTGATGAAGGATTAAGACCCGAAACGTCGTGGACTTTTTCACAAACCTTTAACACTATTTACTACTTTTTTCAAAATCTCTTATAATGCTTACTCATACAATAACTCTCTGAAAAAAACTTGAACAAGTAGATAGTTGGTCCCCATCTAAAATATGAGTTTACACAGAATGCTTTTAGCATACTTATATTAAATTTACGAAACTGTATTGGACCTTTGAGAAGTGTAACCATCAGTCTGCTCCATACAGAAGTGTTTCTTAATGTTTTCTACCTCGAGGCCCATTTGTGACTGTTGAAATTACAGGTTGACTACCTTTCACCATAAACTGAAAACTTTATGAAAGCTTCAATATATTAATTATACTTTAACCATGCAAGACAAGTTCCACTTTAACCATACAAGACAAGTTCCAGTGCTAAGGAACGTTTACTAAAATTTCAAGCCTTTATTAAAGGGAAAATGCAGTCACCCCAATTTGGATTAGTGTAGTAGTCTACCCTATTTTATGGATAGCTCTTCAGCATCAAGTGACAATATTTTGTTTACTGAATTGTGAAATTTAGGAGGAGAAACTCCTTGGTTTAATTAGAATATGCAATGTTTAACTCTTGAAATGTCGTGAAAGATACTTGGAAGAGAAGTAAGAACAAATCTGTGAAATTTAGCTGTTGTTTCAAACCAAGTTTGTCCCGACTGCTTATGCTCTTTAAATTACCGGTATATTACTAAATTGCTTTGTGGGCCGAAGGTTCCCCACCCTGCCTTTGATGGACAATAGAAAGATAATGTGTAGGCTCCTTATTGCATATTAATATGCCAGAGTGGGTATATATTTTAAACTTAAAGAAACTTAAAGAAACATTACATGGATAATATGAATATGTTTCGAAAGAGTGACCTCAACCTTCGGTATAAATGTCATACGCAATATATATTGAAATGTAACACTCACTTCTGTAAGTAGTTTAAATTTGATTCTAATGAATTGCCGAATGAAATAAATTATCTTCAATTTATTTCAAGAATACGGCAATGTGTTCTTGTTAGCGTCTATTTCCTTATTGAAAAAGAAAGAAAAAAATGATAAAACAAATAAACGTAACATTCAATCCTTTGATCTTCCATCACTTTGTCCTTGGACTGTCATTGTCATTTATGCTTTGACATATGATTTGAGTAGCTTCTTACTCCAGCGAATGTCAGATTTTTCAAAGACATAGGAATGATTTTTCTGCCCATATTCTGAGGAAGAGTAATATCAAATTGCAAAAATTAGAGTGTTCAGTATGGATATCATACAGAGTTAATTATTAGCCAAGCAACATAAGAATAAATCTCATTTTTTATAAAACACATCTTCAATTTATATCAAAGTGAGGAATACATTTTCTCTATAAGCTTCTCTAGCTGGTGTGTTTCTTGTGATGGATTGATAATATTTTTTGAAAAAGAATTGAATAATGATACTACTCTGGCATACTTCGAACATAAAGAGGAACAAACTGAAAAATAAATTTATTAAGAGGTTTGCTGTAATGTGAGGAATGGTTTTTCAAATGTTATGTGTAATTTGATAATTAACGAATCTCTGGCATTCAAGTTAATGAATGTCATTAATAAACCACGATTAGATAGGAATTTATCCTCAAGGAACTGATAGCATTAATTTCAAGCAACTAGGCTATAAAATTAACCGTTAATCAAAGAGGTGAATAACGGTATGATTTTCCAATTGTTAATTGAGGTTTACCTAATATATAAAGGTATCCTGATAAGGCTCTTATCACTCTGTCATGAGTAGATTGTAATCAAAATTACATTTATCTTAGTTAGTTTCCATTCCAATGGTATAGTCATTCATACAAAACAGGTGTACATATATGTTTTACACTGAAAATCGTGTTTTAGTTCAATTCGGGAGTACACGGATAAAGTGCTAACTTATGATTTTTATTTCTCCCAAACAAGTTATTCTGTGATGTTGAGGGAGGGGAAGGGGCTGATGCTTATTGGCTGGTTGGTAAATACTGTCTAAAATGGCAATAAAATTAGAATATGGTAACCAGCCAGACAACATGACAAATGTCTACTGTTCTAGGGTTAAGCATTCGTTGGTAGCCTATGACGTTGCACATGCTTTCCGTTAACATCGGTCACGTCACCTACACATGACAGGGAGAGGGCAAGTATTTACAGAAGAATAATTTCGTTGATTGGAAAAGCAATTTGCAAAGGAGACATTATTAAATTTATACCTAGAGTACTAGAAATTAAATTGAAGCACTCTGTAATTTTAATATGAGACACATTGATGAATTGTACTTTACATGCAGTGGCGTGCGCAGGATTTCTCTCAAGGAGGGGGGCATGCAGTATGTTGTGTGATCGCCGGCCTGGGGGAGGGGTCTAATGAGAGGGATGTTCCCCACCCTTTCAAAATTTTGAAAAATTAGGTGTCCTTAGGTGCAATCTGGTGCAACATATGCTACCGTTTGAAGTAAAATTTGTTTCACATTAGACGTTCGGTGCGGTTACACTTTTTAACTGAATTTCTAACCAGCTAGGCAAGTGATTACTAAATTGCCCACTCTGCCATGCAATGAAGGGCTCGCTCATGTGTAAACAATTTGACCACAACTAGCTGGACAGTAATCTTGGAAATGAAATATGACTAGGGGGTAGCCATGGTAACTTCCTGACAAAGACCAACTGGGAATGTGAATACAAGAGCATTCAAGGAAGTTAGTTCTTGCATCTCTGAGTGAAATGATTAGTTTGGTAACTTCAGTCAAGTGTTAAAAATATAGGGCTTCCACAGTGCAAGCAGTAAGCCAACTTAACTGTAAAAACAGTAGATAACTATGGTACAATTTGGTCACGTGACACCGGGGCAGAACTTCATTTGCCCTTGTGAAACCTTTAAAACACCATAACCGGACCGAACACGTGATGAAAATTTGGTTATTTTTTGGACCTAAAAAAATTGGCATCAGTGAGGGGGCATTGGGGAGACAACCCCTCTCCTTTGAAAAATTTTGAAAAATTAGGTGTCCCTACATGCAATCTGGTGCCACATATGCTACCTTATGAAGTAAAATTTGTGTTAAAAAATTACGTATTTTTAGGATCTAAAAAAAAAAAAAATGGCATCCGTGAGGGGGGGGGCATGGCCCAATGGTTACCTGCGTACGCCAGTGTTTACATGCTAAATTATTAGAATTGCCATAGGGATAGCATGGCATTCGTTATCAAGGTATTTGGATGGTTGTGTGACCAATAATGATACAAATTTTACTGTTACCATACGACGCTGCTGCATGCTAACATTGCGTTCCTACTATGTACTAAGTTTGTGCAAGCTTTATTTATATCTGCTCTACTTTCAGTGGAGGGCATGAAGACCTCCAGAAATGTAGCGAGGTCAATTCCTGGGTAGATTACTTAAAAACTCGGGCAGTTTGGTCTTAAAAATTCAAATTTTGCTCAAAAAAAAACGGCTTGACAGTGGCTCTGTATATATCTCTTTCCTACTGGACAAAGTGAAATTATTTCTCAGAGCTCGATGTTGAATGGTTGTCCAATCTTGGAATTTAAAGCAAGAGTCCAGTCCAGGTATGTATCTGTATGGAATGCATCAGTTTAGAACTATGGGGAAAGGCGTTTTAAAACGGCTTCGCTGGGAAGGGTAACGTGTAGGCTACGATGGGGTAACGTTTAGGCTACGATAAAATATGTAGTACCCGACGACGGCCAATCGCACGGACGATTTCCCGTACTTGGTTTTGCTCTAAATAAGGGCAAATAAAAACCCCAGACTGCCCAACTTTCCTCGTTCAAAACCCACAATTTTCATTTGCTTTAAGAAAAGCCCCACACTACCAAACTTTCGTCAATAGAAACCGAAAAATTTCAGCTCCCTGAAAAATTTGCTTTCTACATCCTTTGGGCAACCCGTCGCCCTTCTCTAGGTCTCAAGTTATTGCCCCTGTCGGGGAGCTTGACCCTCCTTTCGGGCAAAATCCCTGGTACAATTTGCTGTCAACCCCATCTTTCTGCCCATTTCGTCTTGGGGTTGAAGGCTTGAAACCATTTTTGAACCTTTACTGGTAAACATTTCATGTCCTTTGTGAAGGACTGGTTAGATTTGAGAAAATCAAATGAATTCCTCCTCACAAAAATCGATCTCTTATATTTCGTTTCTTCAACTTTCAAAAGTTTTGCATTTTGGTTTCTTCTATAAGCGAGTATTCAAAGGAACTTGAGAAGTCAGTCATCGGCATGGAAGAGCTCCTTAGTTTTCTCCGAGGAGCAATGAAATGTTACATCTCCTCAATATTAGGAGTACATTTGGCGCCAGACTGTAATGTAATTCATTTGGTAGATCTTACCACTTCAAGCTTTGATTTAGTTCGAGGTAAAATATTGTTAAACACTTGCTCTTCTATACATCTAGCCGTTTTAAGTTCAAAAACACATCACAGAAATGTCAGTACTACTCTAGCTTCCTTTTCCCTTGAATTATGCCTACTTTCCTTTCGAGCATAAGTCATATGTAGTATAACCCCCACCTTGCAACTTATTTAATCATTTGGAGAAGTAAGCTCTACAGAAGGCCTTTCAAAATGTTTTCAATTTTTTGTCATTACTATTGAAATTTTAAGCTAAGATAGCTTGTATAATAAGGTCTTGGTTTCTGCTTTGACAATTACTCAAATGCCATTTTGTATGGTGGAATAATAAAATGCAAAAAGTGTTAAAAAACTTCCAATTGTATTTTCTTTATTTTTGCACAATTATTTATTTGCTGCAGTACTCATATGACTAATTGAAAAAGTCTCTTCAGCAACATAGTCTACACTGCCCCCACATGAAAAGTAGTTATTGCATTTGTTAGTTAACATTTTCTTGGGAAATTCTCTGTAACTGGATGTTAACAATATCAGAGTTCTAGCTTAATTCTGTCATCATCATGATTTCCAGGGGCTTTCTTACATGTTCTTGCCTGAAAGTACAGACGTTTTCTAATTCGTATGCCATAATTATTTTCTTCATTAAGGTGAAACACATTAACTATGTATGTCGTAAAAGGTGTGCAAACATTGATCATTTGCGGCGGTCTTGCAAACGTTGAAAGTCAGTAGACATGCAAACGTCGTACCTGCTTATCTAATGTAAAAAGCATTATAAAGGCTAAAAATAGTTGTTATTCCCATCAAACTCCATCAAATCATAAGGCAATTACTGTTTAGCACTTACATGATGAAAAAACATGCGTTACATACGCAACTTTGTGAAGTGGAAAGAGGGACCCATGAGATATGTAATATGTTATTTTTTTGTTTGTTTAACCTGAATTCAAGGACAGTTGTAATGATGGCATGTCTCGGTCGGTAATTTTGAGAGTAGCTTCTTACACTACACTAGAAATTAGTTGGCAAGTAATTAACACATGGAATTAGTTAAAGAAACATAGACACTGTGCACCACTACACATCATAAATTTAGCATCGCTAAATAGTGAAATATCTCAGATATGATCAAACTTTGAAGAGGTATGTCTTAAAAACGGTTAAATATACCCAAATACTTCCAAAAGATTTTGCATGTGGAATCTTAATCTAACATTGCTGAATAATCAAATGTTTTGGTAACATACCCACACAGCTTTAAGACCAGAAGAAAATTGGCACAATGTAAAATATTTCTGTAGATTTTCAAAACAAAAAATAAAGAAATACATAAAGAAAACAGTGTTGTCAATTTCTTGCAAAACATTGCAGCACTGTTTCTGTTTCTTCTTTGTACTTCTTTATTTTTTGTTCTGTAATTCTGCAAACTTCTGTAGACATTTTTTCAGTGCAGGTAGGAGTTGAGGAAGTTTCCTTTCGCTTTCCCCTGATTTTATTGCGTGATTTACAAATTGAAATGCCTCCAAGTGAATTAAGACCCTTACCAGGAAGAGTGGGAATTAGATTTTACTGAATTTTGATTAACGCTATGGTTGATCATTTCAATGGTTAAAATGTGGGTTCGAAATAGCCACTGGCATAAATGTCTTTGGACTCAAAAAAGGCTAAACATGTACATGTCATATCATGAATTTATACGTACAGGTTTAGTTCAAATCTCGACTTAGTTTTAGATCATCGGAGGAATGATTTTCTAAGAAGCTCGTATATTTAGGGGTCCGTTGATTTACTTCTGCGTTGATGGGGCACCATCTACTCAAGGAGATGTCTATACTATCCGGGGAAGATCTACTCACGGGATGATCTAAGCTGTTGCGACCAAAAAGAAGTTTTGTTTTAGTTTGTTTTTTATCTAGAAGTATGACAGTTATGTAAGACCTTAATGAATAGTCGGACCGTCGACCAAAACTGCAAGTGAAAAGCAAAGTTTGATTGTCTTTTTGTAACGAGGGTAAAGCAAAATATGTCTGTCTTGTTTCAGACTTGTTGCAGCCTTTCTTCCCCATAATTTACTACTTTTTCTTGTAAAAAGACAGATTTTTGCTTAAATGACTCATTATCTACTCGATCTACTCAATTAATTTTCTTGGCAGGTAAAATGTCAAATGTAGTAAGTAAGATTGCTTCCAACGAAAAATATGTGAGATTTGTTATTAAACTACCGCATTTCGTAGTTTGTTTCAGATTTCTTAGTTGCTGTAGCCTTCGTGCTATCATACTCTATTGATAGTAATTGTTAGAATATGAAATAAGCAATCACACTAAGTGTAAGACTCTTGATTTTACGCTTCTTCAAAATAAATTTATGTCATAACAAGAATAACAAGAACGGCTTACCGTAACGTAAATGTCTGAATTACACATTTGCTCATACATCAATACAGGACCAGGTTTCTGTCTGTTAACGGTATCAACTGTTGGGTTAAGTATTCAATTATAACGCCATAGAGTCATAGGAACGCGTCCCATGTTAACAATGAAACTAGAAAAAACGGGTTCAAATGTCCAGCTATAAAATTTCTAAAAGACATCCAAATACAAATAAAGAATCAAAGCAGCCAGCACAGACTTTGAAAAGTAAAAGATAAAGCTTAAAATCACTGGATGGATAAGCAGCGAAAAAGCAACAACATAAGATATTTAAACCAGCTGCAAGTGCGTTGCATTGAAATTAAGATAATCCTCACAAAGTTAAAACCAACGGTAGCTAAAAGGCACCGGGCAAGATCATCTCAAATTAGAAAACACCAAAAAGAATTACCCTTAAACTGTACCGTAGATAACTGATTCTACAAAACTCTCGGAGGATGCAGCAAAACAAAAAGATAATCAGATGCTTACAACCAGCTGTAAATGTATTGCAATGTATATAGTTAAGAAATTGGCTTAAACTAACGGTGGCTTAAAGGGACCAGGACGAAGTATAAAACCAAACCACCAAAAGGAGTAGAAGAAAACCCTCTAAATTTTACCTTAAGTAGCTAACTCTTTTAGTCGAATTAAATTCTTTCCTTAAATTTAGGCCTAGAGGAAACAAAGTGTTCAACTGGGCTAACCAATAACCCTCTCTATTCGTGAGGACTATGTTAATATTAGACTTGCTGTAAGTCTGCTCTATAATAATAAACTTAATGTCCGACAGCTGATGAGGAGAAGCATTATAATGGACAGCTAATTCACATCTGCCTCGATTATTCAGGAGTTCGGATATATATATATATATATATACATATATATATATAGTAAGTAGAGAGACGTAGCGACTTTATATGAATGAGTCAAATAAACGTGTATTTAATAGTCGCACAGAGACCTTAGGCCATTTTCCTCTAACAAAGGCACTTGCCTTATACTGAAAGAGGATTATAATATATGAATGGCAAACTTAGCCTCAAGCAGGATTCGAACCAGCGACCTCCCGCATACAAGGCGAATACTCTGACCACTGAGCCATTGAGGCCTATGAGGTAGAACGCGGCCAACTGAGTTTTTCGAATGGTATTTCTGAACATGTTGAGATTTCTCAGTTGATTAGGTTTATTCTTGCTCACAACAATTTCATGTTTAATGATCGTCACTACCTCCAATTGAAAGGCACCGCTATGGGTACTAGAATGGCCCCGTCGTATGCCAACATCTTCATGCATTTCCTTGAACAGGACATACTTGCAAACTCCCCTTTCAAACCTTCTTTTTATGTAAGATACATAGACGACATTTTTATGTTATGGGACAAGGGGAAAGAGGAGCTTCACCGCTTTTTCTCCTTTGTAAACAATTTTCACAACTCTGTTAAGTTTACAATTGAATCTTCTACTAGTTAGATCCCATTTCTCGATGTTCTTGTTATGATTAAGGATGGTAGGTTAGAAACATCTATTTATTCTAAACCGACAGGTCGTCATGCATACCTTTACTGTAATAGTTTTCATCCTCGTCACACCAAGGAGTCAATTGTATACAGTCAATTGTTAAGGTATCGCCGTATCTGCTCACGTGATTACCTGTTCATTCTTAAGGCCACTGAACTCCTTAGTTTTTTTATTGATTGAGGTTACCCCTACCCCCTATTGAATTATCACGTTAAGCGGGTGCTCTACTTGAAAAGACAAAGCCTGCTGGCATACCGTGACAAAGAAGGCCCTAACCTAAGTTATCACAACAAATTGGGTTTTACAGTGTATTTAAAAAAAAAAACCATTTGAACGAGGCATGAACTGGCTATCTTAAAATCAGCGGATGTGTACGACACAGTTAACAAAAGAATCACATGTACACCTTTTTAGTAACATTATTACTCAGCAAACAGGTAAAGTGGGTCATTTTATGATCAATGGGGTTTGGCTTGTGGGTGATTTCAATGATAATTCAAGAGCACGTGCGAAGCTATAGAACACAAGATGTTTCACAAGCAGTTATCCCTAAACAGTATTTAAGGCGGGTGAGCTCGAAGCTCACCCAAAGAAACTGCGTTGCTTATGAAATTTTATTGTAGCCTAATGTTTTGTTTTCTTTTAAATGCAATATTATCCATTACATAAGGTATTCTCCTACTTTCCCTAGCCAAATATTTTTTAAATAATGTTTCACTTTTTTCGATGGTTGCAAGGGATCCAGTCAAGACTTTTGGTTACTTAGTGTGAAAAATACAAGTTTCGAAAATACAAGTTTAAAAATTGATGGTTATAGATGTTAATACTTCAAAAATCAATGAAACGTTTGTATGGGTAGTCCTTACCGAGACATACCGTATCCACAGTAAAAATGCTACCAAAGCAAATTTCACTCTCTGTACTGCACTTTCGTAACGTGTGGCATTTAATCGACGCCACGAAAGGGTGAAGCCGTAGGCACGGCACCGAGGGTCCTCCTCGGGATTTTTTCTTATGGCGGTATTTGAAGGCGTATGAGGCCATTTTGGACCATTTCTAGAGAACATCATGCGTCCTCCGAGTGTAATTTTAAGTGCTCATGAAATACTTTTTTTTACGATAGTCGGAGGTCTAAGAAATTAACCGACATTAACCGTCTGATGAAGATGTCGGTAGTTGGTGGGAAAAGTGTGCTGTGAGAGGGATTACAATTAGGGGTTTTGGAAACAGTAATCGAGTCAAGCTATCCTAGAGGAAATAATAACGAGACAACTCCCCCACGGGTATCAGCATTAAGAGAACACCTTCTTGTATTGGGGTAACGCGAAGTATGCCGAAAAATTGGTTGAGAATCACAATCCCCTATACAAGGTAGGTTTCTGAAATGTGTGTAAAAGGGCCATTGTACGTGCAATTACTTACATTTAGTACTGTCAGTAGGCCCTTTTTCAGGGCTTCAAGTCACAAAAGTGTGTCGACGACCTACCCCTAACTTTTGAAACAAAGGAGGTATGCGAAACAAAATTTTCAACAAAAAGTGTCCCTTGCTTACCCATCTTGAAGCTCCGGCCCTGTTTGATTAATTTTCATCGCGGGTCTATGAGCAAAGCGCACAGACAAAGTCTTGTGGCATGGCTTTTGATATCAATGTCCTTATTCATTTAACATGGCAAAATTTACCGTAATATTAGAGATTACACCATAGTTTCTCAGGCCTTGCATCCTTTTGTTCATATTTTTTAATTACTTTTGTAATTGTTAAAAGTATTCAAAAAGGTTGGAGGGTGACAAGTGCCCCTCTTGTCTCACGTAATCCTGCTAATGGTTTTGTGACCTAAAACCAAACTATAGCAGTATCAACATTAAGCTTCTCTCCCAATTGTGAGGCACCAGTCATGGAACAAAATTTGATGGACAAAACATTTGATCTCGTTAGATCTAATCAGCACATCCATCCCAAGGTAAGACTGGGGCCCAGCTGCTGTGGTACTTGCGGTTCCTTGCATCCGAACTTCCCTATAGATGTCGCACCGTTTGAAACTTTAAAAGTCAAAAAACAAATTCCTATCTGTGAAGTACTTATTCCATGAAACAAAGTCAAACTGCTCAAAATCTACCAGATTCAGGAGGCACAAGATGGGAAGGGGCGTTACGCGTACAAGCCAGGAGGTGTGGCTAAAGCCCCCTCCCGGGCTCACGAGACGTGCTTTTTTGGACGGATTCTGGAAAAATTGGGTAATTTAATGGGATTAATACAGCTTTTATCGTCAAAAACTGGATGGGATGTGGGGGTTGTGAAGCGTGAGGAAGAGAAAGTCGGCCTACTCATCACAGTGCACAACAGTTGCATTGCCACGATTTTTCATATGGACACTGCAGTGCAAGATTATTTCCTGAAGACACATTTTTCCCAGGGCGTCCCTTTTAAATTGTTGATGAAGGAGTGGGTGGTTGCTGGGCGGGTGAGGGAAACTGGATGACATTTGGGAGGACATGGCAGAACTTTAACACAATACGTAGCATAATTCCTTGCCACATCATAGTTGGTACAATATCCGAATATGTACCGCTATAGTTGAGTGCTGGTTCAGTGTTTCCACTGACAATCAGTGACTTGCTTATCATGAGTTTTTTTTTTTTTAAAGATATTCCTGATTCTACATGCAGGTCCAGAGGTTAAAATGGGAAAAGTTTGTGAGGATATCACCCGAAACAGCCAAACCTGCAACTGCCGAAGGGGCTGATGCTATAAATGGTTGAAGGATTGGCGTCTTTCTTCATGCAAATTAAGAAACTGGCAATCAAGATAAGTAGAATAAAGAAGTACTCTCTTTTATCAAATCGTGGATTCATTATGCAGGGTGACCACTCTACAATTTATTAAATAGGCTAGTCAGTAATTATCATGCATCCGTCAAGATAGCTAAGACACTGTAGATATGGAGGTCTACTCCAGGAAAATTGTGTAATGAAACAATTTAGCTTCGATGCAATTTTACGGCATCTTGAATTGAAGATAAGTACAACGTTGAAGTGCAGCTTTGAGATTGCCTCAAAAAAAAAAAGTTAGGGCTGGGTTCGGAAACTGGACACGGACGAAATAAAATAATAATAATAAAAAAGAACCCAGACCAAACCACAAGCACAACGCAGAGCTCCCAGGAAAATGCACCTGCGCATGCGTTCACCCGCGGAAATCTGGCAAGCTAACGTGTGTGAGGTGAGCCCGGATGGTCAGGAATTCAACGTTGACGGACAGCATTTAGAATACATTGGAATACAGTGCAGTGTGTGTGGTCAATAGGTAATGCCGATTGCCTTGGTAGGACAGGGTCGCAGTCTGTGGGGGGGGGGAGGGGGAGCAACATCCCCCTGAGTTTTCTAAACCCTAAATGAAAAATAGTCTTCTTGAAAAAACAAAACTGACTTTGCTTAATATTTCTTTGTACTGATTATGTTCTTAAGGCCTTCAGGACTTGGGATATTGCATACATGCGGTTAATTTTTTAAAAACAATTTCCCCGGGGCCCTGGGAGGTACCCTCCCCCGCCTCAGACGGACCATTAAGCGGTTAACTCGCACTGACGAACGAACTTCTTCAACATAACTGAAGCCTACACGTTAAAGATCTTTGGAATTTTTTCTCGAACGTTGCCTCAGCTTGCTTATAAATATCCAAAAGTTACTTTTTCTTTTTCCCGAAAGTACCTTAACTTGCGGTACATGATAAAATCAATGCGCATGTGAAGTACCTTTTAGTCCTGTTTTCTCCTACAAAGAGATCTCACTGATTAAGTTTTTCAAGTTTAACTTTTCTTCCTAATGTCTTCATTTCTAAAGCATGAATTCCAAAAAATATTGGGATGCTACTTTAGGCCCCTGGAGGGCGCCGTTTCCGTCAATCTTAGAAGCATTTGGAGCAACAATTGAGAGAATACGCAATGCACCAATCGATGGTGGCCCTTCAAGTAGCGCACTTAGATGGCAAAGGTCGGCACTTGCTGTTGCATGGCACCGTGCCATACCACAGACGAAAAACAATTAATAATAAAAACTTCTAAAATATACCATTACTTCAAAGCTTTGTCAATATAAGCAACATTTTGTATCAAACAACTCCAAAAAGGCAAATATTTCTCAAAGGAGAAGGGCCTTTTACAGAAACGTCTCCCCCTTACTCGGCCAAACAGGAAATAGAAAAAGGCACAACTGAAAATTTTTAAACATTTAACAATTCAAAGCTTGCCCAAAGAAAGCACTATTTTGCGCCGTAGCCATCTTATGTACACAAAAACTTTCCAAAGAGTAGATGTGTCCTACCTTGCACCTTAGACACACAGAAAAAGGACACTAGATATGAATTTATGATCAGTTGAAAATTTGCCAAAGTCAGCACCAATCTACACCTAAAGGACATCAAACAAATGTCATATCTGACTTTGACCCTTCTTCTTAGACCCCTCCCTCAGGACGGCAGTTGTTGACGAAGAAAGGATCCGCTTGGGTGCCAACTATTCTATATGGGCACGCCACTGGGCGCTATCGTGAACTGCCCCTTGGGATTTCGCCCAGGCTTCGACCTTGTTACCTGGATTTTCCATTCACTTCAGGTTACCCCCTCCCCAAAGAATGTGAATTTGTGAGAGTAGCAGTGTGCCTACCTAGGCATCGTAGAGCTCTGATGCTGTTGTGTAAAGTGGTGTGTAAAAGGGGTGTTTGGTCAGCCTGATGGTGCAATACTGTTGAAGACATACTTCTAGTCACAAAGTTTTTGTCGTTCTCTCGAAAACTGCAAGTACGGCAGTCGAAAATTCTGTTTGTTGCACTGCGAATTTTCAACTATCGAAAATTTTGCCTAGAATATGGGGAGGGATGGGACGGTGGATAAGTTAGTTAGTTAGATGATGTTTTACTGCTCAGTTTGTAACCAAAGAGACACCCATATCCCTGGTTATTTTCATGGAATAATTTGTTGTGGAAAATCTTTGTAGATATGAAAAAACTCTTCAAACAATAAGTTATGTAGATTGAGCGGGAAATAAACAAAACAAAAATTCCATACATATTTATGAGTCAAAGTGCAATGTGTCAGTATGCGTATAAACATCGTTCACTCTTCTTCTCGGGGCATTTTTAAAGTAGAGAGCCGACTCGCCTGGTTGTCTCGTTGGATTATCTAATATAGGAAACCCAAAAGGTAAAGAAACCGCAAGGGCTTTAGACACTTAGATTGAAACAGTCAAAATTCGTGCAACTCATTCTCTAAGCATTTCCAAAGTAGAAACCCATTGTGGCTATTATTCATTTTTCCCGGAATCCATTTGAAATACTTTTTTGTTCCGAAAGTTTGTCTTACGTTTGTGTTAAATATATCAAGTGTGATTCTGACCGTTTTTTTAAGGAAAAAAAAAAAACCTCTGAAAAATTAACTCTTGGCATACTTTTCAAGTAAATTGTAAGGGATGCCATGCAGTAAGAAAGAGATGTTATGTGTTATAGGTGACGCTGTCACGGCCGGAGGGGTAGGACGAGGGGTGTGGCGCCTCACAATTCATTTAAAGGGATTTTTTCCAGAGAAAAAATTCAGTAAGTTTAAAAAATGCAGAAAATTTTCCTCTTTTAGGAGATGAAAACCGCATCTCAATAGATTGCAGCGTTTGGAAGATACAAATTTTCAAAGAAATGCAATTTTTTCTCAAGATAAAGTGCATTATGGGAAATTTGTGATGTCATCGCGGCACATTAATTTGAAATAGAAATGGATTTCTTTTATGATATTAATTCCGCTGTAGGAAATATTTAGCAACTTTGTTTGTTATACCCTACATATGGTGTAGATGTGTGCTAAATCTACATGGAAAAATATTCAAACATTCCAACAGTATCAAATTTCAAGGACAAACAGGAAACTCAATTATAAAGAAAAACAAAGGGAATCTGAGGCAATGTGCCCACTTTACATAACAATCTGTGACCTTGATGACAACTGGAGGTATTTTTGACAAAAATAAGCACTCTTGAATATGAGATATCTCGAGTTAGAAAAAGAGTATTGCTACGGGGTTTGGAGGGCACGAATTGGAAAATTTTCCTCTTTCAAATGAGACCCTTGCAAAATGCCACTGGAAAATGCCTTGAAAGGGAACTATTGCGTTTAAAATGCACCAACATGGCACACAAAGAAAATTATTAAACAGTTGAGTCTCACCAATCTACTCTAGCAACAGCTTTATCTCCTCAAAATGTTTAGCACTACAAGAGTAACAGATGTTGCATCATTTGAATTTGCAGTGGCGTACGCAGGGGGGGGGCATTGGGCCATGGCCCCCTCACGGATGCCATTTTGTTTTAGATCCTAAAAATACGCAAATTTTGTAAGACAAATTTTAATTCAAAAGGTAGCATATGTGGCACCAGATTGCATGTAAGGACACCCAATTTTTCAAAAATTTTCAAAGGGGAGGAGGACCCCTCCTACAGGCCGGCGATCACACAACATACTGCATGCCCCCCCCCCACTTAAGAGAAATCCTGCGTACACCACTGTGAATTTGTGACAGTTTGGGTAGGCAAAGTACTTCTGGGCAACAAATAACCAAATTTCTTCTTGTGAGAGCCTTATTACTTGGAAAGAGAGCCGTCGTACTACCTAATTTTGAATTGTCCATCATTCTTTATCTATTACTATTTGTTATAAAATATGACAATTTTCTGTAAAACAATTGCAATATTTTCCTTTAAGATTGGGGTTCCCAACCTGTGGTACGCGTACCACCAGTGGTACATTTGGACTTTCTCTGTGGTACGCGGCGTGGTACACAGGGTGCTCGATTTTTTTGAGTTGGGGCAAAAAAAAGAAAATGCTTCAAAATGTGTCAAATATCGCATCACTTTGAATCCTAGCCCTCTTTCAATAGCAAAAATTTTCCAAAGGGGAAGGGGAAACCTCCCCTTAGACTCCTCCCCCAGGACAGCGATTAATCAAACCTTGCACACCCTAGATCGAAAATCCTGGATACGCCGCTACTCCTGCATCCCTCAAGCCCCTGTACACTGACAGATATTTTGATATTGGTGAAACACTATTGTAGATGAATATTGGTACAGTGGTACTCGGTGGCACTATAAAATGTGAAATGGTACCCTAGTAGAAAAAGGTTGGGAAACCCTGCTTCAAGATGTAAATTTAGAATGATCTGGAAAGATATTAAGCTGTAAATTTCTGTGAGATTTGGCAAGGTGTCTTTTCAAGTGATCGAAATATTTAAACTGTCTTACATACCATTTGTACTGTACCAATTTTCCTCTCACAGTCCCGTGCCTCAATACCGATTTAAATCAATTTTGAGTTGTTCAGGTGTAGGGGTTTTCGAAAATATTTGTGTTCGGTTATGGGGAAATTTGTAAGAATTACGGCTGTTGCGAGAATGTTGAGTGTAAAGGACGGGGTGTTTCTGCCCCTCCTCACTTTTTGGAAGAAAAACTTGAAAAGTTAAATTACGAGAAAAGGAGAACATTTTTAGACAACTGCGCATTCTTAATTCAGACCCACCGTTTTACAGACATATAACATAAAGAACACTGAAGGTGTTTTATACAGTGGTAGTGAAGAGGTTGCACGCAATCTTTATCACGGGGATTTGGTTTTATATGCGTATGAGCGTGGCTTTGAACTCTCTTCGTTAGCAACACACACTGAAGACTCGATTCGTGCGCAACTGTGCGCGCTGCACACTCGACATGTATCAGAACAATCACTCACTGAAATTGTTAAACGGGCATATTAGCCTACAACTCCGACTTCCCTTATGCAATGGCTACTTACCTTTTCCCAAATCAACAGGTCGTGCTATGATGTATATGCCTATCAAAACCAGTAAAATGTAATTTTGTGACCAACTGAACAACAATTCAGGATTAAATTAGCGAAGGGCCAAGAGGGGCGGGGGCGAAGAAAACTCGCAGGGTTGCATGGAGATATACCAATAAAGTGCATAAATTTGAAGGCCTTGAATATGCAGTTGACTATTTACAAAGCGCCTGTGCGCGCCTATATCTCAGTAATCACCAGGCATGTACGTGGCAACAACCGCGCGTGAAGTGCACCGCAAAAATGCTAAATGCTCGGCCGTTCATAAAAAAACAAACAAACTTCAAAGGGGATGAATGGAATTCGCCCCCTCAACCAAAGTACTATGCCTTATGGACCTACATGCAATTATTCCTAAATAGTACGGGTTTTGTCAAAATCCTAAAGATACTTCTTCTCTAACGAAATTATTAAAGGGAAATATGTCTCACATATACCTATTTTAGCAAGTTTTCACTTTCCAACTCTTAAAGGGAGATTGAACACAGAAATCAACGTTCCTAATCATATTATAGAGGGAATATAGCCATAGGCGTCACCAGGGGGAGGTCGGGATGTGCAAACGACCCCCGTGGAGCTTCTTTTTACAGAAACGTTTTAAAGGATGTACAAAAAATTGAAATAGGTTTCTTCTGTCATTGCAAAGTATAAATGTCTTTTAATATGTTGAATGATTAATTTCGCTGCAATTACAGATCGAGTCCCCAAATTACTATTTTCACCCATTATTATTTTTAAACAGTTAAAAGTAAGGTAAAATGTAGCTGCACCTTTCCATAGTATTATTATCATATATCTAATACCACCACTTACTGAAATGATAGAGAATACGAAAAGTGCTTTTGATGAAATACCTTTAAAAGATTTCTTTTTTCAACGGAAAAATAATTTTATAGAAATTATCTTAGAAAGACGTTCATCTTTTGAATTCTGTTTATTTTGGTGGGTAAACTGTTTCATGTCAGTATAGGATATGAATTAATATTAAAACGGACTTCCGCATGCTTGACATTTCAAAGTGAAGAAAAGGGGGATGATATTGTTGTAGCAGTTGGTAGTTATCCCCCAAAAATATGGCATGTCGAAACTCACTTAAGGTTTAGGAAAGAGTTGTACCGATGCTTTAACTTAACTTCCTTTTATCTCTACATAAGTATTGAACTGAGTGATGGGTCAATCATAATTCTAAATTTCAAACAACTTCTTCTGTTCTTCCCCCCCCCTTTTTTTTGCTCGGTGTTTTCAATTTTTACCTTTTCATTATCTGTTTTAATGGAATAAATGACATGTACGGTATTTTGTAGGTCTTGTGGGAGAAAAGTTGAAATTAAAAAACGAAGTAAATTGGTAAAATCACATTGTGCACAAATTTACTGTTCTGTTCTATAGGAGCTAATAACTTAAAAGAATAGTCCAGACCCAAATTTATGTTTGATATGTTAAAGAGGAACTTACTCTAAACATTCTGTGAAATTT
>WURT03000033.1:689667-704597 GCA_009936505.3 Holothuria glaberrima
TCAAAGGAATTGTAAATCAAAAAGACACAGTTCAATCTTTTGTCGAGATAGGAGATTCAAAGCCCAGATTGGTTAGCAGGGATGCTACTTAAAATTCTAGCAAAGTGCCCCAATAACAAGAAAAGAATGCAACTGTTTATGAACATAGGATGATGGGGTACACATGCAGGACGATGACCCGCATATGCTGATTTCTTAAACCCGGACAGGGTGTGTGGCACTAGTTTGGACAAACACCGAGTCTAGTTACCTTTGAGAAAGTGTAGCGAATTTCTTTTCCTCTCTTTCTACCCGGGTGGCTGGTTCCCCCAACGCCTACCCCTAGGTACGCACCTGATAGTAAGCATTTCTTCATCTCAAAACATTGACGTCAGTGTGAATTGCATCTCAGAGTATTGTACCCAAACCTTACCATGTAGCATGGTTATATGGAATATTGCGCACTTTTAGCGGTTTTTCGTAAATATCTTCGAAAACTTACCATATGTATCCATAACCTTGTAACCTGACAATCTTTAGTTCGTCACCTTTAACGTGACATAAAATTGGCTTCTTTTGAATGAAAAATAAGGAAGATATGAGCGATTGAAAATACGCTATTTAAGGGAGATTTCATTTTATTTCCCTAATTCTGCGCACCCCCAAATTTGAAGTGATGGCGTACTTAGGCAATGTAATATCTGATGCTACATCATTCAGGTGCTGCTGAAAATGGAATTTGGGTATTCCCAAAGTCCCTTGGTACTAAAGAAAAATGTATCACATATCAAATGCATCACATATATTATGTTGTGACTGCACCATTGCTAAACTAAATCTAAAGCTAAGGACTGTCTCCATGGTTCCAAATTGTCTACATCAATTTGGATTAGACTAACATCCATTTAATAAGGAGAGGAGAATCTTTGTATTGTTTGTTGAGAAATAACTAGAAAGAAGAAAATAAACAAAAAAAGAAGTAAAATTGGTTTTAGATGAAGTAAAATGCCATCCAGAAACTTTCTGTAATCGGAGTTTGCAACAGGTGTGTCAGGGAGGGGGACAGTGACTTTTGGCTTGAGTGCCATGTGTCACCAAGAAAGTGATGTTCGTCAATGACATCTTTGTTATAGGGGAAAGTGCCAGATTTTTTGAATAAGGTAATGAGAGGTATGCTCTGGATGTCAGTCGACATACCTCATACCTTGTTATTACGGCTTAACCTGGGGTTTTCCTCATAGATGTTTGACACTCTGATGGTGGTGAAAGTTTTTGAGTGGTTTAAATGTGCCAACATCAAGGGGCTGAAGTAAGTGACTGAAATGTGGGGAGGGGCAAACAGAATGATTTTTTTGGATATGGCATAATTTATCAAATTCATAGAAATATGGGAGGTGTGACCATCATAAAAGAGTAATGTGCTGATTAGGATCTCTTACCCGTAGGTATATTGTGACATGGTTCTCGATACAATTAATATACACCCCCTGTTACTCCAGCCACTTGATGTCATTTCGAAACTACTTCCCGAGTATCAGGCCACTGCCTTTAACCCTTCGGTCATGTGTTTTCCTTTCAATATAAAGTAAAGGGGATGGCATATCCAACAGCATTCCCTGCAACAAAGATTGTTGTTATTGACCCCTTATCAGTTGTGATAGCATTAATTTTTATACCTAGTGGTGCAACAACTTTTGTCGGTCTTTGTTTAGAATGAAAGCCAGTCTCATCAACATTAGATATCAAATGTGATTTGTGTTTCAGTTCATATTTGAACTGTTTATTCTTAAGTTCATTGTATATTTTTAATTTATTGAAATATTTGGAGACGGACTCTTTAGTTATAGCTTTGATAAGTTTCATGCCACGTTTTGAAGGTCTAACTACCCTTAATTCTAGCGACCTTGAAAGAATACCATTCAGCAAGTGTCGTATAGCAGATATTTTGGGGTTTCCTTTACTTTAAGAAAAATTGTTGTCTGGGTTGCAATTCTTAATACGTCTGAGTGGCTAAGAGGATACCTCACCTTCACAAGGTGGATGATATGGTCTTTTAGCAGACATTCTTCTTTGTGGTGGATAAGTGAGCTATCAAATTCGAGTTCTTTGTTCTTTAAAGTTGAAGCCGGAGTGAGGATTCTGGGACACCACCAAGCTTTGCAGCCTTACGTCTGGACCATTTCTTTTTTTTTTTTGACCAGATTTATGACCTTTGCCATTTGATGTTCCTCATAGGCTCGGTAATATTTGCCCAGCATTACACAAAAAATGGCACCGACAAAGAAGGAAAACGGATTTTTAGCGTCATGTATCCACGGAAATGTTTTATGAACGTTGAAACGATTTTAGAGGTCCAAAGTTAGTGGAATAGTGGAACACACAGTGGGCATTTGCTCTACACAACAATACTTCCACTTTCAACAATACTTCCCCTTTGAGGCAAAAGTATTTTGACCACTGTACACGAAACTAAAAAGAACATTTCATTGCCCAGCTAGGCTAAAGTCATTTGTACGTATGCACAGCATGTTATGTTAGAAAACAAACCGTGAAAGTGGCAGGTCCTGACAGCATCACTTGCCAAAGAAAATAATGGATTACTGATACTTGCCTGGCAGCTTCTCCCCAAAAATATTGCAGAAGAAATTGAGGTAATACATTTAGGTCTTCTCTTCCGAACGATATTAAGAGGAAAACTAGCCTTAGGTGGATTCATTTGGAAGAAAAAATTGTGTGGATTGTTCTCCGACAGTTGAATGGCAAGGGTTTTTCGTTGTCACGGTGAAATGGAGTGATTTTTGTTAGGCTCCGGAACTCGGGGTGGGCAGAATTAGGGACATTAACGAATATATACGTATATATATATATTGCATTTAGATAATTTAAATACATTTATTCTGGATGGTTCTGCCCTGTCCAAACCAGTTATTTCACATCCGGGACCTTATGACCAGAGGCGTAACGGAGCCCTCTTCCAAGATTTCCAACCTCAACCACTCATATACCTCTCAATCCAAACCTGAAATGGCTATTTGGGTAGTTTTACAATGTATATATTTGATCTAGATTAGCTTTAAAAACAGATTAGGAAAAACCAGGATAAGTGTGAAAAGGTATCATGTTTATTAATCGAAATACCTCATAACAACCGTAAAATACTAAAATGAATATGTAACATACATCATAGAAACTATTCTAAGCACAGAGATCGGAATTGGCATCAGGTGGAGGACAGTTGGGGGTCTGGCGCGGTCGGGAAAGGCTGTCCCTGGTCGAGAAAAGTTTGAGGATTCTTCTAAGAGTCATATTGAGTACGATGAATTATTTAATCCCTAGCAGTGACCAATTATCGTGACAGTTAACTTGTTTTTGTCTTCAAGAACCTTTCTTTAAAGGAAGTCAGCAGTCGTCCTAAACTTACTTAAAAACAGTTCAATCTCACAAATGTCCTTTTATTTCACTTGAATTATCTTTCATGAAATGTCAGCATAAATATTGCACACTGACGATAAACCAATGAATTATGTGAAGTGCACATTCAAGCGAGAAAAAAATTCCCATGATTCTCGAAAGCCATCAATGAAATAGGATAGCCGGGTACACTTATCCAAATTGGGTGACTGAATTTTCCCTCTAAGGACAGACAATTTTAGGCGCCCTCTCAAGCACACAATGTTTTAAGTTCGTTATTCTTTCGGAAAACAATCAGTCCCTTTGGGGGTTCGAGTTGCTGACCCCTTCCCCGTTACTTCCCCTCTCCATTTTGTCCAAATCCTGATGCCACCTCTAAGAGAGAGAGAGAGAGATCCCCATGATTTCTTCAGAAAAGAAAAACTAATTGAAAATACTACATACTAAAAAGAGAACCACTTTAGCATGTTAAATTCGGTTTACCGTCGCATGCCCACCAAAGTGTTAATGGTACCGCAGCAAAACAAAGGAGAGCATTGAAAATGTAGATGTAAATTGTATAACCGGTCCAGTCCTGAATAAGACCTGGAAAGAAAGTGAAAAGTGGCGATTATTTAATATATATTTAAACCGTGAAATAGATTATGAAATTAAGTTACCTCACCCCATATTTAAATCAACCCAGGAGAATAAATACTTCAGTTCCAACTCTTACTAAAGATCGGCAGATATCTACCAAGAAACATCCTTACAACCTCAACTATTTTTTTTTTAGTTTAGAACTCCCATTGAAATATGTCGTATTACGTAACTTTTAATTCTCAAAAGAACCTCTTAAAAATTTTGATAGATTGTATAGCTTTCTAGATCTAAAGAATCTCAGAATTTCTAAACGTTTACATGTAATACAAAAATTTTACAGTCATACGATCTATATAAATTTTGTTAAAAACACCTACAGAAAAATGTTCAAATTCGAAGAATCTCTTCTGCAGAATTGTCGACATTTTTGGTCAACAGTTTTGTTGTCAAAATCTCCTTGCAATTTTGCACCTGGTTTGTAACAATTGCCGAAAATCCTCCCAGATTTCTGAAAATGGCACTACAGAGACTTTATTTCTGTCATGTTTATGAAATTGACACTTCCAAAAGAAAGAAAGGAAGGTAAGGAAAAATATTTTGTGAAACCGCTTTGTAAGAAAGAAAGTAGTTGAGTTTAACAAAACTTCATAGGTAACTAAGGGTTTGCTGTAGATGGTATTTTTTAGAAATGATGACTACGTCTTCAAAAAAGGCTGGTGATATTATTTCAAAACAATTTTTGAAAGACGTCTTTTTTAGTTTTAAGCATTGCGTTGCACAATTTGCTCAATTGTTTACCTTTGATAAAATTTTTATTCTTTTTCAACAATTACCTGGGACAATGAGTTGATTAAGATTGATAAAAAGGCTGTTTTTTACAGGTTTTGAATCACAAAGGCATTTTCTGTATCAGTGATTTAATGATGCTTTTTACAGCATCGAAGATTTTCAGAACAAGTGTACTTCACGTTGAGTGCTAAGGGCTTGATGGGTTTTGTGGATAACTTTTTTTTTCGAATTTACTCTTTTCCATTGAAGTCTAAGTTAAGTATGAAAGATCAAAATAAAGTATGTTTGTATGCAAGTTACAATTTAGTCCTAGAAAGTACCATTTCCACTATGTAGCAGCGTTTTTGACGAAAAAAATTCAGTATAGTGTGCGTGACAACGAATGGTGGCTTTCAATTGAAGCCTTGTCATGGAATGGCAGAACAAGATCACTGAATACGAAGAATTTGTAAACATATGATAGGTTCATGGCTGTAAGTGCTACCCTACCACATAGTAGCACTATTTTTTTGCATTTAAACAATCATTCAAATGCAAAAGTATCTCACAGTTGGCACCTTAGGCAACACCCCTTAGCTTCTTGCCAGAAAAGTCAGAAATTTCACTCAATAATGAAATTTTAGACAATTTAATGTTCAAAGCTTTGACAAAAGTGGCACTTTGATGTTAATATATATATATATATATAAAACACACTTTTCACAGGATGGTCTCTCCCGCTCCCCTAAGACAATACCCTTTCCCTCATATCCAGCCCAGAAATAATAAAAAGAAGTTACTGGGGACCCCGCTTAGAGAGTGACATCAACTGTCCTCCACCCCTTTTGATTCGCCGGGGCCATGGCCCTAGACAGCATTGGTCACAGTTCCCTGTAATGTCCAGGGACCTACAAATCTAAGACAAATTTACCCTGTCTGGCCTCACACTCTCACGGGTACCTTTTTAGGGATTGATACCTTAGCAAAGCAAACACCCACTGCAAAGCTCAACTGTAGTGTGAAGTCATTCGTTCGGTATTCAAATCTTTAATATCCAGTAGAACAGTGTTAGCCGACTGTTTAGTCAACCCCATAAACGAAAATTAAGGAGACTTACGTCAGAAAAGAAAAGTACCAAAACTGGTGTTGCTTCCCAGGGTAATTTGATTTCATCACTACTTTAAATGTGACAGTGTTTGAAAGAATCCAAGTCCACGATTGATTGACTGTATGAATTTGATTCCGGGTCGTATATAAAACATTGGAATCTACTTAAAAGGAAGAGTATATTATCAGAGAGATGTTACTTGGAAGGAGATACATCACTTTAGAGCGAGGTTTGACACCGCCAAGGTCATACAGTAATCTGTCTCTTGTATCTTTCTT
This sequence comes from Holothuria glaberrima, assembly GCA_009936505.3. NCBI lineage: Eukaryota > Metazoa > Echinodermata > Holothuroidea > Aspidochirotida > Holothuriidae > Holothuria > Holothuria glaberrima. The sequence goes on from WURT03000033.1 coordinate 695,794, forward strand.
GGCATTTCCATAAGGCTTAAACTGTATTAGGTAGTTCATACAATACAGATTTGACGTCTGCTACATCTATTGTAAGACTGGGGGGTTTCGCTACTGCCACAGCATTACCAGTCGCAAGGAAATAAAGAATCATTGTATGTTTGGACGCTCTTTGACGTGGATTAGAGTATACCAATAAGGTTTTATGTGAAAATGTGAACATTATTAGATACCTGGTATTTCCGGAAGCTTCCTGAAACTGTCGAGATTGTTGTGACAAAAATTAGACTTCTCCCTCTTCAGCTCATTTGCATGAGGTTCGTTCTATATGAAGGGGCAAACCTCATTGGCGTATGTCAATTGAACTGCCTAAATTGGTGGCGGTTTCAACCTATGCATCAAAGCATTTTTCTGAGAAGTTCAATTGTGACAGGATTACTAGACGGGAATGATGTTGCTAGTGTACTGATATCAAATTGAAGCCAACGAATAAAAGGAAAATTCCCCTTTTAGCCGAATACATAGCTTATCATTGATAAACTTCTCAGGAAGTGGTTCTCAGGGTATTAGCATAAATTAAAACTTTCCCTTCAACCTCCTTCCAAATAAAACTCCCTGATATTACCTTGCTTTAATTCCTCTGCAAACAAGGTTTGTGTCATGACTGGTACTCACCTGAGATGAGCCCTGCTGCTTGTGTTGCAATTCCAATGGAAACACATTCGATGTTAACCGCATGTTTGTAATGGTCACCGCAAACAAAAGTTGGCAGCAAGGAAAAAACTCCAGAAGTGTTTATTCCTTGACTTAAACCACTGATAAAAATTAAAATGGCGATAGCGTATTCGTTTTTACAGAATGACAGGGCTACAAAAGCCGTACCTGTCGCCGTTAGCGGAATCAAGCTTGAAGTCAGTGCGTTAACTTTGTTAACTTGAAACAGACAAAATGTTATTAATCTCCCAACAAGTCCACCAATACCCCCTGCCGTGGTGAGAAAAACCGCTCTATCATCAGAGAGTCCCAAACTTTTCCCTAAGGAAACCAGAAACAGCGCCCAAGACATAAAGACATAGTACCCAACAAATTCAATTACAAGGAGAATGGCAACATTGTTGTGGTTAAAGAGACGGGGAATGAATGGACAACGATTTTCCCTTTTGTTGCTTTTTGACAGTTGAGGGTTATTTTCTTCAGTTTCTTCCCCCTTCTCTTTTCGCGCGTCTTCAATTTTATTTTTCCTGCGTCTTGGACGTTTTGCTGCTACCCCAGCCACCACAGTGTTCCAAAGAAGTGCTCCGAATAAAATAAGTGAATTTTGCAAACCGTACTGGCTACGAAAATATTGCATCACAGGAGGGACGGTTGCCACTCCAACGTAATCAAATAAAGCTAAAAAGGAGATGACCTTTGGTAGTTGGGTGGGTGAAAAGTGTTCCTGTAAAACGACATACATTGGCAGCGTAATTAATCCAAAGCCAATTCCTGTGGAAGAAAATTTCAGAAAAGTTCACGTCAGCAGGAGATATCAGATCTTGCTGCTTTGAAATATATCTCATTTCCCCATATAATGTAGAGAGAAACTGTCACCTAACATGTCTGGGTTTGTGGGTGCGTGTGTGTGGGACGTGTGTGTGAGACGAGGGTGTGTGACTGTGAGCTAGACATGTCTCTTCGAATTATCCTGATATTTAAGTCCCATCAATCTCAAATTTAGTGGGTAGGTGCCCGTCCATAAAAGTTGTGCAATTGTACTTGATGACGTCATAGGCCAAAGATCAGAGTTTACGAGTCAAATAATCGAAGAAGTGGTTTTTTAGCCATTACCGTATTACTCTAAGAGTGCATGAAAAAGTCATTAAATCATATGACTCGTGTAAACAAATGACAAAGATTTTAAAATAGTGCTGTTTGGCTGCTTACAGATGAGGTCAACGGTCAATTGTGGCTCAAAGGTCAAATTGGCCTTAAGTCTATAAAAGTGTGTGTCACAAATCTTCCTAAACAGTAAAACTCCGAACAACTTCATACTTGGTCGGTAGGTACCCGAGCATGAAACCTTGTGCATACATAACTGATGATGTCAATTAAGGTCAAAGGACAAGGGTCAAATAATCCAGAGTTGTTTATTTTTATGTAATTTATTACTCTTTACCATATGTATAGAAATTTGGGGAGATGAGATTTGCAATTGAGCGTATTTTCTCCTTACTGTGTGATTTTAAAAGCAAGAAAATAAATGAGTTTTATCTTCAGATTACCCGAAAAAGGTTAAAAAATTTAAAACTGTAGAAAAGATTCACACCTAGCCATGACAGCCTTTTTTTTCATAGGCCTTCTTTCTTGATTACTGTTCTTGTATCAGTGCTTTAAACTGTTGAATTTATTGAGTTGCAAAGCAAAGCAAACACCGTACAAATTACCCTTTGTTTATTCTTTAACCTGTTCAAGTTCTCTCTGGTCGAGAAAGTACATCGAAGATGCCACAATATAATCTAATTCAAATTCCACTTTTCACAACCAACAGTGCCTATTTTTATAGTTTGTATGTGGACTATGTGGAATATTTTGCAAATTTCAGGTTAACTGATACAATAAACGGCGATAAGCCTAGAACTTTTCAATTAATCACTATCATTAATAAAAAGAAAAGCAACTCTGTTTACTAGCAACATGACATGTTTGAACCCGTTGCACAATAAAATTCTTATAAATAAAAATCTTACCTGATGTAACAAAGTAAAGTACTAATTGCCAAACAGAGTTTAAAAAGATGCCACACGAAATGTAAGCAACTCCAGTAATAACCCCTCCAACGATGGCAAGTTGTCTGCTAGTGAATGCTTTCAACAACAGCAATGTAAAGGGTGCTGGAAAAGGAAGAAAACTATTATTAAAAAGGCAAATTTACAATTATCTTCGAATAAATGTCGATTTTGTTTTAGACTTGGCTAAAATACTTTTTGGTGTCCTCAGGTCTCTTTGCATAGTTGTGTGTTCACTTTCGGTCTTTTGATCAACACGCCCTCTATCGGCTGCCTGAAGAGAAATAAGTAGGCAGCTTATAAATGAAAGACTGAGGGGACTGAATGCACCCCGAGAGACTTGGCCTAGTCTAATTGTGTTCCATAACAACCACTATCAAATTTTTTGATTACAGGCACCATTCTTATATTCTTTGTTATGACTCGACAGTGATTTCTTCCAGTTGAAAAGATGTTCAAACCACTAAGCCAAGCAGTCGGTATAATATTACCGTCGTAACACGGATTAAAATCAACTGCAATGAAAGCTATTCCTCCCAAAGTAAATAGAATTTTCCCAAATTTAACTGATGCTGATTAAACATGGTTCTTTAAAGGTAGACTTATCCTGAAAAGGTGAGATATGTTTTGGAACCAATCCATCATGACATTTTGAAGGTCCCCAAAAATTAATAAAATGAATATTTACACATGCCATACATGTGGATATTTTTGAAGGTAAGTCGTTGTTAAAATTCTCTGACATCCATATACTCTGTAGAAGTAATAGCGTTCAATCTAACATAAATATATTATTCTACAAATATTCGTTATAAACTGCTGAATCCTTCCATTTGTAGCTTACATATGACTTCTCCTTAAAAATATTCTGATTCTTGCATTTGGTTAAACATCTATTTATTCGAATGTTCCTCTGAGCACTAGCAGCACTTTGACCCCTGGACCATAAATCTCACGTAAAACTGCAAAATAATAAATGATGGCTTTCTATTAAATCTCACCTAGAACAAAAGACAAAATGAAAAAGGTCATAATGGCCATTTCAAATATATTTGAAAACTTATTTAATCAGTTGATATAGTTCCTGAGTAGTTATTTGTTCTATCCTCTCCCACTCTCTTTCTCATGTAAGTTCCTGCTGTAAATACTATTTCTGTTATTTTGTTTTTTGTCTACTTTCAGTTGTTTTTCCATGGTCACTAGCTTTGATAAACATTTGGTTTTGCTTCTAGTGTCCAGTGTATGTTCTGTTCTGTAAATATTATACTACCGTCTGTATCCAGCAACCGAACATATGCAAAATAAATCCGAATCTGGATATTATAGCTATAATTTACATCATTGAGATTTGAAAAAATATTCTGTAACATGTACTACTAAAGCTCTTATTTACTCTTTCACCAAGTATATGGCTTATCATTTTTGGAGCCCAATTGTAAATGATGTAAATATTTTACGAGCAACGGAACTTCCTTCTCTTAGTATATTATCTACCCAATTCCCTGGAATCTGGTTACCTTCCTTCTTAAATTTAAAGAGCTCTCTTATAATTGGGTGTCCCCCTCCCCTTTGAGAAATTATTGGTAATTTAAGGTTGCTTAGATGCAAAGTGGTTTTGTCTTAATAAGAAGGACTCTCTTACAATTTTATGTACCATCCTTTTGTTGTTGCTCCATACAAGAATTTTTCAACAATTCATTTCAACTGTTCATCCATTTATTTTATAAAATATTAAGTAGAACACCCCGTAAGCCCAGTTATGTGGCCTTGCTTCATTACGCCGGTGCCAGTCAATTTATGCAGTTTATGGGGACAGAACGCTATCGGGGTAACTCCAAAACTTACATATAAATAAGAGTTTCAAGGCCTAATAAATTACCGATGAATAGGTTCTGCGTCAGAAAAAGACATAAACAAGGTTTAAGACAGTTCTGGGATCACTTGGTAGAGGTGGTAACGGTTCAGTTAACAAAGCAGAAAAATTTTCTAAACGACTGCTGGTCGAAACCTTCTTACCAGGCTTTTAGGTTACTTTCATAGATGCAGGTTGGTAAATCTAGAACCATGCTTGAGTAGCTACCCAAATTGACAACTGTATTTGTAGCAGATGAAACCAGCAGAAGCTTTGAGCGAATTCTGTTTTCATGACAAAATACATGTGACCGCCCATGACCATTGACCTCCGTCATTGAAATCGGTGATATTTAATGTTGGGTATCCACTCGTCACATATGAGATTGAGATCGATATCAACTTCGTCTGGAGATATCAGGTTTACAAGCAGTTACATAATTTGCACAGTGTATCATGTGGTGCACCTTAGATAAATACCAAATATAGTAAGATTCTTCCTCTGAGTATTGCACATCGACAAACTAAGTATGAAAGTACTATTAAGCGAACGTATTCAAACCCGGATGTCATTCAAATTGGTATTATTTAAAGCTGCATTTATAAAATACCACGTACATCAATACAGTGCTCCAACTTTTGCACAAAATACTGTTGCTGTAACAACTCGCAACGCCACAGAAATAGAAAGTCGTCCTGGCTACTCCAATTCATCCGCCACATATGTTTTTATAGTTTTGTTGTTACTTCTGCTTCCAATCAAACATTTTATATTTTATTCCCTCTTCAACGGTAACCAGTGGATAATTTAAAACCTTGCCCTTTTTCAACAGGTTTACTCCGACAGAAAATGAATCATTGTTTTTCTTAAGAACAAAACTATCTGTAGCATACATTCAGTTTGGACAGTTTGTCTTAAGCAAAATCTGGTTGTGGTTCAACATCAACAACAACAAATAAAAAAAAATAAATAAACAAATAAATTAAAAGTAAAAAAAAAAGATAATGTAATATTGTGTCTATACATGTCCCATATCTTTCTTGTTTGATTTTCTTGAACTGACAATTCGTAAAATTTTTACCGTGATAAAGTATAAATTACATCTAATCTTTCAAACATCATGTTCTGCTAAATTATACTTTTAAAAAAATTTGCCTAAAGGTTTGTATTTCTATAAATTTCAGTTGGAAAGTTATCCTGGTTATACTACTTTATATGGTATGAAAAAAGTTGCTAATTTGAACGAGTTATGTATATTATTATGTTCAGATGAGAACTAAAAGCGTCTTCGCACTTGATAATTGGAATTCATCAAGAGCACAAACACTGTACATATCTGTAAACAAGCAATCCTAAGGATTGATTGCCTATATAAAAGACCTTGCTTGCAGCAGACTCGGACAGCTTCGAACCAGGGCTGCAAGAATGGCTGTCTTGAGGTGTGCCAGTACACCAAGAAAACCTTTCATATTTCTTGAGCCCTCGTTTGTATTTAGATTGCTAACAGAAATAAAGCCTTTGTTCTTCCCTTTCAGCAAATCTGTAAACAATATTTGCTGCTTGCTTCAAAAGCGGACTTGAGGTAGTGATTAACGGTAACACAAATCTTCATAGACAACTAAGTAGTTGCGTGCGTGACTGCCCTGTTATGGTGACATTTTCAGTGGCGCTGTGATGTGGGGCACAGAAGTGGGTGTTGTATTTCCACTCCAGAAAAACCCCCAAAAATTTGATGTAAAGTGTGCTAATACAAGGTATTGAAGGGCAGTTTTTACGACCCTAAGCAACCACGAACGTGGAGGAAGCCTATGGCTCATGAATTACAACTTCACTTCGGGTGGCAGCCAACTCAACAATTTATATCAAATTTGGTTTCTGCCTTCTAAGGTAGGAAAACCGTTGATTTCTCTTGGATGAAAACCCCACTTAACTTTGATCCGGCCGGCGATGGAACCCTGAAACTCGCGGTTGCTAAGCTTCATTGCCTTAAATGCCACCGCCATTATCTACTCCGCCACAGCACGCCTACCCCGGGGAGAGGGATTTCCGGGCAGTAGGTGTCCTCCTCACTTTCGAGAAATTTTTGTCCTTTTCAATTTTGCTTGGATGCAAAATGGTGCTATCTTTGGCAAAGTTTCGAACTTTAGCGCATTGTTCTTCTTTTGCTGGTATAAAGGAAGGATATGGTGTCTAAGTGGATGGGGTGAAACTCCTCCCATTGAAAAAGTTTTTGTTTTAGTAAGTTGGCTTAAATGGAAAATGGTGCTATCTTTGGCAGAACTTTGAAACGATTACATGTAAAGGTATTACCATTCATAAGTGATACCATTACCATTAATCAGTGGCATTGTGACTGTGGCTTTGCACTTTTCAAATGTTGCTACCATGAGACCGGCAAATCCCCATGAAAAAAACTAGCAGAAAATGAAGAAAACCAATAAAATGATCTAATATAAGGCAAAAGAGCTATAATGGTAAGGGTTAGTAAAAGCTTGAGAAAAATTACTTTAAAAACGATTCTTAAAAGTTTCTTGAGGTGTTATTTCAAGCTGGGGTAATCACAAAATGGAGATATTACTATGATACTTTAAGTGACATCCAAATGAAATTACAGGAAAGCAGGAAGCACTTCACAAAAATCATAGTTTAACTGATTTTGAACAAGAATCCAATTGAACAGCTTCCAAAAGGGAATGACGGTGAGGGTAGTGAAGGTATAATTAAAGGGGTAGAGGATTAATAAACATGTTTCATAGTGTATATTCTCTGTAATTTAGTTAATCTTCTGTAAATAAGCTTGCGTTAATAAGTAATGTACTTCAAATTGTGTAGATCACAATACATATGCTGCTCCAATATAAGATTGCCAAATAATCCTCTTAGTCTGAGGGTGGGGTATTTTCACCAGGAAACTAGAGCACCAATGGTGCAGTAGCTCAAACTAAACCAGAGGTGACAGTTACACTAAATTAAAAAAAAAAAAAACAGTTCAAACGTAATAGATGCATTGAGGTGTCCGTGATTCATAATATAAGGTATCCTAGTTTCTAACAAGGTAGTTGTAATATTTGGACAATTTTTTTCGTCAATTTTTCATAAAATGGCGCATAAGGCCCAACTGGAACCATCGACCCCAAATTCCTGTACAACCCGAATGGCCCATGAACTTTTCATAAAATTGCCCATAGGGCCCAAAAGGGACCCTGGAACCAAAATTCCTGTACAACCTAACTGGCCCATGACCCAAGAAACCTTGTGTCCAAGTTTCAATCCATTAAAGCATGTAGGAGGAGATACATTTGCCATTTTTTATAAAGTGGTCCATAAGGCCCAAATGGGACCCTGGACCCAAAATTTCTGTATACCCCAAATGGCCCATGACCCAAAGAACGTTGTGCCAAACTGAGTGAAGTATTTCCAAAAAATGTGAAGAAAAAAACATTGCAATTTCCACAATCCCCAATCATAACGATGTAAGTTAATGTTTTATAACTAAGACTGAACTTTAAACATCTTTACACAAGAGTACATGGCAGCCAATATGGCGGAAAAGCACGGAAGAAGTAAAAACAATACAGTAAAAATTCCCGCAATTAATAAGAAAATAATTTTAAAAAAATGTAGAAAAATCTCATAAAAGATTATTAAAACTATATTTCGATTAAAAACCCCACATATCTTTATAGCAGATTGTACATAAAATTCAAAGGATGATTTGTGATATTTTATGGAGGACCACAAACTAACCAAGATGACGGAAACAATTAAATGGCCGCCAATAGAACCATCATAGTGTATAAATTTTATACATAATGATCGTTCTACATGAGAAATAATCATTACAAATACTTTTGACACGGTTGCCATTAATATCTGGCCATATTTCATGACAAATAATCCGAAATGATTTTTAAAGAGCTTCTTTTGCATTCAGGTCAACCAAAATGGTGGAAAAAGCAACATGGCCGCTAATGCAATAATTATGTCAATATATTAAAATAAAAGGAAAAATAATCATTAAAATGTTTTTGACACTGTGATATGAAAGAATCGGTAGTGGTCATGGGAACGCGATCCTGAGGGGATGGGGTATATATCCCCCATGGAAAATGGATGGGGTTACTGTACTTTACCGGTAAATTCCCCTGTGAAATCAACCCAGCAGATTCGGAAATCAGAACACTATACCTTTTTCTATACATTTTACA
>WURT03000033.1:711770-735838 GCA_009936505.3 Holothuria glaberrima
CGTTCATCATCATTAGGGAAACATTCTTTAAAAACCTTGGAACAATATATTTGTATACAGAGAACATGCTGCGCGAGATGAGTTTGACATCCAGTATGGAGGACTCCTCTGTTGTCACATGTATTTGTGACGTCAGTGAAGAACCTGTATAACAAAGAGACGCGCGATCACGTGATTCAGTGAAACCCCTCTATAGGAGGACTTAACATCCTTTAACGATTGCAACGATCTCGATATCTCAAATTACCTAATTAGATTAGTCTAGTTTCCAAGATAAAGTTTATAGCCTACATAGGTTTATTTTGTGGTAGTAGGGGATAGATTTTTAAATTTAATCACTGGATTGCCCTTTTGCTGTGTTTAAATAGGGAGGTAATATCCTACATCACCGAAATAAACTTAAAGGAAACAGAGTTAATGTAACAGAATACTGTTAAGAAAGTTTGCGTTTCAGTGGTGACGACTTCATGAGAGGGGTAAGGGTAATCACCCATTGAGGCGTGGGGATAATTATCCCAGTCACTGCCCTTTTCCTGCTTTCCCTTGTTCGCTCTTGTACAAAGGTATACAGTTTACATTAGCAATACGCACTCATAGGGTTCCTATATAGAGAGGAACCCTACGCACTCACAACCAATTGCGCCCTCAATGTCTACTTTCTTTCCCTTACTCTCCCCCACCTTTTGCATCTTCGCTACTATCACTCACTGACGTCTATTTCCTCCATCTTCTAACTTACCCATCAATTACGTGTACTCTCTTAGGCCTAAATATTAAAAAGGTATGCAATTGACACCGTATTGTCCAAAAAAATTTTCTGTCCTCATATACCCGCCTCACTTGCAAAACTCTAGTTCCGCCACGGTTTTTAATTCAAAAATTTAATAACGATAATGCTCTTTTTCAGATGTGAAAAATTCCAGCTTCCATTTTGGTCTTTACGTAATTCTTTAATTTTGTTTTTTGTTTTTAGGGAAACGTTCCTGTATAGGACAAGAACTTGCTCGCATGGAATACTATCTTTGGATCTCTCACATTCTTCATCGTTTGAACTTATGCGTCCCAGAAGGCAAAATTCCGCCTAGTATTCACAAAGCCCAGACCGGATTCAATCGGATCCCAGAAGACTTCGAAGTTTGTGTAGTCGAGAGGGAGGATTGAAACAATTTTTCCCCCTCTACATTCTCCAGGACGTCCAGATCCCAGCTATGAACTTGTACAAAAGCCTTAGATAATAGTCCTAATTGCTCAACAATACAACAGTGACAGAAATTTGTTTTAAAGGGAATAAGCGATCACAAAGACTTTTTTAAAAATCTGCTACATATTTGAAACCTCTTATTTCACTTTCAAGTTCTGTAATGTTTTCAAACATAAACAAGGCTGACATCAAGTCCTGACTCGGACTCGATTCCAGACTCGAGTCTGTTTTTCTCCGGACTCGGAATTGGCCCGGAATGGGAGGTCACGGAATTGAAATTGGCCCGGAAAGGGCTCAGCTCGACTCGGACTCGGGCTGATTTCAGTCGAGTCCACAAAAATGAAAGTTGCATTATCGATACCTACGCAACATTATTATTGGTGCCCAATTTAACACGTAAATGGTCACATACAATTAACTAAAGCAAGAATATGATATTGACTTCAGAAAAGTTCCCATTTCATCATAATTGTAATTTTGATTGGTATACAAAAAACTTTTGTATGAGCCCCTACATTGTCAAATGGCTGGACTCAAAATAGGCCAGGAATTGGAAAACCTGGAATCGGAATCGGAATCGGCTGGGAATCGGAGCGTACTGGACTCGGAACTGGCCCGGAATGGTGGCCACTGGAATCGGAATTGGCTCAGAATTGGGTTAGGTGGACTCGGTTACAGCCCTGATAAACCCCGAATATTTAAGGTTTGCTCGCAAGAGGTCGCAAGAACTCGCAAAAGGTCGTAGCTCGCAAGCCACGATCGCAAGAGCTGGCAAGGTTTTAAACATGTTTAAAAATCTTGCGACCGTCGCAAGAGCTCGCAAGAGGTCGTAAGTCGATCGCATAGTGTGAGAGGGTGGTCATTAGAACTCGCAAGAGGTCGTAAGGTTTTGCTGCACGAAAAGTGCAAATTTTTAGCCAAAATCGAAGATGGTAGTAATTTTGGAAAGTAGGTACCAGCAGGTAAGACAGCGTATGTCACTTAATTGTGTTCGAAATAGAGGCCCTCCACTTATTGTGAAAACTTTTAAGCATGTCCCTCTTTTCCTAGTCAAGCAAATCTCCAAGAGAACTTAAGCCATCCCATTGGGTGTTTCATTAAAATATAGGGAAAAAGTTGAGAGCGTATGGGTCATTCCATAAAAATGGTGCCAATATTTTTTGGTGTCCCATTGTGACATTTTCTTACAACAGATTTTGTATGAGAAGATTTACATTTAACCTTCCAATAATAACTTATACAACGATATACAACGAAACATTATACTTCTTGCATTTAGATTTTATGTCACAATAGACTGTCATGTTTCACGTGTAAACAGGACACCAAAGCTGTGACATTAAAAAAAAACTCAAATGGCGCTGTTTTATTCTTTTGAAGTGTATGGAAAGCTTCAATATGCTTGTGTTAATGTTCTGTATTACAATGTTGGTACATTACGTCTATTTCTTTTAATAAGTTTGGCTGTTAAAATGCTTAGCTGAGCAAGTACATTGGAGCAGATTTCATGGGTTTCACGTATTAACAAAAACCAAAATTTTGGTGTCCCACTTTTATCGTTTACATGTGGAACATTTTGTTGATAATGTGGATTGTGGCAAACTGAAAAAAGTGTGGCAAACCAAATTGTGTTGCAACATTTTACCTTGGCACTACCTATTATGTGACTGTCTGGATTTGGAAAAGAATGAACAATTTAAACATAATATTTTTTGGAAAGTCTCGGTGTTCCCCGTGTAGGTATTTTACTCAGGACACCGAAATGGTGTCCCGTTTTACACGAGACTATAAAAATTGCAATGTCGGAAATGCATATAATTTTTTGCAACTGATTTAAGTGTGTGAATGATAATGAATAAAATATAAGCTTAGAAGGGCATGTATCTCATGAACTGCATGATATATGACACAAAATTCTAAAAATTGGCTTTGGTGTCCCGTTTACACGTGAAACACAAAATTTCATTTTAATGCAATATTTTTATTTTCGTGATGCAATTATGCTTTAGTTTCGGTGTATTTACTGAGGAATGATACTATCTTTCAGTCTTTATAGTACTTCTTTTACCGTCCCGTTTTTAATACAGAATCCAATTTTACCCAAAATGTCACAAACTGGCCACTTATTGATGGAATGACGCGTACATACGGGACGTGGACATTGTGGACTAGAAAAAGAGGTCTTCAGCAAAACACGCCTGCCCATTTTCATGGTTTACAATAACATACTATTGTTAAAAATTGAGATTCCCCCGTCTTTATCACCTTTGACACCTGCAACCATCTTCATTTGGGAATGGAAACCAATTTCATTTTCATACAAAATCAGTTTGATAGATTCTATGTTTGAGTTTCGTACATTTGGATTTAGTCTTGATCTAGTAAAAAAGGTTGACGTTAATTGGTGTGTACCCTACCCTGGATCTCATCCACTAAAGGATACGCTTCACGATGTAGGGAAAGGTATGCTTGTTATCCTGTTTATGAAAAGGTGCTTAAAATAGGCCTAGCGCATCCAGCTCTACAAGCCCGTAGCCCCTATATATAATACTAAAACTTACTTTTGGCTTATTTGGCTTAGTTCATTCGGGTCGGTTCTACAGGGGATAGGGAAGGCTATAGTCCTAAAACCTTTTCAAAGCCCATCCCCAAAATTGAGCAAAATTTTGTGTATACGTTAGTAGTGATGGGTTCATTTCTACATGTATTTCACCCCTAAGGTAAGATTTTACCCCCACCCCACCCTCTTTTGACGGCTATCTTTCCGGCTACGTTTTCTGAAAATGGTTTTCAACTTTGAAAGATGGAAGATATAATAGGCCTAAGAAAAAATCTTGTGTAGGCCTTGGTGTGTAGTATTTTTTCAAAAAGTCCAGTAGGAGTGCCCTCTTTATGGGAAAATTCTTCAAGTCAATAAACCTGTTGCTAGGAAACGGAGTCTAATCAGACGAACTGTAGCAGAGATGAGTGCCATCATTCTAGTACATTTCTTCTCGATCCTTGGTCCAACCTTATTCAACAACTCCTGAAAGAATTCTGGGCAAACTCTCTGGAATGATACGTATCAAGGTTTGCCCTCAGTAGCCAGTTCCTGGGTATCGTAGTCTGTGGCGTAGCTAGAGACTTTGCCGCCCAGGTGCAACAACAGAAAATCGTTCCCCAGTTATAATTACAATATCGTTAAATAAATTGATATTGGTTGTGCAGGCTCTAAGCATATCTGCACTGTACCATGCACTGTAAAAATGTGAAGGGGTGGCGCCAAGATTTGACCGATGGGTCAAGCTCACCGAAGGGGGGGGGGCCAACAACCCCATACTCCGACAAGGCGATGAGTTGCCAAAAAAGGAGAGAAACGTAAAATTTTCGCCGTGCTAAGCGCTCCGAAAATTTTTTAACTATTTCAACAAAAAATTGAAAATTTGGGGCTGTTCTTGAAGCAAATTTGAAAAATTTGGGTTTTTTTTGAAGGAAAAGTGGAAAATTTTGGGTCTTTATTGAAGAATCTTTTGCTGTAGTTCTCGATCCAGTGGAAACTCAAAACTCCCCGTTTGACATCTGATTGGAGTGTACCACGAATGAGGCATCGAATTCGGGGTTGTTTGAAATTTAACTCACCTTCGATGGAATCTGCCCAGTCTTAATATTCCCGCGACATCGTGGTACTTATCATTCCACACCTTTTAAAATGCCTTGAAACTGTACACTGAAGTAACGGAAATTTCCGTGACATGTAGTCAGTACAGAACAGGATAAAAGAGAGAAAAAAAAAACGGTCAAAATGGACTGAAAAGAAATCAAAATCTATAAATTTGAGGGTGGAGTTCGCTTGGTAGCTGAGTGTACTGCCTTGCACACTAACGGTCCCCGATCAAATCCCGGTGGTACCACTTGGAAATTTCCTGGGGACTGAAATTTTCTTGTTCAGCATAGCTGTTCACAGTGATGCTGAGGGAGTTCAAATTAGTGAATTTAATTGGGTATCTAATTGCAGGGGTGGCGCCAGGATTTGCCTGACGGGGGGGGGGGGTCAAGCTCCCTGACCGGGGTTCAGCAGCTCGAAGCTCCAAAAAACGTCAAAAGAATGGAAAAAAGCAAAGTTTTCGCGCACGAAGTGCGCCAAAAAATCTTCACCTTTTTTTACAAAAGAATTGAAAGTTTGGAGTTTTATTAAAGAAAAGTTGAAAAATTTGGATTTTTATAGATGCAAATTTGAAAAATTTGGGTTTTTGTTAGAGAAAATTGGAAAATTTGAGATGTCTATTGAAAAATCTGCCCTTCCTATAAGCGAAATCATGTAGATCGTCGGGGCGACTGAAGGTCGTTGGGATTACATATTTTATCATACGGATTAAGTTTCCCCGAAGAAAATGAAAAATTTCCCCGACGGGGGCACCCTTCCCCGACGGGAGCCATGGCCCGACCCCCCATTAGGGCCACCCCTGTCTGATTGTCCTTTTCAGGAAGTTGTCCGCTTCAGGAAGTTGTGGTCTTTGCTCGGTTCAGCTGTCGAGCAGTGGTGCAGAGCAAGGGACCTCCACCTCCTCCCTGCCTTTGGGAAAGTGGCTAAAGACTGGGGATACACTGACGTCTGTCCGTCGGATGGGGATGTTAAATGGCGGTTCCGGGAGCAGGATTGGGAGAGATTAGTACACGTCTGCCTCGTTAACCTCTGAGCACTAGTCGGAAAGAGAAGGCGAATCTCGCCGGTGTTCATCCACGCTCATTCTGGTATATATGGGTCCTCGATGAGCCAATTGGCTTCCTGACCCTCAAACGTTAAACTTAAATTTGCAAATAAAAACAGCTGCATTCAGGTTCTTATTAGTAAGTGGAAAATATTCATACCTGACGACATACATCAATTCCGTCATGTTTGTCTAAAAAGTGCTCACTTGTTTACTCTCATTCTTCCATTTCAGCGCCCTCCACACCCGGCGCCCGGGGCACGTGCCACCATCTAGCTGCGCCACTGACAATAGAGGCCGTATATTTCCCACCGCAGGAGCGAAGTACGAACTCAGAAAATGGCGGGCCATATTCATCCTCCTTCCTCTGCGTCTCATGCAATATATACCAGTAACAGCTGCTGCTAAAATACATTGATGTGTATCTTGCACGGAAATCTGTTCTCTAATGAAGTGACAGCCATGTTGAACTTCGCACTAGGATGCAGGTTTATGTACAAATTATAAAAAATTCAGGCCAAAATTAGCATGATAGCACCTATGTGATCGCAAGAAGTCGCTAGGTGTGAGAGCAATTAGCTCGCAACCGGTCGCAAGCGCAGATGATCGCAGGAAAAGGCGGTCGCAAGAGCTCGCAGGAATCGAAAGAGCTCGCAAGCCGTTGGTCGCTAAGTGGGCAGCCGGCTTTACACCTCTTTTTCCGAAACATAATACGAGCGCAGCCAGTAAATATATATAGGTGCAGGAGTAATCCCCCGGGCGGGCAAGGGTCTGACACCCATGTTAACAACAACCAGATCAGCATCGATCATAGCACACCATCACCGTAGGGGATCAACGAAGGGGTTGGACCATAAACATGTATATAGTTCAACTGTGTAAATGTTTTAACCTGAATTTGTCGCGTTGTCTGCTGGAATTTTTGTTTGTGATCTCGAGCGGGGAAGGCGGAGAAGCGGACGGAACATTTCGTTCAGCTCATCTCTAAGTGAAGGTATCCATGTGGGAATTCGAACCATAGAGGACCACCACACAGGGTAGGGATAGTAGTCGATTTGCAGAAAGGGCACCTATGTCATTCAGGGCCTTAAACTGGGCGAAATCTCTAGTGGGCAGTTCATGACACTGTCTAAGCGGTATGCCTACAGATAATTTACACCAAGGCGGACCCTTCATTTTTCACGTTCTGGGAACAAACCCAAAGGGGATCGGGGTGCTGAGGGGAGGGTACTTGTAAGACCTGACCTGTGTTCAAAACTGAATCGTTGGGCAAAACTTTGAACTCATTATATTTTTACAAATTGCCATTATTTAGTGATATTCTTCATGTTTTGTAGCTGCGCGGAAGGCAAGAGGTGCTGTCTAAGAGAACGGAATGATATCATATGCTCTTTTAAAATTTTTTGTCTGTGTGAGGTGGCTTGGATGCAAAAGGCTGCTATCTTTGTAAAGCTTGGTAAAGCGTTGAATTGAATGTATGTTTAGGAATCCTAATTATTTTGTGATTTTTTCTATTCTGATAGGGTGTAATTGAAGGGGATATTGTCCAAGGGGAGCTATAACACCTCTACTCTTTGAGAAATTTTTCGTGTTTTAAGTTTTCTTAGTTCCAAAATGGTCACTCTTTAGTGAAGCTTTGGACTCATAAAATGATCTCTTTTAAATAATTACCGTACTGAATTCGTCGCCTGTGGCATGCATCGGGCACCTTTACAAGACTGGTACCCGGTGCAGGCTCCCCCCCCCATAGCGCTCTTAGTACGACACTTGGGGCACCATCAGTTGTTACGTAGCCATAGCATAGGCTTGTAAGAAGAAAAGGGGAATTACACATTTTAGACCCTAAAAGTTGCATCTGAGCATTCTTTTCTTTTAAATTTTATGCTTTAGAAACAAATTTAGATTTGAAGAGGAAAGTTAGATTCGATTTAAAGGGGGAAATGCAGTCACCCCAATTTGAATAAGTATACCCGGGCATCCTATTTCATGAATGGCTCTTGAGAGTCATGTAACAATATGTTTCGCCCTGCATGAGTTGAGAAACTTACTTATAGTCTAACTCCGGTTTACCTTAAATATGCAACGTTTATGTTTCAACTTGTCGTGAAAGATACTTGAAATGCAGTAAGAGAATATTTGTGAGATTTAGCTGTTGTTGAAAATAAGTTTACGACGACTGCTTCTGCCCTTTAAATTAAAAGTTCCTTTCTTGGCTCATTGAGTTTAGCTCATAATTAAAGGTAATCACTGGCTATTTTTTAAGCATTTTGTATTTTCTCCTCCCACAGGCCAATTTTCATTTTCGATTTGGAATTCTCAGGGGAGGGGGAGTAGCCCCGCAGGCTACGGCCTTGCCATTGAAAAGTAGTTCGAGTCGAACTCGAACTGCAAAGGAACCGCGAGTTTCCCGCAAAAAGGTTAACGCTTTTAATTAGTAAATCCGTTTAAAACGGTGACAAATGGACCTACCAAAAGATGATCGTTTTCCAAGCATCTTTGCGTAAATCGAAAGAATATCGTGAGGTCACAACCCCCATAAACAGACTGTACATGCTGCACACGCAAGCTTCATGCCATTTTAGTCGTAGGCAATGTAAATCTCTTAGATGAGTTGTCTGTGCAAATGAGTTGCAAGTGCGCCCTCTAATTGTTGTGACAATGGCGTCGATTTAGCTGGTGTTTGTCTTGACGTTTTACCAAATTGGCAAGCAATCTTAGCATGTATTTTGTCCTTATTATAATCATTTTGCCTTAAAATCGACATCTTTTGCCTGCTAGGAGCAGGCCCGTAGCCAAGGGGGGGGGGCAAGTGGCGATGCCCCCTGAAAAATTTTCGCCCTCCTAGAAAGTTTCAAGTTGCCAGTGACTTAATACAGTTTTATACATTTGGCCCCCTTGAAAATTTTTCCCCCCCTAGAGCCATTTCGCACCCCTTCAGTACCGTGTGTGGCTACGGGCCTGGCTGACGCCCCGAACCCTTCGCACACACAAGCAGAATGATGTACGTCACTTCAGGCCCACCTTTCCAATTTTTAAGGTTTTACAAGCAGAATGTTCAGTTGGGCGTTTTGGTATTATTTAAAAATCAAACGATATTTGGGATATAACGAATAATGCAATATTCAGCTGGCTTCACTTTAGGTCACATGATAGATTGGCGAGAACAGGGTGTGCAAGAAAATTGTTAAAGGGAGATGGTAGTCGCCGCAAGTTTATTTTCAAAAGTTGCCTAAATCTTACAAATCTCCGTTTATTTCGCTCACAAGTATCTTTCTTTATGCGTCTGTATACAAACATTGAATACTGAAGGTAAAACAAGGGGTTTTTCTGCATGAATTTATCAAAATGAGTAACAAACATATTGATAAGAGCCATTCCTGAACTAGGATCACGGAGTACACTCATTCAAATTGGGGGTGGGGGGACTGCATTTTCCCTTTAATGACGAATGGCTAAATTTAACTCTAGTGTCTCCTCGGAATCGCACTCCATCATGGAATTAGTTCTAGCCTAGTTTCACCTGAAGAAGAATAAAAGTAGCCATAATTTTCATAAAAAGAGGGAAAGAAGATATGTTGTGTTCGAAGCTGGACTTAATGATATTATTACCTTAATTGCAACATCTGTACCCTGCTTTTTTATTGAGCTAATTCGTCCGCCCTGGATGAGTCAGTGGATACCAAGGTTTTTTGTTTGTTTGAAACAACTTTGAAGTAAACAAATTAGAGATGAAAGATAAGGGCTGAAATAAGACGTAAAATATGGCTTTTGTCTTTATCTCTTGGGTTGAATTAAATCCATTCAGAAATATGAGCTAACAAATGTAAAACCTGTCGGTGACCCTGCAAGTTGTAAAAAATTTATGGAAACAATGTACAAGTCCTGCCACCAATTATCTGCTGAATCTCGTTGTGTAAGTGAACTTCATCTTGTTCTCTGTAGCTTGATTGACACTCCCCGTATAATTACAGGACTCATGTAAACCCCCACCCCCCCAAAACAGGAGCAATTCATAACAGGGCAGCCTCATAAATCGAGTAAATGACACCCCTCTCCCTCCCGGGCACAAGTTGAGAGCCTACCAGGGGCGGATCCAGAATTGCTGAAAAGGGGGGGGGGGCGAAATTGTTCGACCTGTGATTGATGGCACTATACCATCTAAGCGGAGCGCCACCATCGGTTGGCGCGGAGCGTACAAGAAAATTTTTGACAAAATAGACCACCCAGATCGCCGGAAAAAGCATGTCCCATATCTTATTTTTGAATTTTCTGCTTCATATAATTTCATGTCTCAACTCTCAACACATTAATTTTCCACAAGTTATTAACAGAAGACAGTTATCATAGGTACAGTGCCTTACTACAATGCATCCTGTTCAAGGCATCTAATCAGATCTTCGGTAGTCATGTACTAACTTGATGAATGTTGAGGGACTTCCTTATTTGGACGCATATCTTAGTTCGACTTGATGCCAGGACCCAGTACCATGCCTCGACATGTGAGCGTAAATGTACGTTTTATCATGTGCATGTTCCCTCTTTCTTGTTTTGCGTGGACTCAGTGAGAAAGTGAAAATGATCCAAAATGCACGAGACTTGGGAGCCCTGTCATTGTCTTGGGGGTACGTCCAGGCAGTGTAATCATAGTATTATTGTAGACTTTACATAATATCAACAGTGAATGATCGAATTGTAATGATTCCGACCACTATTTCTAAATAAAAATTTGTTGGTGATGTGCACTGTAGGCTAATCTTAACGTCTTCAGAGAAAAATCGAGTGATTAATTAACTGACAGAACAGCATTTAGTTTGTCATTGATTATGGTTATACTTGTCGATTGGTGATTTTTACTTAGTTTATAACTCTCATTTTTCCTCCTTAGGAATGTATTTATGGAGGGACGTCCCCTCACTGAAAATTTTAGGGAGGGACGTGTCCTCCCCGTTCCCCCGCTTCCGCCGCCTATGCGTAGCATACCAGAAAATTTGGGTAAAAGCACATCAAAGATAGCCGGAAAAGATACTTCTAAGGCCTTGTAATTCGCATGCAGTAACGCACGCAGGATTTTTCTCAAGGGGGGGGGGGCAGGGCATGCAGTATGTTGTGTGATCGCCGGCCTGGGACGGGGTCTAAGGAAAGGGGGTGAAAAGTTTTGAAAAAATTGGTGTCCTTAGATGCAATCTGGTGCCACATAAGCTACCTTTTAAAGTAAAATTTGGGTTAGAAAATTAACTCATTTTAGGAACTTAAATAAAATTGGCATCAGTGAGGGGGTCCACGGTCCTTACATGCAATCTGGTGCCAAATATGCTATCTTTTTGAAGTAGGATTTGTGTTACAAAACTAGTTTTTTTTTGGAACTAAAAAAAAAGGGCATCAGTGGTCGCCAGCCTGGGGGAGGGGTCTAAGGGGAGGGGTATCCAGGGGTGCCACATATGCTACCTTTTGAAGTAAAATTTTTGTTTCAAAGTTTGCCTTTTTATGAACTAAAAAATTGACATCAGTGAGAAGGCCATGGGTAGACGACCCCTCCCTTTAGAAATTTTTGAGAAACTAGGTGTCCTTTCATGCAATCTGGTGCCACATATGCTACCTTTTGAAGTAAAATTTGTGTCAAAAAATTACGTATTTTTAGGATTTAAAAAAAAAGAAAAATTAGCATCTGTGAGGGGGGACCATGGCCCAATCCCCCCCCTGCGTACGCCACTGTTCGCATGATTTTCCATTTTAAATTCTCTTGTTCTGAAAACTGAGTATTGAACAGACAACATAGAAAAGTATTATTGTACGGATTGTTCTGTCGAATGATACCAGCAGCTATATGGTAGTATCTAGAATGATGGTAGCCATAATCAAGGCTTGATGAAGGGTGTGTTGATCCGGGGATTTTGACAAACAAGTCAAGGCGTGGCAAACACAATCATGTCTAGTAAGATAGCATGCGTGTGAATTGTCCCAGTCGACGTTCAAACTGATCTGATGTGCGCTATGACTCCTATGCTTCGGGGTTGTTAATTGCAGCTTCATTCTCTATCACTCCACTCTCTTTCCTTCTCTCTATCTCTTCTCCTTTCCGTTTTTTCTCTTTTTTCCCTTACATTTTTTTTGCATTTTAAAAAAAAGGGGGGCCGGGTCGACCCCCCTAGATCCGCCCTGCCTACCCTTCAGTTTGGAGGACACATCACTTTAAAAGTAGTAAAACATGTCTGTTAAAAGGACAATGCCGCCTCGCCACACAGTCTTAACCGTGACACTTCAGATAAAAATATTTCATTTGAGACGATATGTATCCATTTTAATTTATTTATTGCTTCGACGTTTAAATGATCAGCTATATTACAAGTGCGCCCTCACTTTAGAACACGTACATGCATATAGCACAACTTAATAAATACTAACCATCACATCTGTGACAAGATTCTTCAGTTAGCTGTTTCATATTTACAGTTGTAATAGAAATACATATTTAATTGATGAGAATCTTTCATAAAAACTGAGTATAGTCGTAACTAAGTTCCGATACCTCTCAACCAGTCAACTGTACGTGCGAATTTGGAAGAGTCATTTGATATCAGAATGGTGACATTTTGTTACAATGTCTAAACATAATTGTTTGGCTTTACCAAGTAAAATCCTCTTTCTCGTTTAACATAGGACAAACGAATTTTATTTCAAGTATTGCAAGTACCGATATTTTGCATACATGTTTATTTTATAAAGAGAAAGAAAGAAAAACAAACAAACATGCTTCGTATTGTCAATATTCAAGATTTTCCACTTAACTTGCCTTTGCAATATTTACTTACATTCTGAATGAAACAATAAATATAAACATAATATATACATAAAGTACATAATTGCACAATATATCATGCAATGAAACATAACGATAAATAATAGCAAAAACGTGCATGACGGGCCTCATATTCCCCCTCCCAACAGTTTACCACCTTGTCAATGAACTAAAGGCAGTCAAGTAACTTACAGCGCGTATAATTGTGACGAATGGTACAATACTGTGTTGTAATAGACCCATTTCAAACACATCACGACTTTAAAGCAAATTAAACCATTGTCGTAACTCTGTTTGGTGCAGTTATGCACACGAACACAAATTGACAAATTCCATTTTATCGAAGACAGGAAGGGGTACCAATGGTTCTCGTACAACAGTATACTATACGAACGTGTGTGAAACGTGCTCAACACGCCTGGGCCTACGAATCTCCACATATTCTCCAGTATGGTGGTGTCAACAAAAAAGTTTTATATTCATTTTTTGACCGACCTATACTTTTTTCAACACGGTAGTAATGAAACAATGCTAAATTCTGTCAAAGATATCCCTGAAAATGGATAAATCTATGGTACCCATGATTAACACTATGTTTTGGGTCGTGCAAAGTGCCAATTTTTGTTTAGGCTGAGGAAAAGTCAGGCCCGTAGCCAAGGGGACGAGGCCCCACTGATGTTTTCGCCCACCAGAGAAGTTTCAAGTTATTATTGACTTAATACATTTTTACACATTTGGCCCCCTTGAAAAGTTTTCCTCCTCTTAGAAGCCATTTCGCACCCCTTCAGCACCTTGTCTGGCTATGGGTCTGGGAAAAGTGAAACAATTGTGCGTCATCTTGCAAAGGGCCTTTCTTAGGCTTACAAGATTGGAAAAGTAGGAGATATGTTTGTGGTCATGAGATGTAGGCTACGGTGGCAAGCATTAGGCCAAGAAACTTAAAAGTAGAGTACAAAAAGTATAAGTATACCATGTAAACGATAGACATTATATATACACTGAAAGCTCACTTCGACATAGAAAGAACGAGTAGGGGGGGGGGGAGCAAATCATAGTTTTAAACTTTTGAATTACATTCGGTCGGGTTATAATAATATTACATTATATCATTAATATGAGCAGGGAGAATATTATTCATGGAGATCATGTGTGCAAAAACTGCAAGGACAGCTGTCGAAATGGTGTGCTTTAAGTTACATGTAGTTTTTATAGCAGTCGTTGACAGTGTAGGAGTGAATCGTAACATTCATTGCAAAATGACGCAGACAAAACCAGCAAAAACATGGCGTCATCCAGTGAAATGTTACGATAGGTAGTATGCGACTTTCATCCATTTCTTACAAATATCTCTAATATTTGACAAAGTTCTCTCTCATTATCGTACAAAACATATAATTAAAACCAGTTCCTTGTATCCGCACTGGTGTAAGACAGTGCTTGATTGTGTGTGTTAGTGTGCTTACTTATGTTTTCGGACAACTTGTTGTTAGACCTAGTTACAAAGGTGCAAGGTGGGGTGAGAAATGCGTAGTTGTCATTGATAAGTGGCAAGCCATGTAAGAAATGCGTTCTTTTTTATTGTGACATTTTAGTCGGTTTTTTCAAAAAGATTCTTTTTTCCTAAGGAGGCATAAAAAAATCTTTGATTTATAAATTTAGGTTGCCTGTAGCAAAGCATGAAACCTTATAAAATTTGACATAAAATTGGCACATATTTTCAAATTTTACTTCAAAAATTAATTTTGATCTTATTGTAGTTATATGTTAGTAGTTGGAAAATACAGTTGGTCAGACCGTTTATTTGACACTGTTTTTACTTTGAATGATGCCTAACGAAATTCCATACATGCATCTCAACACTATTTAAAGAGTACATGCTTTGTACAAATATGCTTCAAGAGGAGATACAGTCGCCCTACATTAAATAGGTATACCCTGGTATCCTAAATCCTGAATGGCTCTTTTTAAATCTTGTGACAATACTTTACAACTTAATTGTTTGATACCTGCATGCAGAATAACTGCTTAGTTTTCCTTTATTATGCAATATACATATTAGGAAACATCCTGTAAGATATTTTTGTAAGAAAAAAGGACAAAAAAGGAGATTTTGTAAAATGAAGTTTTTGCAAAGTTTTCGAGCGACTGTGCATTCCCTTTAATCATGCTCAGTAGATGTGCACACACAGTAGTGTACACATCAGAATATGGTCGGTCAACATCTTTTTCTTTTGTCGAAGGCTCTTAAAATGCTTTCGGCAAGATAGACAGATCAAAACATCGTTAGTCCACTGGGAATGTGACTTGTCTCTCGGTTTAATATGTGATACGCTACGGGTATGTGATAACGCGTAAGAATGCCCGAAAGGAGACAAAAAGATTCTCATTTCAGTAGGAATATAAAAAGGATAGCGAAATTCGTTCCACCATGCTATAACCGGCATCTTTAAATCGTATTCGCTTGTCAAGATGTCATCCTCCTTACGATTCTCAAGAGAGCCATTTTCCACATATCGCTGACTTTTGGCAAGTCTAGTCTGACACTTCATGCACACTTCATGTCATTTATCCTTTTGTTTTTCTTTATATTTTTTTTTAAGTTTTCTCTCCACACGAACATCAACCATGCATGTCCTAGTCACTATCAAATTGCAAATTTGCTGTTCTCAAAATTTTCGTGTCCCTAATCACATTTTAAGTGTTCAGTTGTACTTCGGAATAACGGAAATAGATTTTAAAGAACAAAATAAGGTACCCAAAATGAAGGGAATCAGTGACAACTAATGAACTTGTCACAAGCCAACAGGGCATGCAAAATGGAAGCTCCCGTGTGAGACATGTGGCTATAGGGATATTTCAGTAAGAGAAATAGATATATGCATGCGATTTGAAGCAAGGGGTCAGAATTTTGCTCTCCTTTCTAAACCATATTGAAATCGGAAACATTTTATCTTTTTTCTTGATTATGTAGTAAATATGGAATCGAAAGACATTTTAAGAAAACTAAAACTACTTTCGATGGCTTTTATTACACAATGCAAACATTTGTTGAAAAAGTTAGTATGTTAATGAAGCAGAGTATCCCCAGAATTGATATACCCACGAGGGAAGGGATAGGGGACAGTTTCCTCCAAGTTAGAATTATGACAAATCACAAGTTGGAATTTTGTTAGATGTATACACCCCAATGCATAACATTGCACGATAATTAGTCTTACACTGCAATATCCCGTGTGAATTACACACCATCTGGTGCCCTGGATTTGTGCCTTGGGTAACGAGGTATTTGGTGTAAGCTCATCTGAGATGGTAACATTTATCTCCAACATATATGACGCCCGACAATGTCACAATTTAAATGAAGTAAAACATACATTCCTTGCCTGAGCACGATAGTACCAACGACTTGATTCTTTCCCTTCAAGATCTTTGGGCTTAGTGTGACGTCATCACTTTCAATCGTCATGAGTGGAAGACAACGTAGGCTCCTAACCACGTGATATCACAATCAGACAAGTATAACTCGAGTGGTGTCGCCATACTGGAATGTCCTGAGGATGTCTGTCACCAATTGGATTCTCTGTCGTTTGATCTCACTACGGGGGAAAAGGACCGATCTGCGACCATCAGAGTGGTACACCTCCTGGAAGCCCATTTCACGAAGCAGGCAGCCTGGTCTTCGATGAAGGTCCCAGACCGGTTGAATCAGGTAGTCTTCCTTAGAGAGGCTGTGATGGTCGGGGTGACTCACGACAAAAGAGAGCTGTTTTAAAAATGATGTTTAGATATAAATTAGTAAAGTTAAATTAACGTTAGGTTGTATTATTACATTTGAAATGCTAATAAAATTGCCTGTACTATGCAAGCAATTCAGTTAATAGGCTAATCAGGATGAGAAGTAGGCTACAAGAGCGGGAAAGAACGATTCGGGGAAATATTCTAATGTGAGGATAGTACCCCACAAGCCACAGTACTGTAAGTTGATCTGCAAAGATCAGTTGTAGGCCAACATACAAGTTTAATGTAGGGTATTATGAGTACTAAGCAGCGTCGCTGAATGAAACTACAGTTCATCGAAAGCAAGGTCGTTAGGCTAATGTACTAAGATGGATGAAGGCATTTTTGTTCCATTTGGGTAAGAGGAAGACATTAGTGCCACACTTTCATGATTTTTGTGTTTTTTTTTGCGTTAATTCTGTCAAACCAACATTTTTGTCTTAAGTACATAGACAGCAACATACACGTATGTCAACTATACGAACAGATATCCTCCAAAAAGTAAGAGCGCCATCAAATTTGCCCTAGGCAGTATGAAAATGTCAACCATCAAGTTCACCACCTTAGCTCACGTTATCAGTTCTTGATTTAGAAATGAATCAACGAGCTTCCAAGGTCTTCTATCTACATAGCAATCATTTCAATAGTTCATGGTACCCTGCGAGATTAACATCGTGATAAAACAAGCACCCTGATCACGTCTCCGAAATTTATGTCCGTTTTGAAATATTGTGACGTAATTCGAGTTTCAGGTTGTTTCCCAGATAGTGTAACAATTCTTGTTTATTGTTTTCTTTGTATCGTTCCTTGTGCCAGATGTGTCTGTCAAATGATGTATAGATGCAGCAGACTTATTAAAATTTTCCATTGTTCTCTGCCAGACGTTTTGAATTGTTTGTGAGTGTACCAAAGAAGACTGGTGTGCTGTCCCACCGATTAACCGGCGGTTCAAATTAGAGAGTGACTCATTGGTAAAGATGAACTACTGTTCCCATGTTTTCTAAATTTATAATGAAGTGGGTTGTGTTCTTTCAGACTCAGGGAGTGAAGATGAATTTGATCGAATTCACAAAATGTATGAACAGCATAAAAAATTAAATATTATAGATGCCGCATTAGTCGATCTATGAAGTGTATGGGGAGCAGGGGTAAGTTAGCCTGGGCAGGGAGAGGGGGTCAGAAGAATGTCTTCCATGTTATCCCTGTCCCCGTATTCTACGATTACTACTTTTTGGAATAGTACACTTACCAGGTAAAGTATTTGATCCATTTCGTCCTTTCTGAGGTATGCCATCATACGAACAATATTATAGGGGAGTTCTGCAAAATGAACGAACAAGATGCACTTGAGCTTTCACCGAATGTAACATCTTTCACATCAAATTTAAAATTTATATCTTCTTTTATTTTCAAAATTTTATAATGCTGCACTGGATACCTTCATTATGTTTTAATTTTCACATCCTGTGGTTGTGCCAAGCATTTGAGAAGCGTGAGGTAAACTCGCGGCACTAAGTAAAGACGCCGGTTAAGTTAAAGGGGTTTGCGGTACTCTAAAATCCTGAGTGGCGGCTTCCCTTTTGTTCCCTCACGCGGAAACATTTATTAAAGATCTAGGACCTAATCCTAACACAGGCTACGGTTTAGCTAATCGGTTCTCTACGACTTTGTTAAACCGGAAATTTTCTCCCGACGTAGAGATCGAGTTCAATGATTAGCCTGCGTAACGGCTGCCTTCAGCTTTCGTTACCCCTCAGTTAGTTTTTCGTAGCGATCAGCTGAACGAGAAATTTGATCTGATCCGCAGGTTATCAATAAATCTGATAACTTTCAGTCATCGGAAAGCTAGTGGGTAACCGTGCTTGAAATCGTTTCGAAATTTTTTGCTGTCATATTTTCATTTCTGTTGTACTCATTATGTTGGACAAAGTTCATATGCATGTGCAGTCCTCCAAGCATAAGAGTACGAGAAACTTGGCTCCGCAACCCCCTAGAGTTTGGCGAGAGCAATTAATCAAGCAGATTATTGAAATTAAAAAAATTCGGTCCATGAAAGGATTCAGCTCCTCTTTTTCTCCCACACCCTCTTCCCAACCCCCGAAGAAGAGAAAAGACAAATTTAACACACACACACATGTGTCCACAACTTCACGTTTAAATTTCCATTGGACCTCTTAAAATTAGTGTACTCACTCTGCAACAAGGCCTGCCTCGTTGTATACCACGCAGGCATGCTTCAGTCATATATTAAAACGAGCTATTAGATTTGACCAATGGACAACTTTACAGAATTGGGATAAACAAATGTCCGCAATAGGTGAATGATAATTTCATTTAATCCAAAATGAGGAGAGATAGAAAAGATCCCCCTCTTCGTTCCATAATTTCTATTGTCTCCCCTCAAATTGTATCATTTCATAAATGGCAAAATTATTACTAATACAATAAAAGTTCGGTTGCCCTAAGCCTGTAATTGAATTAAAGTTTGATGACACAAATTTCTTCATGGGTTGGGGAAATTGTTCTTCCGTTTTGGTAAAGGGGTGGGACTAAAATAGACATGCAACAATGGAATTATTCCTTCAACTTTGAAGAAATGTCATAGGCATAGTCATTTACAATGAAGACTGCAGCCTTTGCACTCAACTTCCTTACTAGGTTTATTTAGCCTACTTCACATGTGATATGATAACTGGTCACGTGATAACTTACCCATAATACCTTGAAAGATGATGGTGTATAGCACGAGCTCTGTGTTATTACATTTCGCTGGTACTATGATGTATTCTGGTAAAACGTCTGCAGATGATTGTTCTGCTGAATTGCATCTTGGGATTTCAAAGCCGAGTCCAAATACCATCTCATCCCACTGTTGTTTTGCCAGAGATGAAGGAGGTGGGGTTGGAATAGAGTCAAGCTGGAGGAGGAAAGGCGCTGCATCTTCCTGTCTCTGTTTGATGCGAAGAGCTCTTTGAACCTGGAAGTGAAAATGAATCACACTTTGAAATATGTTTTACGGAAATATTAGTTTCATAAAACTGAGTTGTCATCAACACCGTGGTCTTTTCTCGTTAGCTCGGTAACTTATATACAACTACGTCAATACAACGCAACAGGGTTGTGGAAGGAAACATGGGACTGGGGAGTTTAATTAATGAGATACTTCGTTCACTTCTTCTTGGCGAGGGTATACCTTAACTGATATAGCTGGGGGTACAGTGGAGTCAGATATGCAGGTTAACACTAGCTTTGATACCGACCATTTTCCTCGCCAATGAAGCATGGAATATAAAAGTCCCTTTAGAAAAAGTCCTATGTCTACGTATGGGCCCTATCCTCCCGCTGCCCTTTTGCTTACGTAGCAGGCTGTGCGACATAGGCTATTCCTTGTTCAGCCTGTCATATGGTTTGAGAAGCTGAGGAGCTGAGCAAACAGAGTCCGTTCCGCGGGGGTAGCTGCCTTTGGAGATCTGACTTTCCCTTTCCCCGTAGCCAGCAATTTCTTACACAAACCAATTACTGGTACAATCTCTACGGCTTTCAACAAACATAAAGCGATATATATCAGTGTTTGAAGTCACATTAAAAGACTTATTTACAAGGCTTGATCACAGTTTTGTAGTTCAGAGTTGACCAATGATTTGATGAACACCAAGCTGCTCTAATTATTCCAAACAATTCTAAATAAACAATACCCTTTAACTAATCTTATTTTTGATTTTGCTATGGAAAAAGAAAGGTTAAGCAAGGCCCAGTGATTCCCTTTTGACCCTCCCGGCAGGGCAAGGTTACATTCACATCAAGAAGTAAAAGAATTATTACTTTAGTTCAAACACTCTAATAGAGTCTAAACAGTGCATGTATTGTGCTTGTATGATCCGATGCAATGTCAGACAGTAGATTTTCTATGCTATCTCTATCATTGCATTGGCCATGAAACTACTGACTAAATAAGCTTTGACAAAATTGCTATATAGGTTTATACGGGTCATTTGTAAACAGAAATTCAATACGCTTTTCAGGGTACCCAGCATCATTTTCAGCAGGCCTAGTCCCAATGTTTTGAAGCGTGCTTTGTGGCGGCACTTAGATAAATTCATGCTTTACCGTAGCTTTCAAGAGACATAATTTATAGCGCTTGAAATATAGTGCAAAAAAAAAAAAAAAAAAAGTCCGGGTATACCCATTCCTGTGATTACTTGACTTTTTCTGACTTTTATTATTAACGTGTTTTGTTTGTTTGGTGTTGATTTTAACTGCTATCTTAATGAACATCGGCCCAGACAGTAATTTCTATCCACCGCCAGACAGGGTTAAAACCAAGATTCGTCCAAACACATCTGTGTTAGGTGTGAGTCATCGCGAGTCCGTCCAGTCTGTTTCCTTTTGTTTATGAGTTTTATCGTGATAGGTTCGTTAGTACGGGCCTATACATCCCCGTTGATGCGTGTGTGGCAGTGTGATAATTAATTAGACAGGAAGATTGATGTATCTGTAGATGGTGCTACAAAGTGCTGGCCAAATAAGGCTTGTTCTGTGATTGCTTCAGAGGGCTGGTATGGACTATATGCGACTAACGAATACGTTCGTTGAATTGTCCTTTGATATCGTAGGAGTCTGAGGACCAGTAGCTGAGATTTGTGTGAAAAGTTAGGGTAGGGGAGGGGGACGACCTTTTTACCGCGTGAAAATATGAAAAATCAAGCGTAAGCATCTGCACAGAGTGGTGGTGGGGTGGGGTGGGGTGGAGTGGGGCAATATTTCTCTCCTCCACGGGCTTTCCGCGTATGATGGAAACCACAGCAGAGCAGACATAAATTTGCTTTCCTACTGCCTCAATAAAATTGCAAAAAGAGTCCATATTAACAAGTTCTGCAGGTTTGATCAGACAAACCTTACGTGGGAAGGAAACATTCATGGTTTTGTGGGTCGAAAAGGAAGAAGTATGGCACAACTTCCGGAACAGGGTGTCTAAACACAATCGCCTTATTAAAATAGTTCATAACATGCCAGACAAGATAATTGAGGTCCGTGCTAAATTACAAGTCATGTGTAGGCGAAGATTGGGCCAACCGGGGGGATACATGTCTCCTTTGCAGGTCAAAAATTTACTATTTTCGAGCAAACTATAGCCTATGCTATTTTATCGTCGGACGAGCGTGCTTAAAATTTTAGGTAAGAGTGCTCACCCCTCCCTCAAAATGAAAATGGTCCCGTACCGGGCTCGTAGCCAGCTTCACATTTTAGGGGGCAAGTGCTGTGATTGGGGGCAAATGTTGTGATTGGGGGGTATAAAATATTCCACTAGATTAATTATTATGCAGTTTCAATTTTCATCTGGGGGGCAGAAATATTTTTTGGGGGCATTGCCCCGAAATGCCCCCGTAGCTACGGGCCCGTCCCGTACTCATAGGCCATGTAAGCCAGACTGGACAGGCTCGCAATGTAAACGTTCCTTACCGAAAGCTCTGTAAATATGTATATTCTTATAGGCAAATTTCTGGTACAATGTTACATATTTGTGGATGGACACGAGTTTTAAGCAGGACCTCCTAACCGTTGGCTACCATGTTGTTTTCGACTGTTCCTTATATAGGCTATACTATCATTTCCTGTCCCCTGTCTACCCTTTCCAACAGATTAATGACGTCATTGCGGAAGGAATCGTTACAAGGTGAATACAGTAGCAACAGCATCGGGTAACTACATTTCTTCAAAATACGGAAAGTGGTTTTCAAGTTGACAGTTGGCATGCAACTCTTTATTACTTTATTTGCCGAACTTTATCCTACCTGTACCGACAAGACAATCGTTTTATTTTTAAAAGTGTAACGTTTCCACTTTTTATAGAAATACTGGTACCAACTCGAAAAAAGAAACTATCATTTGTGAGAAAGATATTACGGTATTATTTACAGATCATACAAGGCCAGCAAACAATTTGACGTTTTGGACAGCTTTAAAATCACGACCAAATTTCACGACTAAGTTTTGGTTCCACGAAATCGAGATCCTACAATACGTTTGGCGTTTGAGAGAAAAAAGCTTGTTTAACTAAACTAAATATAGTTGTAACTTTTGTTAAAAGCAAACCTTTTTGTGAGATTGTTAACATTTTTAGGTTTTATTACAGTGTCCATTCGAGCAACGCCCTCAAAAGTTATGATATTATCATATTATTATATTTCGATGATGACGTATGAATACTACGTCGTTATTTCATTCGTCACTGTCCGTAAAGTTGCGGTCGACTTGTAAACTAACTACTGCGTGCTCGCACTTAACAAGGTCATTTAGTCTGTAGGGATTTTCTTCATTATAATTCCCATTAATATCAAAGTCCCATCCGTCATCCTGTCTCGCTTACACAGTCTTTTCCGTGAGCTTTTCAACCGTTTGACTATGCCGGAAAATAGCGACACACAGCTGGGATCTTCATCGCTTCCTCTAAGAAGAGGACAGCGGCGTTTATTTTTATTTATGTGAACTTTAATTTGAAATGATTTATAACATTGATTAACTTGGAGGAAGTTATAGCAAGTTTGCACCGTATGTCCCCCATTTTACCTAAATTTATTGAACTGGATTTGCACGACCAGGCAATCGATGACAACGTCTTGGCATGAATATCGACTTGAGGACATAGTCCTATTGAGTTAAAGCAAGTACGGAGGGATGATTTTTCGAGAGGGGTTCAGTTTAAGGCCGTGTTTGCCATAAAGGACATTCAAAGTGTTTATTTAAACCAGCCAGTATAATCCGCTAACGGTGTTTGAAGGGTTTGAAAGTGTGAGCATGTGGTACCGATAAACAAAGGGTAAAAAAGTGATGAGTAAGAAAAGCTGCCACCAAAACTTTCAAATTTAA
Source organism: Holothuria glaberrima (assembly GCA_009936505.3). Taxonomy (NCBI): domain Eukaryota; kingdom Metazoa; phylum Echinodermata; class Holothuroidea; order Aspidochirotida; family Holothuriidae; genus Holothuria; species Holothuria glaberrima. Next base: position 735,100 of record WURT03000033.1, read on the forward strand.
AATGGTACCACGGAGAAAAAACAGTTTCAAGAGGAAATCTTATTAAAATCTTTGTAGCCTTTGAAAAGAGCGTTGAAAGAGCCATTTCAGCATAGACTACCGTAACACGTGTCGGTTGTAGATGTTTAGTGGAAGAAAATTGTGTATCAATGATACTACGTAGCTTGCGTAAGTTCAATGTTACACCTTCTCCCTTCAAGCCGTTTGTCAGCGTGTGCGTCAAATTAGTAACGCTCGAATGAATCCCAGACCCCGCTGAGGTCACAATAGCCTGCATGGCCTGGTTACACGGTGGCTCTTGTAGTTACAGTCACTGAAACCAGACGAGTGTTCGCAAAGAGTTTCTGTTCCATATGTTACAATAGGCTTACGTCGAGCAAGTTGCAGGAAAAGTAAGATTGTCCCTAAAATAAAACTTGGGGCTATTGCAGAGAAACATGTATAGCAGTTCCATAATATACCTAGTACATGCATGTATTATCGGCGGTTATGTAGGCTGCATGGTTCATCTATCTATACTCAGTTGTCCGTGGGTTATTAGACATACCGCGTAGGTGCTATTACCGGCTGTCCAACGTAACAGTTTTAAAAAATACATGGACATTTTGGGGGTAGCATGAGGAAAAATCTTAAAGGGAAATATTGCGTTTGTAAATATATAATAAAGTGACACTAATGTAATTCCATTGTGGTCTATTCCCCTTCCCAAACATGAATCACAAATAACTTGCAGTAGATC
>WURT03000033.1:740477-781829 GCA_009936505.3 Holothuria glaberrima
ACGATGGGATACTTCCCCAAGTAACCGACTCGAGGGGTCGCTCACTTGGGCCTGGCGCGAGTAAGCGCGAATGCTGATGTCACAGGCTAATCGAACGTTGTCGTGCCAGACTCGAGTTAACTCGGGCGAGTAATTGAACACGCTATAAATATACGGCTCTGGAAAGTGGGGGATATAGTCAGTGGCACTATCTAAGCTGAGCGCCACCACCAGTTGGCGCGGAGGTAACAAAGATTTGTTGGCCAAAAATACCCCCGAGGTCACCGGAAATGGCCCTCTCCAGGCTTTGCAACCAGGGCCGTAGCTAGGCATATGTTTAGGGGTTGTGAAGGTCCCAACTTCCCACTGGCTGGATTTTTTTCCAACTGAGTGGCAACGTGTAATGTCCCCTTCACACATTCACTATTTTTGCTACGGTGGAGCTACGGTAATTTTTCACAATCGTTGCGGCGTCGTGAGCATAATCGTGGCCAATCGTGCTCCACCGTAGCGCACCGCTGGGGATCGTGACACCACCGTGGAGGAGCACGATCTTTTTGGAATGTTCAAAAAAATCGTGCTCAACCGTAGCCTTGCCGTAGAGGTGAAAAAATCGTGGTTCATCGCAGCAGCGTCGTATGACAGTCGTAACGTTGTCGTGACGTAGCCGTGGTATGACGTGACGTCGTCTTGTTCATTCGTAGTAGGTGTGTTCCCCTACGGTAGGCAAAGACTTCTCCACTGAGCCGATAAGATGCCGATATGATGGTGCCACCATGTAGAACGACGTTGCAAAGAAGCCAAAATTAGTATCTTGTATTACGTGACGTGACTTTTGTTTATCGTCTGTTCTCTTCAACATATTGCGGTGTATATCTCGTTCGCAATCCAGTATGTGAAGCGGAGGTTTAACGAAAAGGTCCGCTTTATATTTTTTTTTTACAAATAGTAATGCCGACAAAGACACTCAAATGGATGACCCATTTTGGGGGCTGAAAACTGAACAGACCCTATTGTAGACCCTATTGTAGATGTCCTCTGACGTTCAATGCTGTAGCACACAACAGGTCTTGTTCAATCAGAGCAGCAGCTCTCATGTCCTCCATGTTTATGTAATTGATGTTATTGAACATGCTGAGAATGTAATTATGACAAAAAAATGAAATCTTCATCCTTTCCGCCTTTTTTGTCATGTGATCAATTAAACCGTACAGGGGTCTTTTTTAACCGTACTGATGTCGTACTGGTATTATGTTAATTCGTACTGACGCCACAGCAACGTAGAAGTACAATCGCGGTACTTCGTAGTACGCCGTGAAATATCTTGACAATACCTTAGCTTTACCGTCATACTTCGTAACACTCTCGTGGCTTTGTCGCACTACTGCTGTACTGTATCTTCACGGGGTCTTGATTTCAAGTTTGAAAAATCGTACGCTACTGTAGCTCCACTGTAGCAAAAATCGTGAATGTGGGAAGGGGGCTTAAAGGGCACTAATTTACGCGCGCCTTCGGTTTTAGAATACATCAGTTGGGATCCTTCCTATGTTGCGATGTAAAGGTGTCATACTGGGGGAAGGGTCTAAGGGTAGGGGGTGCCCCCTCCCCTTTTGAGAATTTTGTTGTTAAGTTCAGGTTGCTTAGAAGCAAAAATGGAGCTATCTTTGGGAAATTTCTTGAACTGCTCATTAATCGCTGAAAAATGTCCATAATTTGGTGAATTCAGCAGCAGTAGGGATCCTTCATTTGTCACGATGTAAAGGTGCCGTCCTAGGGGGAAGGGTCTAAGGGGAGGGGATGTTCCCCTCCCCTTTTGAGAAATTTTCATTCATTGTGCATTGTAAAAGAGCATCTATATACATCTATCACATTTTTACTAATTTTGAACGAAACTCCATGCAAATGGCTTCCAGCAATGGGGAATGGGCAGGAGGTAGAGAATAGGTGCAGGAAGGCGATATTAGACCTCCCTGATAGGTAAAAGCGCATTTCAGAATGCTTCTTCGTCGTAAGTGTATTAACAATCACCATCTATTCCGATAATGGCTGCGCGCGAAGGGCTCGGATTTTCTTTTTTTTTTTTTTTTTTTTTTGTATAACGGCAAATACGTACTTTCAGCCTTCCTAATTATGCTACAAATTAGATTGAAAGATCCCTTATTGACGCGAGGCCCCTATAGATGTTTGGAAATGTATATCTGTTTTGCGGAAAGTGTTGTGATCAGAATAGTTCCATGTATAATTACCTTAATAATGGTAATGAGATGAAGCTCAAACCGTGACGCATGCAAAGGCGAAGCGCACTGAAATTTTTCATTAAATAAGATGTCAAAGGACAGTTTTAATTCGATTTTACGTGAAGAAAATAATTTTTGGTATTATTCTCACTTGATCTAGTTGGAAAATATTTACAAAGTTGACATAAGCTCGGTCGGAAAAATATACTTGACTGAGAAATCAGAAATTCCAACTGGTATTTCAGATTTTCCGACTATCGTCGCTCTGATAAATTTTGGTGGGTGAGACAGCACCCACACCACCGGTCGCAACGGCCCTGTTTGCAACGTGATACTATGACAACTGTCACAAGTATTTTGCAATCTTTCAATTTTTTTGTTCTCTCTAGAAGTTTTATTTACTACAGGGCCGTTGCCTGGGCGAATCTATAGGAAGTAGTGTCATATGCGGAGCACCAAGGGGCTTGCCTACAGATAGCTGACACCCGGGGCGAACCCTTCCTTTTCACCTGTGCATGAGTGCCATCCTGGGGAGGGTATTGAGGGGAGGGTACATGTAGGCCTGGCGTAGATGCAAACTTGTGCTATCGTAGGGCAAGCTTTGAAGTAGTTATACCTTAACAAATTGTCATTATTGATTCCTTACCGAAGGCAGGCAAGGAATATATGCGATGGTGATGTCGTGTGTGTGTGTGACGCCTAGCTGGTTAACACGATATCTCAAGATAGCAAGTGACCGACACTTTTTATATATAGTTCATAGATTTGTCATGTTGAGAGGGAAAACCCTCCTGTTTTTGGCGGAGGTCAAAGGTCATTCGAGTCACCGGAAGTTAAATTGCGAAAACCTTGTAAAATGCTTGTAAAAACGATATCTCAAGATAGCAGTGACCGACACTTTTCATATTTGGTGTATAGATTCGTCATGTTGAGAGAAAGAACCCTATTGTTTTTGTTTGAGGTCAAAGGTCATCTGAGGTAACCAGAGGTCAAAAACCGAAAACTTTGTAAACACGATATCTCAAGATAGCAATGACCGGCACTTTTCTAATTTAGAATATAGATTTGTCATGTTGAGAGGAAGAATGCTACTGTTTTTGGTGGAGGACAAAGGTCATTCGAGTCACCGGAAGTTAAATTGAGAAAACCTTGTAAGATGCTTGTAAACACGATATCTCGAGATAGTAATGACCGACACTTCATATTTGGTATATAGATTTGTCATGTTGAGAGGAAGAACCCTATTGTTTTTGGTGAAGGTCAAAGGTCATTTGAGGTCACCGGAGGTTAAACAGCGAAAACCTTGTAAACACGATATCTCAAGATGGTTATCTTGGGTCTCCAGAGGTCAAAGTTGACCTAAGATCACCAAAGGAAAAATTTCAAAAACCTATTATACAAGGTGACTGCTTACATATCATTACACAAAAGACAGGTCAGAGGTTATCTGAGAAAATCTCAACATTTCCTACGGCAAGGAATCACAACACCTTTTGGCTTTCTGGTTAAGTGGTATTCTCCCTATTTTTGGCAGGGCGTAAGTCAAAATGTGCTGTCTAAGAGAATGGGTTTACACTCTATACTCTATCTTTGGTAAAGTTTCGTAAAGTGTTGAATTGATTATATGCTCATAATTTACTGATTTTTCCGTTTTGGTTTGGTGTATAATTAAAGGGGATATTGCCTCAGGCTAGTTATGACACCTTTACCCTTTGAGAAATTTTGCTTGTTCTCAGTGTTCTTAGATCAAAAGTGGTAATATCTTTGGGTAAAGCTTTGAATTGATAAAATGACCTGAAATTTTAATAATTTACTGAATTTTTCGGCTGTGACATGGCATCCCTGTGACAAGCCTGGTACATGGTACTCTCTTAGTACGCTATTGGGGGGCCCATCGTCGGCTGGCGCGTAGCAGTAGCGTAGGTGTTGCAAGAAAATGTTCCCTCGAGATGTTCCCGAATGGGAGGGGGGAATGGGACACACTTTAGACCTTAAAGGGGAAATTGTCTCACCCCAGACATTTCCAATTCTCCCAACTAAGTAAGTTCAAGCCCCGCCCATAACTGTCTTAAGCTTCTCCTTGTGCAGACACAAACATAGTTAATTGCTTAAGGCCATATTTTGGTGAGTATACAAGGCCCTAATGTGTATTCATAACACTCTCTGTGTAAGCTGTGTAATATGAGCTGCTCTGCATCTTTTGAATTTTGAAACTCTGATGACAATCAAAGAGTAGTCAGCAACTGAGACTTTTGCTTACCCCCAACTAAAAGTCATACCTTGGGTGATGCAAATCTCTTTAAAGATGCATCCAAGCAGGGTACGCCTTAGGCAAAACTGCTATGTATTTTCTATTTTGTATAGCAATTTACAATATTTTTTTTTCAATTTTTGTATCGCTACTGTGCTCAATTGCATCGCAAACAAGGCCGCATCAAAAGGGAAGTGTGTGTGGAGGGGGGGAGGGATGACACCTCTCATTCATCAACGCAGTCGGCAAAATCCTGCACTAGTCGGCAAAATAAAGGAAAGAGGGAAGTGCAAACGAAGAAAAGTTAGAGGAAAGAAGAAAGAGAGAGAGAAAAAAAAGAAAAGAAAAATAGGGGAAAGAGAAGAGGGAGAGAGAAAGACCGAGCAAAGAGAGAAAAGAATGGGGGAGGAAGGGGTAGAGAACGGCCAGAGAAAGGGGTTAGTGTAGACGGACACAGGAGATTGGAATGCATTTGTAGACAACTTATATCACAATATTTTTAAAGCCCGTTAGCAACACTTTTTGAAACTTAAAACATATTCTGTCGGCAAAAAAAAAAGATGCATACGGCTTTTCAGTATCATTGTATACTAAAGGAGTTCATCGTTTGTGGTAATGTGGTATTTTCAGGATCACTCCCATGGGAGTGATCCTTTAAATTTTCATAAAATTAAGCAGCAGTACCTTAAAACCTTCACGGCTGTAGGGGAATGGTTCTTCCCTGGATGCTCATCGAAGAGGAGCCAAGCACCTCACCTTACCAGACGCCAAAAAGTGTAAAGTACTTGCATGATTTTTTCCTAATACCAGAATACTGAACGTCAGAATTTTATGCGGTCTTCACTCGCGCACTCTGGATGTTGCCAACGGGTACTAGCTCCCGTCAGATTGCTAATGAAAGTGCAGACAATGTCTGTCCTTATTTTGATTTTAAGGCTTTCAGAATCGACTAAATCGCATACTAGGCCTCTCGTCTTAAATTATACTTGCAAGACCCCGGATTTTCATGGTCAGTTAAGTGCGCGTCCACGGTCATTAGAAGATAGGCTAGTTAAATGCTTCATTGTATTAGCTACAATTTTGTAAATCCCCCACTCTTCGGCGGTCTTCGCCCTTGGTCTCCCAGAGGGACTTTATCCCTAGACCCCACAGGGGCGGCTTGGTTTTCACACCCACAGGGAAACGTTCTTTGCTGCTACCTCGACTTTTGTCATGCTCAATCCTTAATAATGATTTCCCCTCCAGCGAAACATTATGCCTCCTACTTCGAATAGTTTGGCTGGGTGTCTGGCTACTGACAACTTTTGCCCTTGCTTGTGCTCATAAACTAGCGATATATCACCCAAATGGCGTTCCATAAACTTGTCTTTAAATATCTTAAAATGTCGACATCCTAATTTAGGAAGTCGACTTTGCGATATAAATTATCTCGCTATGTCGACATCCAAAATTAGGATGTCGACATGGTAAGATAAATTATCTTACCATGTCGACTTCCAAAATTAGGATGTCCACATGGTAAGAAAAATTATCTTACCATGTCGATTTCTTAAGCAATAATGTCTACATGTCAAGATTAATTATCCCGCCATGTCGACTTCTGAGAGAAAGGATGACAACTTGATCAAATAAATTATCTCAACATCATGACAAGCTGTGTGGCACTTTAGGAGCTCCGTATATTTAAGATAAATACACAGAGAAAGGTGTTCTTTGTGTATACCACGTGCAGGCACACCAAAGTAGCTATTCGTGTAGGTCTTGCATTTGATTAAAGCGTTTAATTTTAGTTAAAGCGTTTTAGTTCTGATCTAGCTAGTATCGCTGAAAAGAACGACGTTCATGTCAAATTGACACAAAATCCCCGATATTTTTTCTCCATGAGGAGTCATTTGATTCCAAAGACGGTATAGAAGGTTAATATCTTTGCTTGGAATATCTTAAGTATCAGTACTTAACAAATATCAACTCACATCAGTTGTTAATATCATACATATGGAAAAACATTCCAGTTTCTACGAGACATAATTTCCCACTTTGGGACACCACTTCACCAAGTTTCAAGAAAATAAGTACAGCTTACAAGTAGCAGTTTTACACCTTAATCTTTCAGCTCATTATTGCTGAGGATACACGTATTGGTGTATTGATAATGCAACATGCCAGTAGATATATAGAAACGTGCAGTCACTCTAAAATCCTGATGAACGACGCATTCATAGCACCCGTTAAATATTTCAAAAGAGATACATTCAAGGACGAGAAGAGGAAATTTATTGGTTCTCTGTCTCGGTTTGCACTCAACATAACTACTGATTTCACTGGTAATTAGAAAGTTCTGTCCTTGAAAAGCAGTTAATTTCAGAACGCTTAGCGACCCACATCGCTTGAGTAGCTTCGATACCTTGAAGATAACTTTCACTTGGATGGTTGTTTGATGGAGGTGTTAACACGAGCAACATTTCCAAAATATTTACAAAACATTTCTGAAACAAAAGGTGCTGTAGAAATGTGGTCTTTTTAAGACCTGTTTACACGTGCAACATTTGCAAAACATTTCGGTATAATATGACTCTGAGATGGTCATGTGACACACACTGACACAAACTGAACTTCGGATTGGCTCAAACATGCAACATTCCTGCAACTTATCTCCAAAGAATCGACACAGCGTTTCTTCTGCAATATTTTCAAAACGTTTTGAAAGTGCTTTCAAATTGTTGCATACCCTGTCTACACTGTGCAACAAACTGAAAACAAGCGTGATTTGGGTTTGTTGCAAGTGAATGTTTTGGAAATGTTGCTCGTGTATACAAGCCTTAAAATGTCACAGACCAAAAGCAAAGTATTGAAAATCGAACCATTGTAAGACAAAATTTGGTTTCCCAAAAAATATAAATTTTCTTTCTTATTTTAAGAGTTGTGTGGTAAAGTTATGGGCTTTACTTAGCGGGCGATAGATCGAATCACACTGTAGGCTATTTTACTGTCTATCCGTTTGTCTGGGAAAAGACAAATTCAGTTTGCGGAGTACATTGTTTAGATCTTTATAGAAACGAACTTTTTCATCAGACACTTGTAATGCTATCTATTTGAAAAGAGAATGATACTGCAGAGTGAAATAAACAAAGAAATGAATTTATATTTTTACATTGTATTGATACTAGGTGAACTGTGAACAATGAATTAAGCAATGAAATAAGTGTTAAGCGTCCCTCGATCCTGTTTATAAAATCTGTGGGGATTCTTTACACTATTTCCTATTTCCGTACTTGAAAGAATGCTTGTTTTTTTCGGACAGACCGCATTTAAATTTCTGTCGAATGTGCTCGGCCCTAGATGTGAATGAAAACTTATCATGGCCTGAAACTTTTTTGCATACTTATGAGCATTTTTGTACACAACTGAATTCAAACGGCTTTAATAAATTATGAACCAGGACATCCTTTCTCTGATTTCTTGCCAAAAAGCAGGTGTCATTTTGTCATTCTGAAAGGTGAGGGCGTTGTGGAGCGGCGATGGATAATCCAGCATTCCTACCGTGAAATATCGTGTTTACAAGGTTTTCGGGTTTTGAACTCCAAAGACCTAGAACAACCTCTGATTTCCACCAAAAACTTTCTCTCAGTATGAAAAATCTGTAGGCAAATATGATAAGTAACCGAAAGTGAGACTTGAATGCGATTCCAACCGGGCCGTTATAATGAGAAACCGAAAACTTTGCACCGCATCATCAACATACACATCAATTATATCATACATCTAGTTATCTTATAAACACATCATCCTTGAATCCTTCCTGCTTTCCTGCTCATAATTAGCTATTAATATTTTCGACCCCCTTTGACCTCTGCCAAAAACAGCAGGTTCCATTTTTTGCATTTTACTTGTCAAGTATGCAAGTATTAAAGCGGTACATTGAGTTGATACTGATTATTTTGTAAGGATTGTGCCGAGTACCAACACATGCCAATGCCAATAATTAGCATAATTAGTCAAGTTTCATATCCAACACTAATGCAAAAACTAAAAATTTAGACTTTTCGGACCTTTGGTTGTAATAGCCTTGTGCAGTTATGATTAACACTAATGTGAAAAAGTGTCTGGTCACAAATTTTTGAAAACTGACTTGAATCGTTTATAAATCACCAATGAAAAGTTTATTTGTACGTAGGGTGTGGGGATTGTCTTAGTTTGACCATTTGTCCTATGTATGTGAGGGAAACTTGACAGGTTTGGAAAAACATCCGGCAAAAATAATTGGGGTTCTTTATCGTAATATGTTTAATTCATGTATTAAGTATGCGAATATCCACCATTGCCCTCTTGAGAGATCAAGTTTCAAAAGTGGGGAAAGGGGGCAAACTACTAGCATGATTGAAAGTTGTACCAGATATTTTACATATCAATGTTATCATAAAAACAGAAGAGATGTTTTGTGGTCTTTCTAAATGAAAAGCATTCAGTATAGCCAGCGCAGGCTGACTAAAATTGAACAAATAGATGTACCTATTATTTTGATTTGCAAATGTGTCTATATATCAATGTCGTATGGAAGTATATGTTTTGCACATGGCATTTAATACTGATAAGGACGATGTTGCTCAACCTACAGTATCTTGACGCATTGTGTTTCTCAAATAAGTTTTCAATCTTCGTTTAGTCCACTAAGTACTACTATCGTTCTTTGTTTCTGCATGGGATCACAGAAATATTTGCATATTAACATTGTTTCTGACAGAGATACGGGAGTGGTGTAAGGGGAGGGGATACCCCTCCCTGGAAAAGGTTTGAATATTGGAAGGACCTTAGACGCATTTTGGTGCCATGTTTGAGAAAATATTAAGGTAAATCTTGCCAAAGTTTTGACATATTCTAGAGACTGAGGGAGTTAAAGGCTGTTAGTAGTGATTAGGGTGCATGGTCTTAACCCCTCAGGGCCGGGGCTACCCCAGCCCCGTTTTTTAGAACATCCTAGGGTTACCCGATTTGGGAGTACCCGGTTTTTGCTGTGGAAATCTCCACGCGACATGTTAGTGAATTGCGCAATGGTAGGATATTTTTTTTTTGTTCCTTCATCCGAAGAAATATTCCAAGAGAGTAAGTGACATTTTATTAAAAATTAACTTAAAAACAGTACGTTAGTGCTACACAAAATGACACAAAAAGAAAGATGCACTGTCTTTCTACAGCTACAGTATAAGCTTTTGCCTGGCATGCAAGCATCGTTATTACGTAATAGGATATTTGAAAAAGTTTCAAAGGTCGGCATATGGTTACAGCATAAGCTTTTTTTATTAGCGAGCGGATTAAATTGTACCAAAGGAACAATAAGTGAGTGTGTATATACATAACATTCCAGGAACAAAGCAATACATTTTACATTAAGATTTGTATTCACCATTGTGGGCTTAGACATCTTTTACTGTGTAGTATACTGGCGATGTGTTTGAAAGCTCAAAATAAACCAAAAGAAATGGACATAACAGCAACGTAACAGAGTGTATTCCAAGGCTAGACGAGCATGTAAACAAGATTTTGGTTAAGCCTCTATGCAATGGAAGCTAGCCCAAATCGAGTTCTTGTCATGTCATTGTTCGGTATGTAATACGACATGCCTTTTGGTCATTCTCTCCGCGTCATGTATGTGTGTCGAGAAGAGCTCCACCGTAAGTCTGGGTTAGAGAAACGGTGACAAAACCTAAGCTAAAAAAATTGTGACCAAGACAACGAATAAAGCTAAATATTGTCAGAACATAGGACAAAAGAGCGGACTCTTGTGGATACCACAAATCAGACAATAAATACCAGTAGGCCTACCAAACCAGCAAAAAGTTGCAGGAGCATACTCGGAGAGAAAGGTCGTGATTACGTAACCGGTCCCGAGGTCGTTTCATGTGTTGCAATCGACATTTCAGTCCACGGTTAGCCTTCAACAAGTGAATTCTTCAAAGTTAAAACATAACATAGAACTGCAGATTGGACAGTGGACTTTTAATCAAATTGACTGGCGTAAAGTGAACATTGATAAAGTGTTGAAGTCGAATGTATGTGTATTTCGTCGTGGATTGTTTGTCAAAGGGAGAAGAAGAGTTAATGATTGCAGCGCTGGAAAAGTCGAAAGGTAGAAAAGGGTCAAACACAACAAGCAGCTTTACAAGAAAAATGATGAGTAATACTTTTATTTGAATTATTTATCTGAACCATGGTAAAGAGTGCTATAACGAGTTTAATGACGTAACTTTTTCTTTCTTCTTGGTCATCGTCCGTTTTGGTACAAACATGTCGTAACACGTTTAATGACGTAATCGTTTCAAAACACTTGTAAGAACGTGCCTGGGCGCGACTACATGACATCTTTGTTTTAGAAGAGGAGACTATAAAAGATTAGTTGAATTTTCTTGACCAAAATATTCATTTCGACTTTGCAATTATCTCGAGAAGAAGCAGTCAAGTAAAGCGCCATGGAAGACAACCAGATATTTCCAGAAGTACCAGACGAGTTGTACAGTGCTGGCTGGCGTGTGCATTACACTGAAGACGATAAACAGTACTTTGTGAACGAACAAACGAAAATACGTTCTGATACACCTCCCACCGTGGTGAAAAGTCCGTCAACCAACCTAACGTTATTCGAGAACGCTAATATCGACTTGACAGAAGGCTTCGTCTCCTCCTTTTACACTGAAAGAAAGGACCCCGAAAGAACTCGCGCAACTACATCTGAACAGTCACCGAGCGAGAAAAAGCCTTTCGAGAAACGGGCGGCGCCGGGAAACCATACCAGAACCTCATAGAGGAGTCCACCACCGGATTCCCATTGGCAGGTAAGCGCCACGTTGTTGTCAAGCAATATCGCGAAGTACCGTACGTCAATATTAGAGAATATTTCAGTGGTGAAACACGAGATAGATCAATTGCGGGAAAAAAGGTATCAATTTACGGGTTGAAGAGTGGAAGAAACTGTATGCACAAGTTCATCGAATCAATGCGGCAGTGAACAAATTAACTTAGACTGATTACTCTTTGTCTCGTTCAGGTTGCAGCTGTGAAATCAAAATCGCGGACACTACCATGGAAATGGTGGCCTACATATTTGCTTCGATGATGAGGACGTAGGAGATTCAGGGCAAATATGATGAATAGTAAAGGTACATGACATGTGGAATAAATTACGTATAATTACTGATAAGTTCAGCTTTAACGCTGCCAAGGAATGAGTTACATACAATCATAGATTTTATCCTAGAGGGGAGGGACTGCCAGATGCGATAGGAATAGTTATTTAAAATGAATTTTCCATGGTAACTTTTATGATAGGTCAGGTCTTGGTGGGCATATAGCATTAGAAATAATATCAGGTAAAATATTGTTACAGTGTTTGTATATCAAATCACACATACAATAGAGATGAATATCTTTTATCATAAGGAGCTTATTCTCACTATATAATAAATGAGTTGAGTAACGCCAAGGTTTACATGTAAGCACTTTGAGTAACTTATTCTGAAGGATACAAAGATCATTGATATGAGTTTCCCAGGACAGTCTATCGTCTATAATTAAACCTAAATACTTAATACTAGAAGATTTTAAGATGGTTGTACCGTTAAATACAATTTCATTACAACAAGAATGGGCTTTGGCAGAAGCATGAAAAATATTAAAATTAGTTTTAACAAGATGTAAGGTGAGCCTATTGGAGTCAAACCATCCTTTAAGCAGGTTGAGAGTATAAATTCCCTTCTGAGCTAGAGTATTACAATCTTTATCATACAAAAATACACTAGTATCGTCGGCAAACAGACGAACTGATATATTCGGAATAGCTTTACTTAAATCATTAACATAAATTAAGTATAATAGAGGCCCTAAAACAGATCCTTGCGGAACACCCGTATCGACGGGTAGTGAATGGGAATATACGTCATTAACAAAAACTCGCTGCTTCCTGTTTAGTAAATAAGTTGACAAGAGTTTATGAGGGGTACCACGAATGTGTTAACTTTTGCTCCCTTGTGTATCGTAGTCAAGTGTTTGGAAGGCGGATAGTTCCCACATCCTCATGAGTCTACCAAGGCTAACTGAAGAAGTGAATACACTTGAGGTAAAGGCAAAGAAATTGTCTTCCGTACTATATAGTCAGCACAGTAAAACTTTTATTCAAGTCGATATAAACATGTTTAATTCAACAGAAAAGAAGGAGATATAACGTGTGTTTTTCAAGATGACCACTGGAACTTTTTTGCGACTGTTTCAAATTGAGTGAATAAGTATTAGAATCTAATAACTCCCCTTACTTAAAATCTATATACCTAACCTAGATATGGAATTTTATATTCGGTCCATACCTATGCTAAATATAAAGCATTTCTGGCTTTAATAAAAATTGAGCAGATACAACTTGATGTAATTTAAAGGCTACATAACCCATGTCAGACCTAGATAAAATTTTTCCCTTTATCTAGCCCAGACACGGTCCATCTATGGCGTCTCAATATCTGGCCAATGTACAAAAATCCATACGATAAGAAAATATTTTATGGAGCAACGTGAAGAGATATGAGTTGCAAACAAGCCCCCAGATAGCCATAAATCTTTAGCAACTAATCAATTGTCTGGTCACACTGTCAATAAAATTGAAATAAAAGAACCTTAAACGTTGACCAGTTCTAAACGTGTGGCCAATGCGCAGGCAGAAAAACATTTCGGTTATCAGAAAAGACATTTTTAATTTGGAAGTGACAACGAATACACCAGGACTTGAACGAGTTGAAAAGTCGTTCGACGATGTAGTCGTTGAAATTTTCTTTATTATTGATTCCGTCATGAGAAACTTTCTATTAATAATATGACGAATTATGGCGCACCTATTTTCTAGCCAAGGTGTGACGGATACAGTACTGCAAGTAAGGCAGGGGGAGTAGGGCCGAAAGAACAAGATCAACAAATGGATGAATAAAAAAGATGATGGAAAGACAGGGAGGTTAGAGAATCACATAATTTTAATTAAATGGATAAAACTGCGTTAAAGCAAATAATATCAAATGTCTTATTCTAGATACTGTAATGATTCGTCACGTGCACCTATCACTCAAAGTGTTATTTTCACCTCGGTGAGAGAACATTGCCTGTGAGTTTATAAATCCAAAACCCGTACAAAGCTTACCATGTATCACCCACTATTCCATCAAGCAATTGCTGCATCATCAAATCAATTGCTTGTTTTTCTGAGTTAGGCTTTTCGTTGATGTTTTGGGAGAATTGAAGTTGTTTTAGCACAGATGATTATGCAGAGGAGGGCTATCCAGATGGGTGTTTCCTGGACATCTTTCATGTCATGAACGATTGCACAAACTTGGACTTACTTCCTGATTTGAGTTGGCTTAGGGGCATGCTCGAGTTATGGCACAATTGGAGAAGCGTTTTGACGTAAGAAAGCACAGGTTCATCGAAAGCTTGTCAGTACTTGAAAGAATTTAGGTCCAGTAGCGTAAGAAAAGGGATGGAGACTGTATGACAGCGAGCAATCATCTATATAAGATGAGAATGACTTAAGTAAAAAAAGAGAAAAAGATCAAGAAAGAACAGAAGAAAGAAGACCAAGAGAGGATAGCGCATTAATGGAAAATAGGAGAGAAAAAAGATCAGTAGAAAAAAGAGGTTATGGGAAAACATCTTTTTGTATCCTTTATTGTTTCTTACCTTTGAAACGGCACCTTTGATTACGTTTGTGGAATTTTCGCGCTATATAAATGCATGTGCTTTTGTTACTGTTAATACAGGAACTGTTATAGGGGGTAGAAAAGGAGGCAAAGAAAGATAGTTGGCTTGATGAAGGGGAAAGTTAAAGATGGGGCAGGTACTGACACAGGCAGGAATAGAGACGGTGGAAAAGGCGGAAAGAGGAATGGACCTGTGAGAATAGGTTAGTTAAAGCAGGAAGGGTAATGGATGAAAAGAGGCATTTAGAGTAAAGAAATTACCCCCAAAAGGATGAAAGGGGTGGAAGAGAGATGTAGATGAGTGGGGCATTAGGGAATGAGTTTAGAAAAGGAGAAAAGGTCAAAATGAAGGAAAGAAGTTACCAAGGATGAAGAGTTAGAAAGTGCCGGGAAAGAGGGATGAACCTCAATGAACTATATCTTTCGCAATGTAAATAGTGATCCACATTGGTTATACAAACCTAATGGCCTAAATTATTTACATTTTCAACGAGTTTCGAGTGTATCGGACTTTCAGTTTTGGACAGTTGCATTGTTATTGAAGGTCCTGCCCGTAGATCAAATGGAGCAGAAATCATCCATCCTCCCCACAGTAAAGCTTTTGTTTCTTCAAATCCATTACACTTATGTTCCAATTCATATTGAAAAATTTGATGACCCTTGCCGGTTAGGTTTGCGTCCAGTGTGATTAAGATATATAAAAGCTTAGTCTTCCATCTCCCTGATCATTCTGAAACTCATCATTTGTTTATACCCTAGACTTTTGACGCTTGGTCATTGTGTTCCTCATTTAGGTGAGTTCATACTAGAACCGAAATCTGCTATGTTTTGCGGGTGGAGCCGCAAAGTAAATCACTTGTACGCGTTTCTATAAAACCGTTCACACAGGAACTTTTTTCATGACGCGATGTCTGTGAGCGGTTCCATATAAATACGTACAAGCTATTTGCTTTGCGGCTCCCGCCCACGAAAAGCATCATATTTTGGTTTCGGTGTGAACGCACCTTACTCGTGCTCTTGGAAAGGTGGGGTGCCTCCATAATAAATTTGAAAAAAAAAAACATGAAAGCGATAACCTTTAGCATGCTCCCCGCTCCTACTTTGCTGGCTACGTGTGCGATATGAATGCATGTGCCCTTTAATTTGGTTAACAGCTCTAAGTCTTAGTGATATGATCCTTTCAGGCTATTAAAAATGTAATGGTTAGAGGCCGTCGTGAATTTTTGAATTGATGCTGTATCTTATTTGCATTAGAACTACATCCCACAGATGCTTTAGCCCCCCTGTTTCGTGACCGTGCAACTACCCCGAGACAATTTCCCCTGGACGAATTCACCGGACATTTTCGACCCTGGACAATTATCTGAGTGGTACTTTTCAAAGGAATAGTCCCGGTAGTATAGTCCCAGGTGGGAATAGTCCTAGTCCGGGGAAAATAATGGGAAGATGTGTTTAAGCTGTTAAGGCGAAATGATCATTCTGGCGAAAATTTGGGGTGATCCGGGAGTGAATTTTTCATCGCAGGATATTTATATACAACACAGTTACCATTATCTGCACTTTTTTGACTTATTGGCGCTGAACTGGATTACCAGGATCCGTTTGTGAGAGAGCACACCACATTGTAGTACTACAAGTCTGCATATGAGTCCATGCATGGAAGTACTACCCCGAAAAGAAAACCACCTTCACTGAGAACCCTTTTGAAAATACAATAATGCCGCGAAAGTCGAAGTAATAACTCTGACACCTTACCACAGCAGGACCAAATACCCTGTAGGCACACAGTTTACCCCCAAGAACCCTTAACGTTTTAAGGTTACACGAATCACGTGACCATTTTATTCAAATTCTCAACATATGTGTATCTAATCCTACCAAAGTGCTGCATCAGAAGAAGCAATTCTCAACCGAATTATTGTAAAAAATTTTCCCTTCTCATATGTAAGGATAAAGTACGATGTATAACCAAATCTTGCTTTCTGATTATGTCTTTCGTGTGTGTTTTACCAATGACTGTTCAGCATGGACGTTTTCTGGCTCGCACTTTCCGAAACATACGATAGATTAAAATCGGGGCAAATGTTCAGCTTACAAAAATATTACAGAAACAAGGAGTCCTTGGGAGGTTCTCTGATCGAACGATTTTGGAAAAAAAATCTGAATAACAATCACAATGTTCACCGCCGTTAAGGGTCGAAAATTGTTTTCAAACTGCACTTGCAAGTTGGTACCAGCGTTTTTAGTGTAGACACCTATTCTCGTGCTGTAAGTTTATTTATAGTCGGTGTAGCCCAGACTAGGGCCAACAAGGTATGTGCGGAGGCTACTGTGAAAAAATGGGAAGTAACGAAATTGCGGCAGTTCAAAGTATAGTTCACGAGGTCTTTCTTTAATCGTGGAAGTACCAGGATCTTTTGAACACAAATTCAGATTAAAACTACCGGTACTGTGGTTAGGGATGTGCAAAGCACAGTTTTGTGTATGCACAGAATGATACAAAACATAGATGGACCTTTCAGCCATGCTTTTGCAACCGCCCTCCACAGCATTGTGAGAAAATTTTCAGTTCCTGTAAAACTTTAATTTTCTGTAGTTTTTTATGGGGGCAAGGGGTAATTAAGCATCAGTGTGGCCAAAGGGTGGGGATGGGGGAGTCTACTCTCCCCCTCTCCCACACCAACTTTCCAATAAAGACATGACAAACGTGATTGCAGCGCGACAATCTCAATCACTTAATTAAAAATGAAAGGCCAGCTCCCAAGAATTTAAAATACACCCGCTTCCCGACCCACAACCTCAAACACACACAAATTATAGTATTCTAGCTATGCCAGTGAAGTTTAGGAGGACACTCAATGTTATTTCCCTTCATTTCCATTTTGTCTCCTAACAAGTATTTGCTCACACTTACCTCCCAATTGCAAAAACCCATTAAGTTGTTACCATTCAAACACTTGTCTATGAGTACACCCAGTCACTCAGAATATGGCCAGAAAGCTTTGGTCTTTTTTGTAAGACTACGGAGACTAAGGTGAAATATGTCGGAGTTCCTCTACAGGTAGTTCGCACGGTATTGAATTTCTGTTTGTACGCGTTCAGTCCTTTGATGGTGTAACAGCATCTCTTTGTCTGGCTAAATTTTTAGAAGAGTACCCATCAGCTTTCAAAAATTACTGCCGAGAGCAACTCTTATTCATATCAACTCTGAAATGTAACAAATTTCCGATTGGTCAGTGTAATAAAAGTGTAAAAATAAGAATGAAGTCTTAGTATAAGCGTTGAAGTTGAACAGACAACACCCGGTCGGTTAGTAAATTACAATATATGAACGGCATAACTGACCTCATGATGATCTAAAGTGAGCCTTTAAAAATAGTGCTTCACACAGTTCCATCATAACAAGCGTTATGTTACTTTATCACTTCATATTAAGCGAACGGGCAGTTGTAGAATCGAATACCAATGAAATGGTAGATTGCCTCATTAACACTTGTAAATTACTTCCGTGTGTATATTATTTCATACAAAATCCATACTATTTTAAATTGGTAGGTTATTTGCTAAACTATCACTATTCCAGTATATTCTTATCGTGCAAATGCTGTTAACAACCGACAAAAGTTTCCATCACTGGCGTACACGGGATTTCTCTCTAGGCGGGGCATGCAGTATGTTTTGTGATCGCCGGCCTGGGGAAGGGGTCTAAGGGGAGGGGTTCCCCGAACCCCCTTTGAAAAATTAGATGTCCTTAGATGCAATCTAGTGCCACATATGCTACCTTTTGAATTAAATTTTTTGTTTGAAAATTTGCTTTTTTTTAGGAACTAAAAAAACTGGCATCAGTGAGAGGGCCATGGGGGACAACCCCTCCCCTTTGGAAATTTTTGAAAAATTAGGTGTCCTTAGATGCAATCTGGTGCCACACATGCTACCTTTTTGAAGTAAAATTTGTGTTAGAAAATTGACGTATTTTAAGGAACTAAAATAAAATTGGCCTTAGTGAGGGGTGTATGGTGGGACACCCCTCCTCTTTGAATATTTTTGAAAAATTGGTGTCCTTACATGCAATCTGGTGCCACATGTGCTACCTTTTTGAAGTAAGATTTGTGTTAAAAAATTGCCTACTTTAAGGAACTAAAAGAAAGAGGGCATTAGTGAACGCCGGTCTGGGGTATGGGTCGAAGGGGAGGGGGTTCCCCCTCTCTTTTGAAAATGTTTGAAAAATTAGGTGTCCTTACATGCAACCTGGTGTCACATTTGCTACCTTTTAAAGTAAAATTTGTGTTAAAAAATTACGAATTTTTAGGATCTAAAAAAGTAAAATTGGCATCCAAGAGGGGGCATCGCCCAATGCCCCCCCCCCCGCGTACGCCAGTGGTTTCCATTGGAGGACAGTTTAAGTTCATAACTCTTATAAAACTCTTGCAATTCATTACATCCTTCTTCTCCTCCGACAGGGGAAGCTCCCTCTGCAGTATCAAAGGAAGGGGAAGTTACTACTGTTATGCAAAATGATCCAAGGGAGATTTTTGTGATCTGTTCAGTGTGCATTTAATACTATTTCGTAACTAGAAGATAGTCAAATACTTCATTCTAGTGCTAAAATTTTGGTTAATATTTCGAGCGCTCCGAAGACTTACCCTTAATCTATCAATGGAATTTTGCCCATGGACTCCATGGAGGCCCACTACCAGCTCTATGCTCGTGGGAGGGAGCTTCACATTCCCTGAAACATTTCGCCGCACTTGACTCCGTTATGGGCTTCAAATCCTCGTTAATAGCGGAAAATAAAAATTCCCGCACCGCTTTTGCCCTACCTTAGGCCTAGGCCCAACCAACAAACGATGTTTATGTACAGTTTTATATTTGCTTTTATTTCTCTCCTTGAGTCATTTCAGTCATATATTACTATGTTATAGAAAGGGCGGGGCGTTTGCCAAATTCCAGTCGGTGAAAGAGGGCGACAAACTGAACGTAATGAAGTATACAGGTGCGTACTCACTTTGTGTTATGAGTACGAACTGGATGAAGTCAATGTGTGATTACCAGAAAATCCGTATCTGTCGGGGAGCGAAGCGCAGTGAATCCCAAGGCTTTCAACAAGAAGGCCGACTCTATCAGCCCTGTTAAAATTCAGTAAAAGGGGAACGGACAAGACCGATGTAACCTTAGAAACTTTGTGTCAAGCATTTCTAAACAAAGTTATTTTTGTTTGTAGATTTGTGGGAATGGAAAGTTCAAAAAAGATTCAAACGTCACTTCACAGACGTGTTTAGTAACTACGGAATTTGAAATGCATACTCTCTAAATGTAAAAGAGTGAAAAGCTACCAAAACATTGACTACAGTGGTCTCTCTGTTTCAAATGACATTCTACTTTCCATCGAATGGTATTTTCACTTATTTAGAGTTAATGACCACTCCCGGCAGAGGGCTCCAGTCAATTTCCAATTGAAGAAAGGATGGTCACTTTAGGCAATCGCCGAAGAGTGAATTTCACTTTTTACACTACGAGAATACGACCATGTGACTCCGTTACCGCTTGAACCCCCAATGACAATGCCCCAATGTCCAATTAACATGAAGATGTTGTGGCCAACCGCAAAAGTATCCATTTGAAACCCTGCCTGGGATTTGATCCCCCTCCGGTTCAATCGACAAGAAAATACGTCCTTTAATACGCTCAAGATTTTGTCTTTGAATCATGTATGTGATTTAATCGCATGTCACCTTGACCCACCGTTGTGCTCTCACTTATGTTTTTAATCGCCTTCTGGGTGTCTGATTCCCAAGCTTTCATGATTCGATTCCAGTAGCATTGTCAGTGGGTAATATGATATGTTTCTTCTTTCTACCAAATGGCTGCATTTTGTACTTGTCAGACAGCCTAAGAATAGCATATTAGAGCGTTAGCTTGGCAGCTGACTCCATTATTTTGAGTGGGTATCCGCCATCCTATAAGTCGCATCTCTGAATGTAGTCGTTTCTCCTACTATGACGTGATAACTGACGCAGGAACAAATGTCTCAACAGATGTAGACAGTAGATTACCACTCATTCAATGAGCATTAATACACAAGTAATCCTACACTATTTTCCTCAGCGTCTGAGGCGCCGAACTACCAATGTCGGAAAATTTTAGTAGCCTTAAAATTTTTGACTGAGTAAAGAAAAGATCACACTAGCCAGAAGTGTTTTCATACTTCATTTAAAACCTGCGAAACATCTCGAGCGGAAACTCCAGATGTTATTTTGTATTATTATTTTTCACAGTTATAAAAAAAATGTTGCCTTTTGACCTGTATAATACAGTTCTTATTCTGTGTAATTTTTCATTAAAAAGAGCCTCAGTGTAATGTTTAAGACCCTACGTCTTTTGTCATTTTACCTAGATGTCTACTTAATTGAAGCTTTAAGTTCCAAAATTTCTTGGGACAGATCCCCGACCCAATTTGCTCAGTCATTTTGATTTATACATGACTGTTACTTCCTACATTTCACGCAGGCTGGTTGTTCCATGTAATAACGCACCACTTGATAAAACAAAAAAAATATATATCTGGACGGGTACCAAGGTGGCGAAAATTACAACTCCTTGTTGGAACTTTGTCTGATTGGTAGACCCCGTGAAATAGCAATAACTGTCTTAAATTGTTTGACCTCAGAATTGCCTACAACTTGTTGCCCCACCACTTATTCAAGAGTAATTCCCGTCGAGTACGATTGGTACATTGGCGGTATCTAGAACGATGGAGACGGGGGAAGGATTATGGTCAATGGGGGGGGGGGGGGCGGGAACGCTGGGAGAATGGCGCATGTGCAAAGCAAAAGTATACTTATGTTCTGTTACCTAAGCGGACAATTTATGAATCTAGTGCTCTTTTCAGCCCAACTTGTTTGTAGTCGTAGGATTAGTCTTTCGAGGTGAAAGTTAACTGAATTATACATCATGTCATTTAAAAGGAAAGAGACAGGAAAATTGAAAACGAGACATGTAGGAATGTGGAGAAGCTACGGGTATATTCTGCTTTAGGCCTACGTTACGTTCTCATTAAAAATTACAAAAACACGACAAAACGGAGAATAAGGTATTTTTTATTCGTTTAATTGTCTCCTTTTGCTATACCTCGGTCAAAGCCGGGAGAAATTGCTATCGATAAAAACCATCCACCCAATCGACTATTTTATTAGCTGTATTTCCCTTTTATGCAAAAAAGTATCAGAGACAGGTGCCATTTCATTACACATCACAATATAGCAACTATGACGAAGAATGTAAAAATGATTTACGAATCTTTTGAAAGATACTTTTCTATTGTATCTGCGAGAGGTCCTTTCGGAACAGCTCCAACAGTCATGTCTACCCTTTCGCCGCCCTTGAAAATCATCAGTGTTGGAATGCTCCTTACGCCATACTGTGAGGCGACTTTCTGTGGAATTGAAAGTAAAAGTTTATGATTTCGGCAGAGAAAATCAGGAAACCAAAGGTTAATAAAGTGATCCCTTGCCTCTGAAAATGTATTTTTAAGTACTTTCACATTCCAAGTGTAATTCAGATACAACGTTTGCCCATCAAACCTTTGTGGCATTTTGTTCGTACCTCTTTGATTAACTTAATACAATAGCGAAGAGGTTTTAGAAGTATATCTTTCTCCTCTGCCAGTTATTTCGATTGCCTGCCGGAGAAGTTACTCGTAAGCTTAATCTTGTAAGCTGGTGTCTAAAATGTGAACAGCGTGCTGTTCCTTGTTAGTCTCAAAGCAAAAGAAATGGAAACGAGAAAAATTTGAAGGGAATTGATGTATAACATTTATGGGTTTTGCAACTTGGAATTGAGTAAAACATGATAAAATGTCTGATGTGACGTAAGTTTTTCGACGAGCTCACCGTGCACCCCAACTCGATGGTGTTCTTACAAATACTCCTTACTGGACAGTTTGAAGTTGCATTTTCTTGCACGGCCCAATTTAACCCCTATAATCTTTTAATCTCCTACTCAGTGAAAATGGGTCGATTTTCGAAGTTTTTGGAGGATGTTTTTTCGTCTTCCATTTTCGTCCTGCGCCTTTTGGACAATTTTGGTAGGACAAATCACTGCTTTTGGAGATTTTTCAAGGTTACGAAAGGTTTCGCATTTTTGTGTTGGGGGAAAACTTTCAAAAAGAAAAAAGTTGATGTGGGCATGTCTTAGTGCGAGAAGTAAACCATACTTGATCCATTCTACATATACATATAGTAAGAAGTAATTGTGGGGTGTTTTGTTGGCACTTTTCAAAATAAATCTGAGGCAATTTTCGGCTGTTTGTGGCAAAAATATGATTTACATTGTTTTGGTGCAATCGATATCTCCAAATAATTCTCTATCAGGTAAATATAAATTTTCTTCAATTTGAACCACTTTTGGTATCGATATTGAAAAATTGAAGTTTCAAAAAACATTAAAACAAAAAACATTCTATTACACAAAATGCTCGATGTGTAAAAATTAATGTTACGATGTTGTCACTTTCCATGTGAGAAATCTTTACCCATGATCGAAAGAACAGTGCAATATTTACTCAAAAGGCATTACTGTTTCAATTACTTTTTTAGCCGTAATGCCTCTCAGTAAAAATTATATGTTAGCCGTTGTGATGGAGTGAACATTTTGACCTATGAGGTACATAAAAACCTATTATGAATTCCTTAAAAACACTAAATTTATCATTTTTTGTCTAAAACATAGGTTTTAAATTTGACATATTTGTATAGCCTTATTAATACCAGATAATATGACAGAAATTGGGTTTACTTGAAATGCCTTGCATTCATTGTGCAGACACCAATGAAAAATAGGTTTTTGCTCTTTTTTAACAAATTTTTGGCAAAAATTTAATTTTTATAATTTTGATGCAGTTTATATTTAAAAAGGTTCCTCTACCAGAAAAATATGCCTTTTGGTGATTTCAGTTTTGTTTTGGTCAATATTGAAAAGACAAAGGGGCAAAAAGACACGGAAAATAAAATAAATACTTTTTCTGTAAAAATTTATTCCCTATCTCAACCAGAAAACCCAAAGGCTTTTAATCTTTGCATCTTGAGCTATTGCATTTACTAGCAATTAAAGTTTTTTTTGCTGTTTCACCTCCAGGGACCTCGTGTAACCTTTGACCTCTATCAAAAAGAATAAGGTTCATCTTCTGACTAAAACACATCCACAAGAGAATTATGAAATTATTCACGCTTCCCACGTTGGGATTTAGTGTTAAAAGAGTATTCAGCTTTTAACCTCTGGTTACCTCATATGAAATAGGAGAAAATTCCCATAAATTTTCATTGAGTTCAGTTGAATAGCTATTCAGGGACGTTATGGTATCCCATATATTCCCATTAAATTTCTATTGAATTCCCATAAATTCCCTTTGGATTCATTGGGGGACTTATATGGAATGTGGACAGTCACAATATAAAATCCCATTAAGTCAACGGGGAAATCCATCGTCCCATTGATTCAACATGAAAATTGGAAAATCCCAAAAAATTCCATAAAAATCCTAAATCCCATTAAATATTCTTACGGGAATCAATAGAAATTTTCTCCTGGGGACCTCAAACCTCCACCAAAAAGCAGTGTCTTCTAAGAAATATTTGCCCAGAGAGTGTACTTCGTGGTTAATGTACCAAAATGGTCAAAGAAAGCCTAAAATTTAAGTTTAAAAATGTCAGTCGCCTCTCCCCTAATATTCCCGGACACTTTATGTAGATGGTATCAAACATGGCTGACTGCTTGTTCGAAAATTACCCACCATTACTTTTTAGAAGCCTTTTTCCGCCATTATATGGCCTACTGCCTAGAAGGAAAGAATGTACAGTGCCAGCAATATAACCAAGAACATGAAAAGAAATGTCTATATCTACCTTACATGAGGATTGCATGAAGTGATTGAAAATGTTTTTTTTCAGAAGCATTAATCAGTAAAATAAAATGAAGGTTCAAGGATAAGCAAGGTGTACAATTTTAATGAAAAGCAAATGTAACCTCAGACAGTGTGCTGCTTAATATTACTTTCTGTGACTATAATGTAAACTGGGGAGGCATTTCTTGACTAAGTAACCATTCTTCAAACAAAATCTTAAGTTACGAATGGAGTTTCTGTAAGATATTTGGACGACATTAACTGAAAAGAGCTCATTTTTGCATACAACCTATTTCAAATGCCACCAGACAATACCTTAAACTGTAAGGTATTGTCTGGTGGCATTTGAAATGGGTCTTATGCAAGCAATGAACTATTTTAAGGTTGAAAGGGGATGTTACGACATTGTTTCATGGTAGGAAGCCTGGGATTGTGGGTCAACGTGTGAAAGGCTGCTTTAATTTAGTAAACAATAGAAATACCTAAGATATTTCATGACGCCAGTTTTTTTGGTACACTCCTCGTGCACCCTATTCATCTGTGCTCCTTTTCTTACCATTACATTCCAAACGCAAGATGAATAAAATTATCTGTTCAAATCTCTATATCACCCCTCCAA
The DNA here is from genome assembly GCA_009936505.3 of Holothuria glaberrima. Classification (NCBI taxonomy): domain Eukaryota; kingdom Metazoa; phylum Echinodermata; class Holothuroidea; order Aspidochirotida; family Holothuriidae; genus Holothuria; species Holothuria glaberrima. Next base: position 765,187 of record WURT03000033.1, read on the forward strand.
TTATCAAACCGACAGGTATTAGTTAGGTGATTATCAAAGAATGTGAAATTCGGATTCTGGTAATCTGTTTTGAACGTTTGAAGTGCATCCGAAGACAAGTACTTGTCAATGGCTACAATTTTATTAGACCCTAAGAGCTTCCTGGTGCTGTGCGCTCGTCCCTTACCATGCCCTTACACCGCAACAAGTGTTCTATGGTGGGCACTTGGAACACACCCGGTCGGAAAAGCGTTTTCACAAAGTAGTTATGGAACTTTTGCATCATTTTAACAGAGGACTAAATTAGCGAGTGTTCCAGTTGAGGACATAAACACCCATCCAGCAACTCCAACTAACCCCGACTTTTGGTACGAATTAAGTGTCTCGATCAGACCAGGGAGTTGTAAGGATATCCTAACACCTCCATGATCAGGGTTAAAGAAGCTTTAATGTTACGTCATCCTCACACTGTCACTATAGACCTTATGCGTTGACGTCATCGCCTACTCGAACCCTCCCTGTAGGCAGGGGCGTCCCTTAGGATCGATGAGTGGGGAGGTGTTGGACATTTTTTCTCGACGAAGTGGCTATATTCCCGACCAAAAAAAAGGGCTCAACGCCTGTCAAGTAAGTTTAACTCATGAGCAGTGGCTTAGCCAGGATATTTTTCATGGGGAGGGGGAACGCAGTATGTTCTAAGATCGTCGGCCTGGGGAGGGGTCTAAGGGGAGGGGTGTTCCCCTCGCCTTTGAGAAATATTTGGAAAATTAGGTGTCCTTACATGCCGTGTGGTGCTACATATGCTACCCTTGAAATAAAATAATTTACGCATTTTAAGTATTAAAAAAACAATCTGGTTGCATAATAACTATGATCAACTAACGGCCATTCAATTTCTTAATGACGCAGCAGGTTTGAGGTTTGGGAACTCGGATTACAAAAGCTGCCACGCGGGACTTCACAATAATCTAAGGCACATTCTGTCCTTCTTGAAGTAATAAATATTTCGACAAATTGTGGGCATGAAGGATGTGTGCGAAGTGCGCCAAAAAATGTACTTTTAAAAACCATTTGGTGATATTTTAGGAAGTGCATTTACAGAACGAGTCGGAAAAGCAAACTTTTTTCCCAATCATCGGAATACAAAATGTACGCACTTTTTAGTTTACAGGAAACGCGAACGCCTCCGGCTTAAAAGTGAAAAACTAGCGCATACTGCACCGACCCGACTGCTACGTGACAGTAAAACACAGTCACGTGGCAAACGGGTCGGTTAGGTTTGTGCTAAATTTTGCTCTTAACCCCACTGTCTATCCCAATTGCAATCCGACATTCGTCGACTTCATCGGAAATGCCAAAGTGTTTGATATTCGGAGTAAATTCGGGGGAAAAGGGAGGGTCGTCGCGGTTAAGTAAGGCCCTGACAGTGTTCAGCTGTTATTGACCCAAAGGCAACTCGTCTTTTAATAAAAAGCCTTTGCAAATCAGACGACAGCTCTTTTTGCTCGACAATGTGTGACTTACAAATAGTAAATAGACTTGAATATACCAACCTCGGCAATGTGCGCGTACGGTTTACCTGTAATCCAACTGCGACCCGGCGCAGATGACTTCTGATACCGCCAACTCATTCCCGACGAGTAGTCAGGGAGAGTTGCATCACATTCCAATTAGACTTTTGTTGCACAGTTTTGGACATACATTTAGTAAACGATAGTCATCAATAAAGTGCCTGACAAATCTGTAGCCCAAAATAAAATATTTTTTTTTCTAACAAAGTCCGAACACTGCAAAAGATCGAGGCAATATTTTTCCCGACAGCCAGCAAAATTTCCCGAAGGAAGACACTTTGAAAATTTCTGTGGGTGTAGCACCCCCACACCCCCGGTAGTTACGCCCCTGTATGTAGGACATACTGCACTGATGGGGGTTTAAAGGTGAAAATACGTGTCCTCTGACCATGGGCATTTTGAATTTGTATGCCATTGTGACGTCATGTGCGATAGGTCTATAAACATATAAAATCCGTTTGTTCAACTTCTGTAGGACTAGAATTCATATACTCACCGTATTTTCGTCAGTGTTCAGTTTAACCAATTTTATCTGGCCATCATACTGTTCAGCTATCTCTTCTAGAACGGGTACTACCATACGAGATGGACCACTCCTATAAAATGTTCAGAAATGTACATGTAATCATGTAGTCAAAAAATCAAGGCTGGTTGTTTCTTTGGTCACTATTCCTTTCTGTTAACGTGTATACTTTCAATGGGTGGAGACACTGGCTTTAGATGATCGTATAAAAAATATGGACAGAACCAAAGGACAGAATGCCTTTTCCTTTAAGACCGCGTTGTATTGTTAGCAGTGATTACCATTTAGAAGAACAGTTACACTCAATCCCTTCACGGCATTATTGTTCTAAAGATGTTATAACGAAGGTTTATCAACATTATACCACTTAACGTGTTATGGTTATACGGTTTCTTGTTCTGGATTAAGAGAAACAAATTTCTTTGGAGACTTACCAAGGAGCCCAAAAGTCAACCAGTACGGGTATTTCAGATTCCAATACCTCCTCTTTAAATGTAGCATCACTTATTTCTGGTACCGCTGATACACCAGAGAAGTGGAACACTGTTGAAAACAATCATAAACAACACTTGTAATATTAAGAAAACAGATATGCAAGGGCATACAATTTTTCTTAACTAACTATGACATCAGATTGCAAAAACCGAAGTGCTTAGGCTTAATGTCAATTCTCCGACGAAAGTACTTTTGTAACCGCGCAATGCTAACCTGGCAAAATGACTGTGGATTCGTGCATTTCAGTATCAACTGTAATTTTGATCATCCTACTGTCCCACCACCCTGTCCGACATTTGTAGCCAATGCCAATTCTTGACACCTCTTCCAATGGGTAACTGGGTCGGTATCAGTCTTTTGCTGTAGGTGTGCTCTAATTTTGCGGTATTTTGCAAATTTTCCCTAGCTCTCCATTCCTTTCTATTTCTCCAGCTTTAAAGTTGTTTTCCTTTTATTTTGTATTTTTCGGATAAGCGGGTTCTCATGTTTGCTTATCTCCCCTCCCCACTATATCACATTATCATGACGTCTTACAAGGGGATGATCTGATCACGATGTGTTCGAAAAAAGAAATAAAAAGGAACCTTTTCGGTGAACAACCAATTAACTCTGATGTTTGCTCAAGGAAAATACTACCATTACTAAGGAAATACAACCGATTATTCTCGAAAATCTAAATCTGGACATTGTCAAACTCTCAACCATCCAACTCTCATCAAAAGTAAAAAACGTATAGACATTCAGACCAGTGAGCCCAAAGGCTTAGTGATTCCTTGCCATAGAAAATGTTGGGATTTTTTTCGGAAATTTTGCTTTTCGACCTCTAATGAACCCAGATGACCTCCCCTAAACAACAAAGGATCTTCCTCCAACCATAAAGCATCCATGTACCACGTATGAAATCTATCCAAACTTCCTGCATTGAGAAATCGTGTTAAGAGGATTCTCAGACTTTGACCCCTGGTGACCCAAAATGACCTTTGACCTCCACCAAAGACAACATGTTTCTTCTTCTCACTATATTGAGGCATGCACATATCAAGTATGAATTCTATCCAAGCTTCCTTTCTTGAGATATCTTGTTAACAAGGTTTCCAGTATTTGACTCCCCATGAACCCAGATGACCTTTGACCTCCACCAGAAACAATAGGGTTCATCTTCAAGCTTGATGAACTTGAACGCATTCGTATGTAATCAATGGGTGACAAGTGTCGATCGGCATGGTATTCTTCGGAACTCTTAGAAAGAGAGAAAAAATCAGGAGACTGGAGAGAAAATGGTTCATTTTGGGTCTCGCCATTGATCATCAAATGTTCATCTCAGCTCGCACCAGGTATCATAATCACATGCCATTTACTAATTAAAAGTATTTGAATGAGGCATTCAACATTGGGATTCCAGAAACTTTTTGCTTTTATAGATGAAATGTCCGGTTCAGAAAGGTCACTTGCCAATGATCTTCCAGATTCTGATTAGCTACCCTAATAAATAAGTTCATTGAGTTTTCCAGTTCAAAGGTACAGAGCATTCGTAATGAACTTGGAGATGATGATTTGGGGGCAGCTACTAGTCTTGATTCAGTAAAGTGCGCTTCTCATTTTTCGAACTTCAAATTATTGAACATTGATGATGACTACTAGTTATGAAGATGAATTCTAAGTCATGTTCCTTAGATCCTTTACACACGTCACTTATAAAAGAATGTATTGATAAGTTGGCTCCAACCCTTGCTAACAAAATAAACACTTCTTTCAGTAGTGGGGTGTTTCCCAGTGGTCGCAAAACTGTAGTTGCTTGCCAACTTCTGAAGAAGGCTGGTCTTGATAAAAATGTTCTTAAGAACTACAGTCCGGTTTCAATCTGCTCTTTTCTTGATAAACTTTTACAGAGAGCGGCATTAGCACAGATAAATTAAAAAATAAACTATGAAATAAACTTGAATCTGGACGTAATTTTGTTTCCATTGGCTAATTGTGTCTACGAAGATACCAACTGCCCCGGTCTTACTGGGACCGTTCCGGTTTGGACTATGCCGTCCCGGCGTCCCGGTTTGTCTAGTAAATGTCCCGGTTTCAAAAATAAATTTTTGCCTGCAGCAATAAGAGGGATAGTGGCATAAACGGTTGTGGTAGAACTGATACTCTTCAGTGCAGAACGTTGCCTGCTGAAAGGAGTGTATTTGATCTGAATGCAAGTTTAAAGCTGATCTAATTGCTATCAACAATGGAAAATATCTCAATAAGTAATTAGTTTGATTATTCCAAATTGATGTATTATACTTAGTAGCAGTCCAATCAAGAGCCCCACACTGCCCCATATGGCTGTATGAAAGTTTGGTATATGGGTAAGTTGTAGTTAGATGAGTTCATTATCAGAGGCAGCGAGAGGTGGGACCATGGCCTCCCTGTCGGGAAAATTTTCCACTTTCGTCAGGGAGAATGAATGTGTATGATCAAGCATGTAATCCCTGAAGTCAACCAGCCACAATTCTTGAATTTGCTATCAAGGAATTAGACACATATCTTTCATTAAAAGCCCCAACTTCAATCTCTTTGACGCAAAACCCAATTTTTCAAAATTTTGTAAAAAAAAAGTTAAATGTTATTACAGCATTTGAAAACCCAAATTTTCCGCTACGAATCCGGAATTTTTGCGTGCTGTGGGTGCCAAAAAATGTTGCTTTAATTCTTCATCCAGCAACCCACACATTTGTTCGAGTTTCGGGTTGCTGGCCCCTGTTGGCCAGCTCAATCCACCGTCTGGCAGATTCTGGCGCCACCAGTTTCAATATATGAAAAAGTATTATTACAAAGCCCATACATTACGTAAACAATGCTTGTTTGTTGTTTGCGATGTTATATCCCAAGTAAATAGTCCAAGTTTCCGGAACTGTCCCGGTTTGAAGAGTCCACGGGTTGAAATGTCTGTGTCTAGGATACACTGTACAATGACTCCCGAGTCCCATGTAGGCGCTATGGGTTTAATTTTTATCGTTTCTGGTGACAATGGAACGGGAGAGGTAGATTATCGCGTGACAAATCTGTTGGCTTCCAGTCACACTAAAATGGGTCAGGGGAGGGCGAGACAATAGCCCTAGGGGCCATATGATTGTTTCCTTTATTTTATGCATGGCAGGTATGAGCGATCATCTGTAGCAATATTTGTTACGTGATGTCACGGTGGAGAACCATATGACGACGGAATTCCTTTGGGGGCGTCGGGTGGGGATCGAATGACAAGACGCCCCTTGACCACACGAAGGTCCCAAATACTCAAAAGGCTACACCCTAATGAAGGATTTTGACACCAAATGGAAATTTCGATGGTATAATGTATTAAATTCAGGGAGGAGAAAAAAGTTTCCTCTGTTTACACAATATGGCACTTGGGTCTCTAGGCTAAATAATAGAGCCCTAGCTATTGGGAAACCTGTTGCATGAACAGAAGATACTTTGCATGGACAGAAAACACCTTACTTTGAATCATCACTGGGTCTATTCACTTCAGCTGGATAATAGTTAGGCATGAATATTTGAGGTAAGGTTCAGAATACATTGCAGCTTGATATTCGAATAAGGGTTGCGGGCCCTAGGGCCCTAATTTGGGCAAAAGAGCACTGAACAACACAAATATATTATAAAGTCACACTTAATCAATTCATGGCTGCTATATTTGCCATAAAACAGGTATTTTGCAGTTGAATTGCACCGTCCAGGTAACATTCCTATATGGGATCCTTAGGGGCCCCATATGGGCCAGCACATGGGACCCATATGATTTGAACCCAAGATTTATAAGGGGCACGTATGGGCCAGACCATATGACCAGTATAAACCATATGGGATAATCCTGGGGCCCATATGGACAACTGCCCCACACGGGCCCCAGAACTATCCCATATGTATCATATGGGCATATGGGCTGGCCCATATTGGCCCCTTATGAATCTTAGATGCAAAATTTAATGGGCCCCCTTTTGGGGCCATATATGGTTGCTACCTGGGAGAGTACTAGTTTAAGATCCCCACACCTAATTTGGGCCCCTGGGCCCCAAAGATTGTGGAGTATTATGCACAATGACAAGTGAGGTATCTACAAATAAAACACATAAAGAAGGACATGAAACTGTTGTTCACATTCACCTTAGAATCTCGCCAAGAATCAAAGCCTTATTCTAAAAGTCATAGTGTTTCCAATATAGGGCTCTGGGCCCACAAACCACAACTTAATCTGTCTTCTTTTGATATTTGCGAGAAATCCGTACATTCTAAACCCTTTTTTGGACCGATTGTTGCACCCAAATGCACATCAACCCTTCTTTTTCTGGGTGAATACAATACACTGACTGTGTATTTACGAAGCTTTTAGGAAACAAAATGGCTCCTGTTGTCACGTGACCTGTAATTTTTGGTACGCCAATGTCGCTACTCTCCCTATAAAGTTACTCTAAGGTAAATGACTATCACTCTGAAAACAGGTTATTTAGTACATTCCAGTCTGCATACCAGTGTGACAGTACTGAAACGGCCGTTTTGCATGTGTGGAACGACCATATATTAGCACTAAACAATCAACACGATGTTATTCTAGTACTCTTAGTTTTATCAGCTACCTTTGGTACAATCGACCATGTTCTATTCTACCAACGTCTGCAGATGCGTTTTGGGTTTGGCGGTGCTCCTTAAATTGGTTTATTTCTTTTGTGGGGGCCGTACTCAGAGGGTTGGAATCAGTTCTTTTGTGTCAAGTGGGGCACCGCTAGAGTATGGTGTTCCTCAGGGTTATGTACTGGGACCTCAACTTTTTTCTTTGTATGTAACACCACTTTAAGATATTATTGCCAGTTATGGCCTTCAGTGCGTGATTTTTGCAGACGATACTCAGTTGTATTTTTGCTGTGAGACTCGTACGGAAAGCGCATTTCAGGCTCCTATTGAAGCATGCGTTGATGAAATTCGGTGTTGGATGCGCGCAAACAAGCTGGAAAGAGTGAGGTTGTATGGTTTTCGTCCAAGTACAAAAAAGCAGCTGTTAGAGCCGACTTGATGGATGTACGTATCGGCGGTACACTGATTAGTCCTACTAATTAGGTACGCAACTTAAAGAGTTATGCTTGATTCAGATGGAATGATGACAGGTTAGAATTCTAGTATCTGTAGTGCGGCCTCGCATGGCTTATGGCGCCTGGGTAGAATTAGGAAACTTTTGGATCAGTCTGCTGCTGAAAAATTAGTGCATGCGTTTGTAACTTTCAGACTGGATTTCTGTAACAGTCTTTTACATGGTCTTCCTGATGCTGCTCTGAAAAAATAACAATCTATTCAAAATTCTTCCGCTTGTCTGGTGACTCGGTCCCGGGATCACATGACTCCTGTTTTGCGCGACTTACATTGGCTCCCGATTGTCCAACGTTGCCATTGAAATTTTTTTTGTGTATTACTTTTAAGGTTATCTTTGAACTGTCTTCTCCTGACTAAAGGAACTGATAAGTGTTTGTGTACCACAACGTTCGACGAAATACCCAGAAGCTATTAAATTAATTTATCCAGATTTTAAAAGTAACAAACCTTATGGTGACAGACCTTTCATGTTTATCGCACCTAAGACATGGAATGCCCTTCCAGCTAAGAACCGTTCTATAAATAATTGTGATTCCTTTATATCCGCACTGGAAATATTTTTATTTGAGGAGTTTTATTCCAACTTTTGGTTTTTGATCTTTTGAATTCCTTCGTTTCCCCTTTTATATCTTTCCTTTTTTATATTTTATTTTTTATTTCTCTACTCAGATGTTGCCTGTACATTATAATACGCTATATAAAAATTAAAAATAAAAATATTATTATCTTCTCACCCTAACACATCCATATACCACTGATGAAACCTATCCAAGCTTCCTATCTTGTAAAACATATTAACAAGGTTTTAAGAGTTTGACCCCAGATGACCTTTCACTTCCACCCAAAACAATAAGGTTCTTTTTGTCACCATAACTCAATCACATACTACATATGATATCTATCCAAGCTTCCTAACTTGAGATATCGTGTTTACAAGGTTCTCTTTATTTGACCTCTGGTGACGTCAAATGACCTTTGACCTCCACCAAAAACGATATGGTTCTCCCTCGTAACGTGACAAATCTCAGTATATACGAAACATGAAAATTGTCAGTCATTGCTATTTTGATACATCGTGTTTACAAGCCATTTACAAGGTTTTTTCAGTGTAGCCTCTGGAACCTTCAAATGACCTTTGACCTCCACCAAAAACAAGAGGATTCTTCCTTTTAACATGACAAATCTATATACCAAATATAAAAAGTGTCGGTTATTTCTTGCTTGAGATATTGTATTTACAAGTCATTTACAAGCTTTTCGCAATTTAACCTCCGGTGACCTCCAATGACCTTTGACCTCCACTTAAATAGGGTTCTTTCTCTCAACATGACTAATATATAAACTAAATATAAAATGCGTCAGTTATTACTATCTTGAGATATCGTGTTTACAAGCTGAGCGTCACATACATACATACATACGCACACGCACACGCACGACATCACCATCGCATAGATTCCTTGCCTGCCTTCGGCAAGGAATCTAAAAGCCAATTTGAAATACTGCAGTCCTACATATTCCCTTCAGTGAACAGCCAACTATTTGTCCTTATTTAATATTAGACAAAAGAAATTGAATTAAGGAATCTTACAGCTACACCCCTAAACAAAAAAGGTTTGACCACATATACCACTTTGTGAGGTTACCCCTGAAATAAAGGAGAGGGGCGAGAGGGAGGAACCAGTCCCCAAGAGATTTAGGTCCAAAAGCACCAAAAAGTAAAGTTGGTCTTTCAAAGTAAAATAGAGGACGAGGATGCAATTTAAGTAAATCGATTCTCTCTTGAGTTAATGAAAAGCATAACAGAATCATACTGGGACCACTAAAGCGTCATTTAAAGTTCTTAATGTGAAAAGTTTACTTAAAAAAGCAACATTGAAACAAATTGCCTGTGGTTTGAAGGTAGCCATACTCACAGAGTGTCATAAGCCCAAGGAGGACACGACCTGTACGGATTTTTTTACCATGTCTCCTAATACAAAAGACGCCTTATGTGTAGATAGTCAATGCATGATGCAGCCAATGCCAACAAAATTCCTGAATAGAGATCTGATAAAGCTGCAAATATTCAAAGTGTCACCACAGTCAAAAAAGAAGAGAAAGTCTTTTTCCTTACGGCAGAATCAATTCAACCTTTTTTCACTAAAACGAACCTTCTACGTAGAACCAGTGGTATTGCCACCTATTTTGCCTGCACAAGCCTGAACCTAGTTGAACCTATGGTACGAATTACAGGAAGAACAGACTTCCAAATTAATCGAAGACCAAACTTAACAGGTATCTGACTCGGCAAGTGATGTCATGTCGTCGAATCGTATGATTAGTTATGATAAGAGTCACAGTGTACTATACCTCAATATAAACGCGCCATTGAACAAACTGAATTGGTGTATAGCTACAATAATAATCATCAAACAGATACTTTTTTGTTAAATGAAACTACATCAAATGAGACTATTTGTCTAATGCTAACAATGTATACCCAGTTTTACAATAACTCGAAAATATGTCACAAATCAAATGGAAGGCGTTCTTGTAGCCATCAAATCTTCTTGTCTTTACCCAAACCCTTACAGAGGAAAGTAAACATTATCAAGCCCTCACTACTAATTAAGGTCAAAGAAATAAAGCACCCTACCCATGTTATTAATCACTGCCATCACTTAGAAATGAACATTTTAAGAGCGATTCTATCTTCAGATGTGACCTAACTTTTCACCACTCATACTTCGCTTGTACCAAGACAACCGGGAAAAATAAAACCTAATACAACAGTTCTTCGAATAGTGATGTTTAGAAATCTCTGTATAAGCAATACCTATACAACATCTAGCAAGAACCCTACAAATAACCCTAAGGAGCTTCTTAGTTTTATTATCGTAATAGAAAAGATGGCAAGGAACCACATCCCTAACTCTGATCTGCGGAGAACCTAGTATAAGTGATTGCTACTTAATAATTAACAACTTTAATATAAATCTGCAAAGAATAATTACATCGGATCCCAACTGTAATCAAAAATTACTGATTGGAAGGGGTTTCAAAACTTTCTCAACGCCGAGGCCATTAAACTTCAAAATAAACTGATACAATATTGGATAATGAGAGCAATATTTTTTGCCCGTAAAATTTCCTTTAACAAAACTGCCCGCTATCTAGCACCTTATCGGCTCTTGGAAATTAAACAATTCTACCACCTCTAGCCATCCGTTATTAAGATTCCTGCATTCTGATTGGTTAAACACTGACCTGTTATTCCATAATATACGGTCAGTAAACGTAAAAAAACTGATAAAAATGAGGTCTTTCACGGATTTTCGGTGGTAGAATAGGAATAAACCACATTTGTCGGGCTGTTATTGTCTCATAAACCGTCTCGACTCCAAATTTGGCAAAATAACGGACGAGGCGAAGTTTGCCAACTTTGGAGTCTCGACGGTTTATTCACCAGTAATAGTCCGCCAAATGCGATTTATTCCTTAAATATTATGTCTGTGTTAAAATCGAAAAGAGAAACTGAGAGGGCAACATTTCAATTATGAGGATCTCTTAACCAAACCTCAAAGTAATATAGTCTGAAAAAAGTAATTAAGAGATGAATAAAGGTCCAAAATATGAGAGATAGGGAAATCTATTTCAAAAAAAGTTGACGGTGAGCCAACGGTGAAAAAGGAGGAACGGGAGTCAAGACTTAAATGATTCCTTTGGACATTTTTTGTTAAGAGTAACCACACATGAACGTTTTCAGTTTTCCCCAAATGTAGGCATGTGCCCTTTTGGCAGTTTCTCATAACCATGTTACACTGCACGTCCTTTATCGTGCTCAATTGTGGGATATGAGGTGCTAAAACCATATTCCAAGGCAGCTTTATTCCCTGCACGGAACAATTCGTTAAAATGACGTTATTTTATCTTTAACGAAAATACAAACCATATAATATATCCACAAGGAACAAGTTAAGTGCCGCAACGCTCTTATATTGTTGAAGTCATGTATTCCTTTGCACGTTGACGGGGCCTAGAAACAATCATTTCCGATGTTCTTTTTTCTGTAACACTCAGTAAGGCTGTAATTTGACCATTGAATCTATATTCTTATGCTCATAAGAGCCAGAATATCTAGGTTTTCCAACACGACCGCCACCAAGGGTGAGGTTTACGTTTGGCAACATACATGTTGCAGCCACAACTGGAAAAAAGGCCGTGGCCGGCTCGACTTGAACCAATTGGTTGTAAACTGGGCCGTTAAACCTCATCTTACTAACTAACCTATAACCTTTTAACCCTGCCATATGTGGATACCTCAAACGATGTAAACATAATTAACACTTGAACTTCAATCAGTTGTAAAGATATAAACGCTTGCGTCTCTTTCTACTAATCAATGATGATAACTGATGCCTGCATACTGACGTTTTGAAGGTCCTGTCCTAACATTTTTTTATTAAATTGCAAAGCTACCCTTTTGAGAAGGAAAAAAAAACATGGGGACCTCATCGTTACTTCAAGAAAGAATTCAAAGGAACTTTGACTATCACGCCAGTCTTGCAAAAAACTTTACCCTTTTCCTATAAGAATAACCAAAATAACAAAGTTTCAAAATACATTCCTGATCTGAATATTCTTTTGAGTTTGGAATACACTTTCCATCAATATTAGTAAACAACTTTGTCTGTTATAAATCTGTATGGTGATATTAAAGTAGTTGACAGATGTACTCTGAAATAAATATACCTTTTTGATTCAAATCGTATTTTGTAACTGGTTCTCATCTCAGTGCTTTATATTTAAGGAATAAATCGCATTTGGCGAACTATTATTGGTGAATAAACCGTCCAGACTCCAAATTTGACAAAATTCGTCTCGTCCGTTGTTTTGCCAAATTTGGAGTCGAGACGGTTTATGAGACAATAATAGTCCGACAAATGTGGTTTATTCCTATTCTACCACCGAAAATGTGTGAAAAATTTAATTTTTATCAGTCTTTACGTTTACTGACCGTCTGTTGCAGAATAACAGGTCAGTGGTTAACCAATCAGAATGCAGGATTCTCAATAACGGATGGCTAGAGGTGGTAGAATGCTGAATAACTGAGAAACCTAACCGCGTGTTTGGTCTAGTGGTTAGAGAATCCGCCTCTCACGCGGGAGCCCGGGTTCGATTCCCTGGTCGAGTCATACCAAAGACTTTAAAAATTAAAAATGGAACCTTCTGCCGTTGTGCGTGATGCTCCGCATAAGCAATGGAGTAAGGTAAAACTAGCCAGTGAGCCACAACTGGAAAAAAGGCCGTGGCCGGCTCGACTGGAACCAATTGGTTGTACACTGGGCCATTAAACCTCATCTAACTTCATGCACAAAGGTAAAAATGATTATAACAGTTCGGAATATGTTTGCAAATTAATCACTACTGGCATATCATGGCATATCATGACAGCCATATCATGGCTGTTGATTAGAAAAGCCACATTACCAGTTTGCAGTATACCTTCTTCAAAGCACGTCCTTGCTTATCTTAGTCCATTGTGACTACACGTTGGAAATGAAAAATAAACATTAAAATGTCTTACCAAGGATGAAGAAGCACCAGACCAAAGTTAACTTCATTTTTCTGGTTTACCGGAGAGCGGATTGAAGAAGACCACAGTTCTTGATTCGATAAGCGTAGAATGAGAATCTTCGACTTCTGTGACCACCAATTTAGAATTTTGATTCCCATTCAGACATTAGCGTGGTACCAGTAACAAAATTCAATACACTCGTATCAGCCCATATATCACTGTATGTACCTTTAACTTTGTATATCATGGTACAAAATATCGTCTAAGGCTTTGTTTTATCGCCTCAACACATCAGTGCCTACTCCTTAATTACTTTTACATGGCTAAGTACGTTAAAATGCAAGTTGCACAGAAATCCTCCTGTCGTATGCAAGATATTTCAACAGCATTAAAATACGACACAAATATGCTCATCGTGTCTTACAGGCCTAGCCTATAATAATAATAAAGTAATGGTGACCTATTCTTTAAAATTTTTCTCCCGATAACCCACCCCTTGTAACTCTCCCCGTCTTTTGCTCTTCTTCATCGCCATTCTTGGTTTATCTTTAGTTTTGAAGGGATAAAATAATGCCCCAGCATCGCTGATAAAATCCTAGCTGACCCGTTCAACCTTACGTTACCGTGGTAATAAGGCCGAGTTAACCAGTGACCAGTTTTGGAACCAGGATTTCAGAAGTATGGGGGACTGGGGCAAAAAGCTGTACCAGCGAATTGTCTCTTCTGTAAGAAATGTCAAAAATTTGCAGTAATTTACCTTAAACCTTGTCCATAATGATGCACCAAATGGCATCTAAGGACCCTCAAATATGCAATACACCCCTACCTAGGACGGCAATCCGAAACAAGGTTCATCCCCCAGTCTTGAACAGCTTCCTACGCCTATGTGAGCAATGATAATTTTAGACGATCAGCGTCCAGATTGGGGAAGAAAGTGCAGTAGGAATAACCAAATTAAGCGCTCCGCTTTTTTTCCATTTGAAATCATCTCCATGACAAAAGTTGCATGCAGACTCTGCTAAGAGACACTTTCGATTCCCTAACGATGTATTTGCCTATCATAAGCCCCATCTTCTTTCTGGTAATTAGTAAAAGCTTTCAGCTTTCATACAATATGTCTTCCCTGCGTTCCCTCTCCCCCACCCTTTTCACTCCTGCAATTCTTTGCCTCTCCATATTTATCCCTATGAACACGAATAAGCAGTCTTATTTTAGGACCCTTACAGATAAATAAATCTGACGGTATTACATGGTACGGTATTATATGATAGTAATTAGCGCCTAAATGGGATAAAAAAGAAGGCGCTGGGGGAGGGCGCGAAAATTTCCATAGTCTGTAGGATTTGAGAAATGGTAGATGTAGTTAAGAACAATTTGTAATATAAAATGATAAAATAGACCCGTAACTCACCACCACCGCCATTGAAGTTTGTACAGGAGCGGACTGGGGCAAGTGGGGGCATGTCACGACTAGGGGAATGGGGCACTAGGGGAATGCCTCATTCCCCACGGTGCCTTTGCTAGCAGTCACCAATTTTTGCCAAATAAAGTTTTTAAAGTTCCTCTTTTTACCTGTAAGTAATAATTGCCTAACCATGGATCTCAAAATAGAGAATATTAGATGCAACTTACGAGGCTTGGGGAGTGCTATTACCTGCATCTAAGGAGGCATATGGTTTAGCGAAAATTACCAGTACATACTTCGTTTCATCAGACAGTGTGACTGGCTTCATCTCCCAGTGCAAAAGAGAACTATAAGCCAAGTCTAAGGTTTATTTTATGTTCCTAAGGCTGTTGAAACCATCATATGGTTTCTAAACTGAAACTTGGGTATGACCTCTGAGAGTATATGACGAGGAACTATTATATTAAGTGCAGACTTTTTGTTTCCACCTTTAACAATATGTGAAATTGTCATCACCATAACGTGAAAGTATTGTTGTCTGAACGCCCTTACCATGAATATTTTACTTTTTCCTCACCATGAAGATACATTAATTTCCTTAATGTGTCCTCACTGTGGCCACACATAAACACCCTAAAAAATGCGCGGTTAGATACATAAACTAAGGAAATACTTGTTCCATAACGTTTCATAATTTCAAGAAGATCTCTTTAAACGTTTCTGTACTTACCGTTCAGTGGAATAGAGTAGACTCCACCAGTAAGCTTGCTTTCGGGTGTATCAAAAAACTCTACCTGCAAGAAATCTCCTGGAAACTTTGAGTATGTATCGCTGGGCGATTGCACTGACTTTACACACAGCCCACCATAGCTGCACATTCCCACACAAAAGAGACGCTAGGTTTGTGGAGATGACGTAATCAATTTACTATTATTTGACGAGACAATGCAAGGCAAATGATGGGATGGACTCATCTTTGTTCAATTTTTTTAGAAGACAAGGCAACATTTATTTGAACAAAACTGTCGTAACGCTTTGGTCGAGTTCTCTAACCTACCGCGAATTCCTGTTAGACCTACCGCGCATTCCTGTTAGACCTACGTGGAAGTAGCTACTGTTCACGTTCTTTGTTACGTATAATTGTTAAGATACAGTACTTTCTTTCAACGTGAAATAGCAATCTCCCAAAAAAATCTTACCAGAACAATTATCACTCGGACAATTTCCACAGCATTCTGTTTCCAACCGGACAACTCGCACCCATTACAATTACCCCCCCCCCGACCACTTACTCCATCATGTGTCTATAAGATTTGAAATTGTAGTGAAGAAATTGTCCGGAGAAAGTGGGCGTGGAAATTGTACGGAAGGTAGGAGAGGCGGGGTCTCTAGGAACCATATAGTTAATATGTTAAATTTTTCTAAACCCAGTGGTTACGAAACTCCTCTATTTTTTTATTAGGACAGGTTTATTGTATTTAATGCGTTTGAAACAAAATTTAAGTCTGTACTTTGGTTACGCTGCAGACTTGAAGGGTTAAACTTTTGCTGCCTCCAGTAACGCACCCAATGCCTATGAGTCGATCAAGGTGATGAAAAAATCAATAAACCAACGATAAACCCATAGGAACCGAATGTATTATTATCGCAATGTTATCATCATTGAAGGCCATACAGGGGTTTATCTCAACTTTTTTCACTAGCCAGCCAGATTGGTGATCCCAAATTCTGGGTAGTGCGCAAGCTACTTTC
The DNA here is from genome assembly GCA_009936505.3 of Holothuria glaberrima. Lineage (NCBI taxonomy): Eukaryota > Metazoa > Echinodermata > Holothuroidea > Aspidochirotida > Holothuriidae > Holothuria > Holothuria glaberrima. Next base: position 781,593 of record WURT03000033.1, read on the forward strand.
AAGTTTATTCATATATTTATTTATTTTTCAAGTTTATTCACAATGACTGTCACCATACACGTGTCCATACAATAATATTTAAAAAGTATATATATATATATATAGATACACATGGAAGAAAAATATTTACTTAAATGAACTTGAACCAAAACAAATATTACATTTTTGGTTTCGATGAAAGAGAAACCTATGCGGTCATGCTGGCGTGTGTATGTATGTATGTATGTATGTATGTAT
>WURT03000033.1:794610-808472 GCA_009936505.3 Holothuria glaberrima
GGGGGGGCCATGGCCCAGTGGCCCCCCTGCATATGCCAGTGGAACAGCATGTGTGTTCAAGGTACAGAAGGCTGTACAAGCTGACACTACTTGAAAAATTACTGTGGACACCACATGTAGCATGGAGACAGAAATTTTCATGCTTCCATAATTTTTAAAAATCTATTGTTTCTGTTTTGTTTACTATTTCCAGGGCATGGGTAGGTTGATATCAATGGAATGGTTAGTAATTTTTGATGTTCCACTCTCGAATTGCTGAATAATTCCCTCATTAAAAACATCAATATTTTATGTCACATAATATGCCCCTAAAAAGGGTTAGAAACCTTAAACAATGGTTCATAACAAAGTAAATGTAAGAAATATAAACTTTACTTAACAGGATAGTTCCACCAGAGAGCTACTCAAAAATTAAACTTTTGGAAAAAAAATTGCTGACATCAACAAATATGCCATAGTGTTCCAAGAATCACCATAATTTCAAAAGTGCCCCAACTTCCTGGAGTTGGCCAAGTACATTTTTACTACAGTATAGCAAGTGTAAAATACCGTAGATAGTACCGTGGTCAATGTAGTCCTTTGATAACCCCCAGTTCAGTCATTTTCATTGTTGAGGAAAGACTGTGATGGAACTTGGAACAACTTGATTATCAATTTGATCAAGTTGAAAAGATGTTACAGGGGTCATCTGGGCTTTACAGGATATTGATTTGAACAAAAATTGCTTTAAAAAGTGCTATAAGAAATGTAAACTTTAATAATTTTGTGGTCGTCTTATTTCTCATGATCAGAGAAATTAAATAAGATTTCCCTAATTAATAGTTTATAGTTAATAATGTTCATCTCAAGGTGCAGTAAAGAAAAAGATCAAAGTAGCGCATTTTCATCAACGTTTCAGTGTAGTTTGCAGAAAATCTGTGCTGGGCGGTACAGTACATTTGACTGTGAATGCCGGGCACAGGTGAGGAGTGCTGGGCGGCCCTGCCCAGCGCAGCCCACCGTAGCTAGAACCCTGGTAATAATTACTGCTTATTCCAACCCTTAACTCTCCAACTAAACTGCTCATACATTGCCACATACTGATTTCAAAAGTCATAAAACAATCTACACTGTATGAAATATGTGATTACACATTGTTGCACAACAGTATATCAAATTTAATGGCAAACCTTAGATACCAATAGCAGTTAATATTGCAACCTTTACAAATTTTATGTATTCTCAACTAATATAAAACTTAAATTTATGTTTTATGTCCTATACAGGTGTAATACTATGTAAATGTATGCACCGAGCTGTATGGCAATTAAACACGTTGTGCTCTGTTAGTTTTCTGCAGAATACAGTTGCCTACAGTAATAATCTTACACAAAAATAATTGATTTTTTTTTATGGAAAACTGAAAGTGGTATTAATTATAATATTCTAGCAGCTCCTCAATTGATACAAGTATTAATGCTTGTTTGCTCAACACAGCTAATACAATTAGATGAGTACTAATTAAGCACAACTGTGGCTACAGACTTGCAGTGGTAAGGTATTTTTTACAGAGCATACCTGTATTAACTAAAGGTATAGTCTGTAATGTAGCTTGTATGTCATTATGTATCACACTGCGAAGCATGCAAACACTGTTTATTGTGTAGGATACAAAGGTACTGTAAATTAAGCGTTGTGAATTAAAGTCTTGTGGTGTTAAAAAAGTGCAATTATAAATTCAATTTTGGTTTTGATGACATTAAGATAGGAAGATAGAGTAACTTTGTTAAAAAAAAGTTTAAAATGATAAATTTAATAGATTTGATATGGTAACATACATGTATGTTATCCAAGCATTCTGGTGATATTAACAAATTTAGTCCCTATATTTGGTTCTAGAGATACTGTACTGCTGTTAAAATGAAGTTGACAATTTTTCACCCAAAGTGAACTTGAAGCAAGCATACCAGACATCATAATTCATACCACACATTTATCAATATTTTATTATTTTTATTAATTCTAATAATAATAGCTCGTGCTTTGCACAATAAATCTTCAGAATTTAATTCGATCATCTTTCTTCTGTGGCTTAGCAAAACATACAGTACCTGGTATTGTGGTTGACATTAAAAACATTGCATTAGAACATGTATGATGCAGTACCAATTCCATTAGAATTTTCAAACTTTATCAGCTGATGTTGAGTGGGAAAAATGGAAAATCACATTGGTTGATGTTAATAATGGAGTCCCCATTTGGACTTGACTAAAGTAGTTTTTAGTGTTGATCTTGTTCTTCCCATCATGCTTGATATCACTCAGTTAAGGCCAAAAAAATATTGTTTGTCCTTCAGACCTGTCAAAAGGGCCTGAAGGTGGGCATTTTTTTTTTTTTTTTTTTATTGCTGGACTCCTCCGAGGAGAGCACAAGACAATGAAACATATAGACATGTGTTTATAGGATGAACTGTATGTAGTTTATTGTTAACATAATAGCATGACAAATTGACATGGGATGTGCATGTTTTTATATCCCTTCAAAGTTCATACTCCCCAGAGGGCCAAGAAGACAACGCCCGTGTCATCCCTCTCCCTCTCCCTGACCAGGCCGGGGTTGTGCTGTGATATGCTGCTTCCCGTAAAGCAATCCTCTTTCCCCAGTGTCAGCTATGTTTGAGGCAAAAGATCTCTTTCAATTTTGAAGTGATTTCTAGGCTGCAAACCCAATCAAACACAACTTTTACACCATGTTTGCAGTGCTCGCCTAGGGTGTACAAAGCCATGCCGGCTTATGTGTACGTGTGCAATATATATATTCAGACCTGAGAATGTTACTGTAGTTCGCACGTGAGATATAGACTCTGCAGAGTGCCCAGTCTAACCCGAAAAATCAGATTTACCATATAAAACATTTAGTTTCCATCAAACATTATGAAATGAAGAGAGAACATAGTAATTTCTTCTGACATTCCCCCACCACGTGCTGCAAGCCTCTCCGATCACACACCTACTGTATGTGAATAAAACTCATCCACGTTTCAGTCTCTCACGTAGGCAGTGAACACATCAATCCCAACCTAACACGTTTGGGAGTGGCAGTGTCGATTGAAGGAAACTTCTGCTATTTTCATAGTATGAAGGCCTTGCTGTATGCACAGCGAACAGCAGTACCCACCAGTGGCATATCAAGACTCTCGAGGGCCCATGGACAAGAGACAGTGAGGGGCCCCATACCAGTGGTATTGTAAACCCATTTTCTAAAGACCCCTCCAATCTCTATGGGGAGTTACTGGATAAGAGTGAGACATTGCATGCATCAGATCCATATCCCATTTTTGCCTGCTTTTTCAAAATCAGTTCTGAAGTTGTTGATAGATTTGTGGTTCCTTCCTGGTCTATACTGGGTGGACAGAAGATGGGCAGAGTTACAATTTCTTGAGGATTTTTTTTTTTGCACATTTGGTATGGGCCATTCAGTGCAAGGTATTTCAGTATATACTGTATTAGGAACAAAAAAAAGTATTGTCGGAGAATGTATAGGTTTGTGTATAACACAAAAGGCAAAAAAATAAATATGAAAGTAAAAAAAATAATATGAGTGGACTTGAATTACGTGTGGGCGGTCGAGGACAAACAAACCATTTTTTTTTTGGTTTTAGTTGAAAACTACAGTAGCATGTTAGGACACACTACAGGATCTGTGGGTTTTTTATAATGTTTAAACTTTCTCATCAATTTTTGTGGTATCAACCATATCATACTTACTGTAACATTTTGATGTCCAGGAACAAGTCCCAATAAATAAAGAACCCAGGGCTAGAAAAAAATCCTGAGAAGAGAGTTAAACTTTCCATGATTCCTGAACTGTATTTTCATGTGCCAAAAAAGTAAATTTCCATTCAGTTTTCAGAATTTTCCTCTAAATTACCAAAATTTCTCAGGAATGATCCTCCCAGCTTCCCAATTTTTCCACCCATGAAAGGGGAAGTCCATATTACTTTTCCAATATCAATTTTTTTGCAGTTCTTGTAGGAAAAGTATAAATTTGATTTTGTTTATACTGCATAGTCTAAAGTCACAGTGTTTGAAATGAAAATGTTCATAAATTGCTTGTACACTGCCTATGGTAAATCATTTTTTAATCATATCCACCTCTCTCCTACTCAAAAAAAAAAAAAAAAAAAAGGCTGAAATATTACCCATTACAAGTTATACAAGTACATTATTGTTCTCCCTCTTGTGAGGACACACCAGTTCCTGATGTTCCCTTTCTCGTCCCCCTACTTGATGGCAGGCAACGACTATTTTCACCTGTTCTAAGCCTAAGGCGGGAAAAGACTCATTCTGTTTATAAACTTTTATTCTTTTATTTGATTTGATTCTTCACCTAGTTCTAGTGTAATTTTTTTCTCTTGTGATTTAGGGGAGTAAGCTCTTTTCAATATCAGTATTGTAAGAGTATGCAAGTTCAGCCATTTGGAATAATTCAGACGAACTTTGATAAATTTCTGTGATCGTATTGTTAGTTCGTCTGGGATTGTTGATCGATAATACTGTTTCACATCATCTATGCTACGTATGTCCTCCTTTCCAGTAAAATGGCACATATGCAAGATTTTGTTTCAGGCTGGGTCTTTTGCCTCGTCAGTCCCTTACCAGTTTCACTCGAAACACATCCAATTATCTATTTCCAAAAATTTTATTGATCTTTTTCTCATAGTAGTATGTATCAATCAATAACAACCACGAATCCCATTTCCTGAATGTTATTGTTAATGTATTCGCACAGCTGTGTATGCAAAGGTAATCAATTAGATCGGGAGGGAAGACAAGGGTGTGGCAGCGGATTGTTTATTCGGGAGGCAAAATATGGCACGTTGGAGCTGATAGCCTCAAATCAATTAAAACGCTATACTACATGCTATATTGGTCGGAGCTTTCAGTTGAGTTGTGAGGGACAGATGATCACCTGAAAACTGTAGTGGAACATCTGAGTAATGATTTAATTTGTTTGTTCTGAAGTAGTTCATGTCAGATGAAGGTACGTAGTTCAATTCAGGGGTGCGGGCAGGAAACTATTCTTGTTCTGTACATTGTGAATCATCAATCATGGATGTACACTGCAGCGAAATTTTTAATTTTATCATCAAACAATGATGGGAGTGTTTTGCAACTATGACCAAAAAAAAAAAAAAAAAAAACTTGTGTTATTGAGGTGTGGAATCAGCAGTTTTACATCTGGGGGAGACGGGTCTGTTTTTGGATTTTCACTGAAATTGCCCGTTTCAGTAATTTTTGTACCTAAAAATTGCATCTGTCAATAAAAATCGTGGATGGCAAATGCTCTTATGGAGGGTGCCTTTGTAGATATCAGGGGTAACTGGTGTTCTGTACTGGACTACTGGTGCTACAGTACAGTAGTATTATTTGATGTCTACATATTGCCAATGAAAAGTTAGAGAGCACTATATTTTAATTACAAAGTAGCAGCTCATGGTTTCTTGTTTAGATGTAGACATTTTGTAAAATTAAATGAGGAATGCTGCTGAGGTACAGTATTGGCAGTTAAAAATATGTTTGTTAATGTTGGTATACAATGCATGCTGGGAAGGAAAGGGTATACGGCCACAGAGATTACCTGTGCAAGACTGGTATTTGGTATTAGTGGGCACAACTTAGAGTTTGAACCATGGTTCTCTCTCTATCAGCCAGGGGTACAAGAAAATTTGTTTTTAAGGGAAAGTTCTTTTTGAAGTGTAAAGTATTTCGTAAACGTGGACCAAAAGGATTGCATAATACATATGACATTTAGTTGTGGCAAGAAAACGGTTGCTCAAAGCATTTGTAAAGAAACATCCGTGTACTTGATGTCTTGGTACAACAAGATCTGTGGATTGTGTACAGGTCATTTTCAAACTCCCCTTAGTGGTGAAGTTTGTCAGAGACCTGGGTCCTATTTCATAAAAGTTTCAGTTGACCTTACTGTAGGTTTGATCTATCTTGAAAAAGTCCTGTAGGTATTAAACTTCAGAACTTCAGAGTGATCAAACCTTTTTTATTAAGCAGGGATTTTGCTACAGAGACACTTTTCACTCCTTTTGGTTGTAATACACTTCACCCCCCTTCCCCTCCCCTAGGCCTCCCTCTCCCCCAATTGAACTTTGCCAGTTTTCAGACTGTAACAGGTAGCAGGTGATTGATTTGGCTCTTTTCAGTGTAGAAAAGTTGTGAAACTTTGATTAATCTTCTAAGTAGGATAAAAGCCTGTTGTGGTTTGAGTTCTATTTGTTTGTCTGTCAGACATGTCATTACATTGGTGGTAGTTACTGTATGCATTGGCATAGTACAGTACAGGATAAGGTTACAGACAGGTCTGCATTGTTAGAAAATTTAATGGCATTGAACTGAGCAAGTTAGTGGAATTGTCGCTTTGTGAGCATATAACAGTGAGGGCTGATACAGTGTTGTACTGGTTTAATACAGTAAACATTTGCAATAGGTACGGTACACATACAAACGGTAGTCACTACCCATATATTCACACTGGTGTGAGAGTCAGGTACAGTATGTGTATCTACTGTAGTAAGCCTTATGTCTCCAAAGATGTTAACATATTATTTTAATGGTACCTCATCATAATTGTAGCACACATGCATTTTTGTTAACTTCTTAAATATTACTTTATACCCTGCACATTCAAATTTGCGATGACACTGAAATTAGTCAAGTTTAGCTAAATCATGAACATTTTGGAATCATGATACCAACTGACACCAATGAACCCTAACTGTGTAAAACCTACATGTATGTATCCGTCTTTTTTTGCAGTGTGCTTCTGTTACATTAATTGCATTACAAGATAAGACACTAGATGCTTTTGCATAGTTCATTAGAATAAATATTTTAAATGAAATGTGACATTTCATATAGGACAGTACTTCAAATGTTTCAATATAATTTCATGTGCACCTCAGACTTGACACAAGTTTGCAGAAACTTCAGCAATTCTTCACAATAGTTTGCAAAGTCTTCTATATCCATGGAATAGTGGTTGGAATTCCCCAAAAGAAAAGAAATGAAGAATAAACCAACTTCTAAGGCTACAAATATTTCTCGTTGAGAAATAAATGCTCTACAGATTAATACCCTCTCGCATTGGTACCAAGTTATATACTGTACTTAGGGCTGAATTATCTCATAGCAAGGGGTCTTTTACCTTATGTTTAACAATGGTGTTGTCCAACTTTTTTTTACTTACACCTACTTTTAAGCAGTTTGCAGAGATCAACCTTTAGGGCATACTGTACTGTATCTAAGTGAGGCACATTTTGCAGAGATCTACCATTAGAGTGTACTCTTAGTTGGGCACCACCATTACGTAGTGAGGTGAGAAAAATGTTGGCCAGAAATGTCAAACATGTTGTCGGTAATGATGACTCATACCAGGTTGTGTAAGTTGCATATAAAAATGCCTTTTTTTCAGGTTGCCTAAATTGTTGAATTCTCATTAATGAAAGGGTAACTAGGAAAAGTCATCCTCAAATTTGGAAAACCATCCCTCGCCCCCTTCCTCCCCTCCTCTCCCCCTCCCCTCAGAAAAAAAGAAAATATTGCATTTAAAACCTTTTCATTATCAAGTGTGACTTTTACCAGCACAGATGGTAGAGTCTGCATTTAATTTTCAGGACATGTTTTAAGGGGCAGCCTGTGTAGTATGATCAGTCTCAGCTTGTGACATCTATTTAAGTAGTCAAGAATCATATGGTATGCTGTGACCAGTCAATCTCCCAGGTATTTTTAAAACATTTGTGGGTGGCTGTAGTAAACTTATGGGTAACTATCAAAGAATTGCTTAAGCCATAACACAGATTATAACCCTAAGCTGTTACCAGGGCAACTTCCTACATACTGTACTGTACGATACACTTGTTCAATAGAGGCATGGTTCACTAGATCAAACATTTTCTGGATGGAAGGTTCCCTAGACTGAAGATCCTAACTCTAACTTAATCCTTACTTTAACCATAATTCTTTACTCAACCCCCAATCCTATCGGAGGATAATCCTATAAAGCCTAATCTGAAACCTTAGTCTGTATCCAACCTCAATCCTAACCCTACTTCTAACTTAAAGGAGATTTTCGTCCAATGGAATTTTTGGTCTAGTGAACCTTTGAGCTGTCAGTCTAGTGGACAGTCCCAGTTCAAATGACAGTAAATTGGTAAGTCCTAATATATAGTAGTGGGCCCAGAAAGATGCTTTACAAAAATGTTCTCTTTTATGAAGAAAAGAATTTCTCTAATTTAGGCATGTTAACCACATTACATGAAATTGCCCTTACTCAAATGGCCTACTACTGTACAATGCAAAACCCAACCTCTGGTTGAAAAGTCAGGATTTTACTTGATGTTCACACCTACAGATTATAGACTAAAATTTTGAAAAATCAATAAAAATATTATAAAACCTGATAAGCGTCCCACTGGCTATAATCTGTACAGTAGGTACGAACGTCAAGTAAAATCCCAACTTGTCGGCCAGAGGTCAGGTTTTGCACTGTTCAGCAATAAGCAATTTGAGTAAGGGTGATATCACGTAATGCAGCCTGTGGGGAAAATGTGATTTGAGTTTGAAAAGGGTTTACATTAAAAGCATGGAAATATAGTAAATTATATAAATACTCTGCTTTTGTAAGAAATGATATTGTTCTCGTCCAACACTGGATTTTGTTACCTACTGTAACTACATATGTGGCTTCTGTAACATCTGAGGTATGTAAATATCTTTGCAGTGTGTCTCTGAACACAATTCAAGGCTGTATGTCAGTGAAAGACACTTCAAGCAGAAAGTTCATCAGCTGTTTAATTTGTTTTGGCCAGTCTTCATTGATGTTGTAATAGACACAGTTGATGTGTTTATCGATTAGAATTATTTCTTGGAACAAGTTTTGATTGGAAGTAGGCCTTTATTACTGCATACATACTTAATACAAATGGGGGACAGAATTTGAACTCATTTTGATCTGAAATTTCTGTTTCCAAAACTTTATTTCAGACTTAATCCATTTGAGAGATGAAGAAAATGAATTCATAGAATATGAAAAATTGGAAGAGGCTGAGAGGTGATTACAAGAAGCTTGGAAAAGCTTGTAGGAGTAATCACCCCAAAACATAAAGCAAATACAGGAAAAAAGGAACAAGGTGGACAAAACAAGAAACTATGAATAAGCCAAAATTAAACTAACCTATGTATCATTGTTGTACATAAATAAGATATTCTTTAAGCTTACAGTACTTTTAAAAGTATTTGATTGCATACACTTTCTTACTGTATATTATCAGGGAGAGAGTTCCAAACTTTACACCTATGTACCTAATACTTAGTTGGGAAGACTTGAGTCTTAAATGGGACAGAAATATTACTCAAGAAGCCTGTATTGGATGAGTTTCTCCAGAAATGTTAAGTATGATGTTCTATACAGTATTTTTAATGGCCCTAATATTGCTCACCCATAGATCTGAAGCCTAACACAAATCACTCCTTATCACCGTGGCAATGAAAAATCCTAGGCATTGGACTGTCAGAGAAGAAGCTTAACAAATTTTTCTTCCAAATGAACCCATTTAAGGCTAGTTTTCCTCTGGATATCGTTCAGGAGACCTAAATGTATTACAGTACCTCAATTACTTCTGCAATATTTTTGGCCAGAAGCTGTGAGGCAAGTGTCAGTAATCCATTATTTCTTCGGCAAGTGAAGTTGTCTGGGCCTGCCACTTTCACGGTCTGTTTACTAACATGTTGTGTATCGGTACAAATGACCTTAGCCTAGCTGGGCAATGAAATGTTCTTTTTAGTTTCGTGTGCAGTGGGGTCAAAATACTTTTGCCTTAAAGGGAAAGTATTATTGTAGAGTGCAAAGTCTGTGCTGTATGTTCCACTAATATTCCACTAATTTTCTACTAATTATGGACCTCTAAAGTCATTTCAATGCTCTTAAAATATTTCCAGGGATACATGATGTTAAAATTCCCTTTCCTTCTTTGTCGGTACCATTTTTGGCTTAATGTACTGTAGGGCAAATACCACCAAGCCTGTGGGGAAAATCAAATGGTTAAGGGCCATCAAGCTGGTCAAGAAAAAGAAATGGTCCAGACATAAGGCTGCAAAGCTTTGTGGTGTCCCAGAATCCTCACTCCAGTTTCAACTTAGGAAGAACAAAGGTGTCAAATTTGATAGCTCTCTGACTACTGTCCCTAATCCCCTACGAAGTATGTCTAAAAGACCACATCATCCCCCTTGCGAAGGTGGGGTATCCCCTAACCTACTCAGACCTATTAAGAATTGAAACCCAGACAGCAGTTTTTCTTAAAGTGAAAGGAAAACCCAAATCATCTGCTATGATAACACTGGCTGAATGGTTTTCTTTCTAGGTGGCCAGAATTAAGGGTAGTAAGACCTTCAAAACTTGAAACGAAATACACCAAAGCTATTACAAAAGAGTCCAACTCCAAATATTTCAATGAACTTAACAATATTTTGATCAAATATGAACTGAAAGACAAACCACCTTTGATCTTTAATGTTGATGAGACTGGCTTTAATTGAACACAGGCCGACAAAAGTTGTTGCACCATGAGGTATAAAAATTAAGGCTGTCACAACTGACAAGTGGGCAATAACAACCATTTTCGCAGCAGGAAACGCTGTTGGATATGACATACCCCCTTAATTTATATTTAAAGGGAAATATTGTGTTTCTCCGACTTTTTATTGAATCTATCCTGTTTTACATATGATCAGGTCCCTTTCAATGAAAGGGGTAACTGGAAAAAATTTTCTTGCCGGTGTGCACTAATTAACGAGTAATTAACCTTTTTGTAACAGCTGACAAATTTGTTCTCCCAAACAATTACGCATGCAAAATCACACCTTCGTTACCCCTGATTTGAAATCTACCAATCAAATCAATTTATGACGTTACGTCAGACAATAACAAACGCCTTCTACAGCATGTGCAAAATGTTCTTAAAATACGGACGAACTACTGAAGAATCGTTGCTTTACTGACTGTATTGAACTAACTACAGCTGGTATACTAAGGAGGTCTTATAACTTACCCAGTATTCTAATTTCTATACACAAAAAATGTAGGGATTGCATATGGGCCTAAGCAGGTTGCTTTGCTTTCGAAACAGCAGGATGTGAAAGAGATTATTGGTGCTTCAGCAACTGCTACTGTACGTCAGTTTAGCACCTATAAGGAAACGAAAAGTTTACGAACCTGTGATGCCACTCGTCAAAAAATTATGTACAGATATTCCTCAAAGTATAAGAATTATGTATAAATATTCCTCAAAGTACCAAAACTTTTGTACTAATATTCCTCAAAGTGCCAGGAACGTTCGTTACCATTCTGTATCGCTAATGTACACAGTATGAGCAGTGAACAGCATGGTGAATAGGGAGATGGCACTGAATCTCCCTGGCTGGGCTTTAATATCCCACAGTACAGCACAGACGGTAAGGAAACTGTTGTGTTAGTTTGTTGTGAGCATGAAGGACATGCAGGCAGACAGGGTCATGGGATGTGCTTTGGGTAAGCGAGGTCAACACGCATTGCGTAATGAGTGTTAAATATGATCCGGTGTAACGCTCTTCTGAAATGAATATGGAGCGGTATGAACGTTGCATGTGGGCGAGGCTTATCGTTCGATAATGAGCCGGATCAGTGAGGAAATTGTTGCTTCTTTTTGTCCATATTTCGTGAGATTTGTGTTGATCTGCTGCAATTTATTTGTGATTCATCTTTTGAAAGGGGAATAGAACACAATGGAATTACATTGGTGTCACTTTATGATATTTTTTTAAACCCAATATTTCCTTTTAAAGGAAAACACATTATCATAGGGCTAAAAGCAGGGGCATACCCAGGAAGTGGTTTCCAAATGACATGAAGTGCCTGGAGTAACAGGGGAGTGTTTATTACTACATCTAGAACCGTTTCAAAAAGTACCCACTGGCAAGAGATCCTAATCCACATTCTACTCCTATATGATGGTCTCATACACTGGGCCCTCATATTGCTATGAATTTAATCTATGAATTTAATAAATTATGCCTTATCCAAGAAAATCATTGTGATTGTCCTTACCCCTAAATTCAGTCACTTACTCCAGCCCCTTGGTATTGGCACATTTAAACCACTCAAAGACTTTTACCATGTGTCATCAGAGTGCCAAACATTTATGAGGAAAAACCCAGGTCAAGTGATAACAAGGTATGAGGTATGTCAACTGATATACAAAGCATACCTCTTATTGCTTCATCCAAAAAATTCTGGCACTTTCCCTTATAAAAAAAGATGTCATCACTTTCTTGGTGACACATGACACTCAAGCCAAAAGTCCCTGTCCCCCTCCCTAAACACTCTGATTACAGTCAACTTTTTGGAAGGACTTTCACCCCAGCCAAAACCAATTTTTTTCTTTTATTTTTTTGTTGATTTTTTTTTTCTTTTTAGTTATTTCACTCAATAAACAATGCACAGATGCCCCTCTCCTAAAATAAATGGATGTAAGTTTAATCCAAATTCCAAATCTGAAAAATTAATTCATGTCCATTTGGGACCATGGAGTCAGTTCAGGCTTTCGACCAGCCCTATAATTCCTATAATTCCCTATATTTTTGTTCTCCCTATAAATTCCTATTTTTTGCCAAATTTGCCCTAAGCCCTATTTTTTGGTTTCCTGTTTTCTCTTTTCCGGTATTTCCATGCTTGTGAGTCCGAGATTGCCATGATCCCTGTTGTTGGCTTTTAATTACAATAGGTAGGTAACATTATCTGATAGTAAATAGGCAGTCACTTGTGTTAAAATTTTTCAAAATTAGTGTTCTTAACAGGTATTATGTCTTTTAGGTAGACCAATGGCATCTTTGTGCTTTGGATTGGGTTAATATTCTGGTTGGGGTAGTTAATAAACTTTAAGCCCCTACCAAGAGCCATTTTCAACATGTCTGACACTATTGGAGAGGTTTTTAGTGAAGTGTTTGGTTTTTTCAGCCTTCAGACTATTTTGACAGTTTTAATCAAGGGCGCAGGGAGGGGGACTGGGGCAATAGCCCCCAAGCTAAATTTGTGGGGGCGGAAGTATGCTTCAGCCCCCCCCACTTTCTAAGGACGAAAACCACTTATTTGTCTCTTCTGTAAGAAATGTCAAATATTTGCAGTAATTAACCTTTAAATTTGTCCAAAATGATGCACCAAATTTCATCTAAGGACCCTTAAATATCCAAAAATTTTCCAAAGGGAACCCCTTATTTGTCTCTTCTGTAAGAAATGTCAAAAATTTGCAGTAATTTACTTAGAATTTGTCCAAAATGATTCACCAAATTGCATGTGAGGATCCTCAAATATCCAAAAATTTTCTAAAGGGGAGGGGGACACCCTTTTCCCTTATATCCCTCCCCAGGACAGCAATCCATAACAAGCTTCAGTCCCTCCCCAGTCTCAAACAGCTTCTTATGCCTGTGGTTTTAATTTGGCATTTATGGCTGTTCATTTCCTTTTACATTTTTGAGATCGAGCAGGAAGTTTTTTCCCTTTTCAGAGTTCTAGAAAACTTCATACTTTTTGTAGGAGAAGGAATTTTTTGTTTAGTGTCTTGTTTTGCCACTTTTGGCTTCTTACAATGATTGATGCTTTTAGCAAGTTAGCCATAATAACTGTAGAACCTTCTAAGTAGGTTTTGTGTTTACCAAAAATTATTCTTTCCGCAGTGCTATTCGAAGAGTTAGCTCAGAACTCAGAAACATGTCTAGTCAAAGGGTGAAAAAACCTAACATAGCAGTACTTCAAAGTATTTGCAGTCATTAACCCAATCC
>WURT03000033.1:841519-853086 GCA_009936505.3 Holothuria glaberrima
TTCTTTCTTTCTTTCTTTCTTTCTTTCTTTCTTTCTTTCTTTCTTTCTTTCTTTCTTTCTTTCTTTCTTTCTTTCTAAGAACGGATCATTATATTTATCTTGTGACATGGGCACATCTCACGTGTTATTTATTTTCTTGCTTTGTTTTGCTCGTGGACCCAGTGGCGTAACCAGAGGGGCAGATGGCGGGTTGGATCACCCAGTCAAATCTCTTGCTCCCTGCTCGCCCCCAAATGAGGGGGTCGAGCAGGGAACTGCAGGAAGTCGAAACTAAAAAAAAATTGGTCAAAATTCGTATAAGACAAAAATAAAGAATACTCAGCTGAAACTCAAAAGGCCAGAGAGACTGGGAAGTGCCATTTCCTGCGATCTAAGAGGCATTTGTATCAAAAAATTTTCTCTGTACGCTACGCGCCTACGACGGTGGAGCTCTGCTTATATAGTGTCATTACTGCTTGTCCCCTCCCACTTTAACCTTTGCCCCTCCCAGCCCCAACCCCAAATGAAAGTCTGGTTACGCCACTACGTAGACCCAACCAGAGTCCAACGAAGCAAGGGAAATGTGCAATTTCATCAAACGCGTTCGCGTTCCAATAGCTTATTTTCAGGCTTTTCCCCTATATATACAGATTTTGCTATTTCATTCATGACCCGATAGTCTTATCCACCCCTCTCACGAGATAGCACGTAGCTAACAATAAGGTCATGTAGGTGTATCTTAATTGCATGTATATAATTTGTAAAGTAGCATATAGCGTTATGGTCATAAGCATATAAACCAATTTTAATGGGGAGTGGGAGGCTGAGCACTTTTGCAAGAAATTTTAGGCGGATTCACACGAAAAAGAGCACATATTTTGCCCGAAAATAGTTAATTTCTGCCCGAGTGACTGAGTGGGAGGGTTACACCTCAACCCTCCTCGCGATCCTATGGTAACGGTTCTCATTACATTATCATTGTATATATGATCTTTAATCATTACCGTATTAGACCATTCAGCATGTCACTGACAGTCTTTCAATAGCATTAACTTCCCCATAATGTAACCGTATACAATACAAGAGCAACGAATGTTGAACAAGCCTTATATTAGGCTGACACAGAGCGAGAGCCAAAGTTGACAAAAAGTAGCTCTCGATTGTATGGTTTTCTGGCAGAACCGGAGCAACTATTACATGACCAGGAGTGTCCTTCATCAATTCTTGATTTATACAAAGTGTGATACGTTCAAACAACGAAGCTTTAGCGGGCGCTAAAAACAAAATATTGCCGACTCCCGGTTGTCTTATTTTTGAGCGGACCGGGAGCAAAACATAACGAACCGCCAGGTAAAAATCGCCGGGCGCCCGCCTAACATAAGCCGTGATGTTGGATCATTTTAAACTTCGAGAACCTTTCTGTAAATCTTTCTTTGATAAAAAAAAGCCTCCTGGATACGTTATTCTGAATGGCCAACACTGTAAAAACAGTTGGGTCCATTTGACCCAAAAGTGGGTCAGGAAGAAACTGATTTAAACTATTGGGTCAAATAATGACCCAAATAAGACTTCATTTGACCCAAATTGGGTTAAAAACTTTAAACTTGACCCAAATATTGGTTCAGTTCTTTCGTGACTCAAGTGTTTTAAGCCGAACGCACACGGACGACAGAAACGCGAAACACAAACAGAAAACACGTTTTCGCGCTGACGTCCGTGTGTGTTGGACGGAAACCAAAATTAACGATTTCGTCCGAAACACATGTTTAGCTAAACACTTGTTTCGCGAATCAAGCAGTGCTTATTTCGCGAGAACACGAAACGTGTTTTCTGTCTCGTGTTTCGCGTTTTCTGTCGTCCGTGTGCGTTCGGCTTTAGAGTGCATCATTCTATACACAAAAGAGGTTGGATACAAATGTTTGTTCAGTAAGCCTCTCATTACTTTTGTGTATTATAAATGTTAAACTTGATGTTAACGTATAGCACACGTCATCACTGTTATTCGTTAATTTGCTGGACTAAATACATGCGTCCTTTCTCCTCATCATAAGTTCTGCGTCAGTGCGTAGGATGTACCGGCAGGGCACCTTATCCAATTCCGGGCCAATTCCGATTCTAGTGGCCACCATTCCGGGCCAATTCCGAGTCCAGTACCCTCCGATTCCGAGCCAATTTCGATTCCAGGTTTTCCAATTCCGGGCCAATTCTGAGTCCGGCCATTTGAAAATGTAGCGCCTTATACAAATGCCTTTTGTACTGTTGACAATTACAGTAATGATGAAAACCGACACTAAGTTCAGGAGTCAATTTTGTACTCTTCTTGACCCTATAACTGAGTTGACTGAATGTGATCATTTATTTGTCAAATTGTGCACCAATAATTCTGTTGATTCTTCACATTTTAATGAAACTTTCATTTTTGTGGACTCGACTGGGCACGGCTCCGAGTCCAGCTGAGTCCATTCCGGGCCAGTTCCGAGTCCATGACCTCCCATTCCGGTCCAATTCCGAGTCCGGAAAAAACGGACTCGAGTCCAGAATCAAGTCCGAGTCCCGACTCGGATGTTACAGCCCTGTGTACCGGTATGCCTATAACTAGTTCGGAAACGGATGAACACCCTCTCAGAACTACTTGCCTTTATTTTGTATAAGTGCTAAAGAAAAGGATGATTTCTACATTTTTTGTATAATTTTACTTTATTGCACAAGATATGCGTACGTTTTACAGTAATTTTGTCTAAAATTTTACTTAAAAGTTTTGGACTTCTTATTTTTACTGAAGTTACTTTGAAGTATTTCTGTGAGTGCAGAAGGTGCCCGGAGGTAAGTTTACATTCTCTTTAATGCCCCTGTGATTATTGCACCGCTTGGCGGACGTGTATTATTCTATCTACCGTATATTGGCTGTACTCGTAGGCCTAATACCAATAGAATACATACGTCAAAGAGGAGTACATATTCGACACCTGCTATGAAGGTAACTGCAACGATGACAGGAAACATAGATTATTGTAGAACAACAGTGAAAATTGAAAAGCATGTTTTGAGAACTTCAAGGAAGGATTTGGCCTAATCTTGTGAAAGACACATTCGATCGTTAACTTTAAAAATATACACTACCCTTCGAAAGTAAAGAACTGACTTCGGTGCAAACACTTTATTTCAGGCGCATGCATCATTATAACATATTTCCTCTCATAATTCCATGACGTACGAGACAGCAACCGCCCTCGTGCACCAAAAATGAGAAATTTATCCTAAATACGCACGATCCTTAAATGTTTATGATGATATATGAAGATGAATTATGTATGCAGTAAATGCCATGTAACTATTTCAGTTTTAAACAAGGATTTAGTCGTGGGGTTGAAAAGTTCCTCTCAGATCACTACAAATATTTTCAGTTGACATTAATCATGTGAAAACGGCGAACATTTTACGTGTCAAAGTTTTTAACAGCCTACCAAAACACACCACGCCGAAAAGTCCGGGTTCAGGATGTTTGCGGCGATCCATGCAACGAGAACTTGCAAACAACAGAACGTTTGTTTGATGTTTGTTTGTTTGTCGCCCTCTAACACAGTAGTAAAGGGAGAAGTCCGAACATTCCGTTTCAGTTGGAACTTTGAATATGAAATATGGCGTCTCATTCAAACGTTGAAAGTTATCACAAAATCTATAGAAGTGGGTAGGAGGAGGTGGGAAGCGAAATTTAAGTATCATTTAAAAAAAGATTGATATCCGATGAGGAAAACAGATTTAGGGAAGACGTCGTCGTTAAAATTTGTTTCGAAAATCTTCAGTAGACTATCAAACCGAGATCAAAATATCAATGTACGAAGCAAAGAAAAGGAGTCTGTCGAAGCACATCACAATTAATCCTCCCATTGACTTATGCACCAATTTTCTTGTTGCTTGTTCACCACATACAAAAATTCACGGACATGATATGCTATCTACCAAAAGAAAGCTGTGAAATTGTTCTATGATATCGATAACTTAATCATGAGATTCCATATTTTGAGCTACAAGAGGGCAAAGTTTATGAATGTCGCCTACCTTCTCTTCTAATCGCTGAAATGACGGATGTTAGTAGCTTTTTACCAATAAAATGATCTAATCACCCATTAATCCCCACCAAATTTTATAACATTCCATACACTTAAGTATAATGCTCTGTTAAACCGCATAACATCAAAAACCATACAACTTACATTACACTCTGAAAGTCATCCACAATATTTTTAAGGAGCTAATAGCGATGGTAACATTTAGGCGGACGAACTTTAAGCTAGGTGTGGTGTGATGCCCTCTTATCAACCCACTGATCCAACCCGGCCGATTTGCCAACCTTTTGAATACAACTTTGTTCAATGGATGGTTGGCATGTTTTGTAATCAACTAGCTTTTGACGGCTGTTAAATGGGTTTTGTACATGACCTGATGACGACACCATCATGATCGAAAAAAAGGTTCATTTAGACTCTGAGGAAGCCATAACCTTACGATGACCACTTCGCAATATTTTAGGATGTTCATAGAGATGCAAGAAAAATCTGTTTTGACTTGATAGCAATTATCGCTATAATACATGATCTACTTTCCATTGTGCGTATATCCTGCATACTATGGCATAGGCAATCATCTGAAGTAACATGCGACATATGGAAACACTTCTCTATAATCCTGCCTGATTGAATGAGCAAATGTTCACAAAGGCAGCAGTTAAAAGTCACATGACTGCTAAAAGTTGTCGAGGATCTTAGCTGTTTCCTCCGTTACAGGAACATACGCCATGAAGTGTAGGTCACCTAATCTACACCATCGGTTCGCGTGCCAAGTGCAATTAATTTAAAAGTATGCAAAGCCTATGTGTATATCTGCGGGAACAAACTGTGAACCTAACTGTGTTACGTTAAAATGGCCATATAACTACTTACTGTGATTTCTGAGAGTCATAATTGTCCAGTAAAGCATGTAAGTGTCAAGGATTTTGAAAATGCTGGAGTGGGGTGGGGTGGGGTGGGGTGGGGTGGGATGAGGGTGGGGTGGGGTGGGGTGGGGTGGGATGAGGGTAGTACTATGCCAGTCGGATCTTTTTAATTGAGAAATGACCGGGAAGATTGGGGACAAGTGGGTGAATGTGGAAGCAAGACAGTTTATTAGGTATACGGATGAGGTGTTCTTTTTCTGTGAAAAGTATTAGACGAAGAATTAAGGAAACTTGCGAGCTGAAGAGGGGCACGTGTTCTCCAACCCTACAGAGTGATTAAAGTATTCTTTTGTTTTGGTACACAAAGAATGCCTGTACTACAAAACAAAACTTTTAAAACTAAGGACTATACCAACTGTCGAAAAGGGTCCGACCCGGAGCAATCGTGAGAGGAATATTCTCTTCCAGCATGAAGTAGGCACGTAGTCTACATGTCATCCGTTTGCTGACGATACTGGTTAACCGGCTTTACCATGAAATAAGAGAGAAAAAGTTATGTAAGAAGCTTGAAGGTCATAAGCAGTCACCCCAAACTTATTTTGAAACAATAGCTAAATGTCACAATTTTTTTCTTATTTTTCTTCCAACAATCTTTCATGATATTTTAGGACATAAATATTGCATATTCAAGGTAATCTAACCAGTTGCTCCTCGTATTACAATTGAGCGAGAAAAATACTGTCACATGATTCTCAAGATCCATTCAGGAAATAGGATAGTCTACTATACAATTCTTTATTGGGGTGACTGCATTCTCCCTTTAATCCAAATGATTCCTCCAATAACTAATTTTAATTGCTTACTAGATTGGGCCTTTTTATATGGTCTCCAGATTCTTGAATTTTCAAACGACACAGTTAAATGACCCTTAATATGAAGCCCTCCTATACCATTTACACTACTATCAAATCTGCTCAGCATGAACATTGAATTTTGACCTTCGAGAACTTCTAGAATCAATTGGATGATGACTCCCACGTTGACACTTCATCCAATCACAATTTTGCATAGCGGAAGCCTAATGCAAAAAGTTCATCAACATTTTCGGTTTTTTTTTATTTAGTATACCGGTATGTATTTGTTACAGCATACGGTAGCCTAAAGCTATATCAAAATTTATGCTCATGCTGTCAGCAATATGTCCTCTTCTGTCACATCCCTTACTTTTATACCCTTCCTTCTGTTAAATTCGCAAAAGCAACATTTTCAGGGGCAGGAATTCTCTAAATAAGCGGGCGGAGGAATTCTTCAGAATTAGGGGTGCGCTACCTGCTAAGTTTCATCAACTTTACAAAACCAAGATATGGCAGCTCGTGCTCAAAGTATTTATACCGCCACCAACTTGAAAAGGAACTTTTAGGTCTTTTCCTATAATAGTAGCTTCATGTTAGACATGGCTCACATTTTCGGATTGATTCTTTGAAGTGGTTTGTCGGTACATTTCCTCATAACACGTACACGAAAGATTATCTGATCCTCAGGTGACGTGTGTAGCTACGGGTTTGTGGTGGTATGGTATCTCAAGTATGTGCCAAGTTAGCCTCAGTTTCTCTATATGTGACGAAAATATTGACTTTCCGCCCACTGTATAGTGATTGCGGGCGGAAACCAACAAATGAAGTTTGCAGCTTAACCGATAGATCATAACAACGTATAAGTCTTGGGAAGCTGATCTACCAATCGATAAACAGAAGGCCAAGGAAGAATCTAGTTGTTCAGTGCTGCATCATGTTCAGTCAGTGAAATACTATTAGGCTAGGCTATACTGTACGTTATTTCCGTTCAATACATAATGCGGATATTATATACTGATCAAGGTTGTTTCAATCGCTGAATGGCTTTTCTGAAAACGTCAATGGCGGAAATGTTATTGACAAAAAGATGGTGGACTTCCTAAAAAATTAAAAGAAAAAATTAAAAAAAGAATTTGAGGAGAACGCTCAATATCGATAGTCTTTACTTGCATTCCGGGCCAATAGTTCAACAATGTCCAGTAAACTGTAAAGTAAGCGTTATTATTAATACAACATTGTTTCAGGAAGGTTTTATAGCATTATGGCAAACCGATATCATTCTTAGAAGATGTAATCGAAGTATCAGTTTTACCTAGGTTATATTTCCTATGGGACGCAAGATACTACAGGATGGCTGCATTTTCTGTACAAACATAAATGGTGGTGTAGTTGCATTTGCACAATAACTTGCTATAGGTCTGCAAAGGCTGAGTGCATTTATTAGGGGATTAAACTTGTCATAGATAAAGATATGTTTTTTTTTCATAGGGGAAAGCCGTGTAATTTGGACCCCCTAACAACAGATGCCCACAAAAACTAAAATAAGCACAACCAGATGCTCCCAACGGAAGTATTGGGAGTGTATCGTCACACTCTGTTTGTAGGAGAGTTTATACTCTCCTCGCATATTTTTTTGTGAAAGTTATATGTAAAAAACGAAATTTGTAAAAGTGGTTCAATTTACACGACACGCGTGTTATTTGAACCAGCCTGGAGTGTAAAATGAACCACCCGATGTGTAAACTTCTGCCGCCAACTCCAATGCAGACCGCAAAATTGGTCACAGGCCTCATGCACTGGGAAACCATTAGGACCCATAAGCCCAAGCCTAAGGTAATAATTAAACAAATTGCTGAATCACCACGTATGTGTAATTTGGACCACTAGTCCATATTACACATCACCTTCATTATCATGTGTGTAATTTGAATCACCGCGTATGTGTAATTTGGACCACCTGTCCATATTACACATCACGTGGGGTTCCAAATTACACGATGTTACTCTTTGTGCGAAAATCGCACTAGCGTAATCAATGTCGTTTGTATAGGAAATGTAACAGCCTAATGGGTATGCTTATATTTTGTCAAAATTATCATGCCTTGAGGATGAACACATCATTTCCGAGTGAAAATCCAACATATATTCACCTCGGAAATAAGATCAATTCACCACCTTTCAATAAAATTCACACAGAATTTAGGAAATCACCTCGATATCTTCGATTACGAAGTCAAACGTGAGCGTCAATGATCAGGTATCGAGGGCATATACAAGTAAGATACTCTCTCCTTCACTGATGGAATAATGCCAGTGGTTTGAATTACACACCGGTCCCTAGTTCCTCACTTCTCCTTGGGCAGTAGGCCCAAGGAGTAGTGCCATACCTTTTGATTGGTCTATTCTGAGTCTAGCCCGACGTAAGTTCATAAATGGAGTTCCCCTCAGTAAAAACAAAAAGTGGCATGACACTGAATGTTTAACCAGGGAGGTGTTAGGCAGTTAGGTGGTTTAACTAACCATGCACTCGTCCAGAAGGCAGTTTCATGGGTTTGTCACGCGTGGCCCCGTGCTAGACAGCTTTGAAAAGCAGCTACTAAACTTGCCTACGTAGCAGACTGTTCGGCGTATTCCTTGTTCAGTAGGTGGTTTGGGAAGCTGAGGAGCTGAGCAAATAGAGTCCGCTCCGCGTGGTACTACTAAACGTGCTTAGCAAAACTTGGTCTGCAGAAGTCATAATGCTTGGATATCACACATGGCATCCTCAAAACCAGGGAGCTGCTAACAACTCCCTGTCCAACATATTTAGGAATAGTCCTAGGCTAGAGTTCTAAAAATAGTCGATGACTGCACTTTGATTGACATTCATTCGAACAATGTAACTCCACTCTGGTTGGTCAACGATGACTTGTACAGTCAGTTGTGTTCCCAATTAAAGGAAAATGCAGTCATCCCAATCAGAGTTAGCATGCCCCGTCACTCTAGTTCATGAATGACCTGTTCCGACCATGTGACAATATTTTTGGTAGTGAATCGTGAAATCCAAGGAGAATTTATCCTTGCTTTACCTATAATGGTTATGTTCAAAACATCTTCAGAGGTGCTTGTAATACAGTAAGAGGAGATTTGCCAGCCTAGAGTATGCTGATTTTTCAAAGCAAATTTTGGGGGTGACTGTCTATTGCTTTTAAGCTCACACTGTTACTGTGTGCCCGTGTGAAAATATATAAGACCTAGAAAGAAAAAAAAAATAAATCCAGTGCAGGCTAGGCACTGTGCCTCTGTCTCGGAGGTGTACTACAGGTGTTACATTAAAGGAGGGGCTGGAGAAGGGGTATGCAACCTTTTCGAACACCGGGCCAAATCATGTTCCTGTGACAATCTTTAGGGCCGAAGTGGAACAGAGAGATGGATATGACTGGGTTGCGTCTCACCTCACCCCTCCCCTGTTAGAGTGACCAATGTGCCCATCTAGCCAGACCAACATGCGCTCGCATAATATGGTAGCATGGGCCTATTAATTGTTGGTGACAGTTACCCCAGTGTGCTTAGGTCTCTATTTTATCGATAAAAATGTTAATTCAGATCTAGAATGCTTATTCTATTGAGAATATACACTTAACATTGGGAGTGATCGTTTCTTTATTTTCATTTTATCTTGTTCCTACGCCAGGTTTAAGTTGCGGTCAAATGACAAGACGTACGAGGGCCGAAAATGGGGCAATCGAAATTGTTGAGCGGGCCGCACAGAAGGAGGCCACGGGCCGCATTTGGCCCGTGGGCGGCAGGTTGCACACCCGTGGGCTAAAATAAACTTAGTACGGTAAGGAGAATTTTACTCTCTGGGTTAAGATTTATAGAGAGCCTTTAAGGCAGAGAACTGAGCGACATCTTTCAAGACAATAAAACTGTGTTGCGGTTTCAAGTATGTGTTTATACATGTATACGTTCCGATACCATTCTATATATGTTCCGATAACAATCGATAACATACTGCAGATAACTGGCTTTAAGTCACCGATCCACAGTTTTCATCAAGTTCTCAGAGATATTGTACTGAGTACACCAGGGGAGGATCCAGGAATTTTTCCGGGGGGAGGGGGTATAAATAATGGACAATTAACTACCCCGGATACAATCTAGTACACAGTGGCGTACCCAGGATTTCTCTCAAGGGGGTCATGCAGTATGTTGTGTGATCGCCGGTCTGAGGGAGGTGGGTGTCCTCCTCCCCTTTGAAAATTTTTGAAAAATTAGGTGTCCTTACATGCAATCTGGTGCCACATATGCTGCCTTTTTAAGTAAAAGTTGTGTTAAAAAATTTACTTATTTTTAGGAACTAAAAAAATCGGCATCGGTGAGGCGAATTTATTCTCTTTCCAGAAAATCTCCAGAACAGCACCAACTTAATTTGTCGAATTTCGGGTAATTTCGGGAAGTGTGGAAACACTGGCTATGCACCTCTGCAGCTTTTGAAACTACTGTCTCACGGAGACAGTTCGTTGGTGCATGTTTTAAGCTATAATTCAAACTGGTGAGGATGTAGGGATGAATGAACACCTCAATTTGGTCTGAAAATGAAGATTTTTAGCGCACTTTTTGCGAAGTTTCTCCTAATATAGGAAAAAATGGTTGAAAATTTTCTTGGTGGCCAAGAGCGGGGAGGGGGTCCGGACCCCCTGGACCCACTAAATCCGCGCATGTATACTGCTTCTGTCTATCCCTGACTACACTGTAAAGACACTTAGGTCAATTTGACCCAAAAGTGGGTCAGGAGGGAACCGACTTAACACATAAGGTTTCATTTGACCCAAACTGCGTTTAAATTTGACCAAAATGTTAGTTCAGTTCCCTCGTGACCTCAAAATTTTAAGAGTGCATGACCTCAGTCTAACCCCCCTCCCCCCAGTCTGGTATGGGCCCCTACGGTGTCGAAACAGAGATTTTGGAACACAGAGCAGTTTGCAAGTTGCCACTTGCTACAAAACAGCAGCCCGATACCTATCTTCCACGGAACACGCTATCCCCGAAAGCCTGGTGACATCATCGGAGTGAAAAAGTAGAAGTGGTGTGTTGTGCAAGGTTTAAGTCAATATGACGTCATCAGACGTGTTTGTCATTAGTTAATTTCGTTCCCTAGTGTTTGTTGCTAAACAGGTACCACTATCTTAGTTTATATGTCTTGTGCAAACTGGGAGTGGCATCGTACTTTAGTCTCTGAAGAAATAGGCCAGGGGAAATTAATATATGAATATGCAATAGGGCCTATTCGAGTGCTTGTTATTATCTTACATCAGCGATGTCCTTCGTAAATTTTTATACTTGAAGCATATTCATAAAATTAATAATATACAGTAAATGTTGCTACGATCATTGCCAGCAGGATTTGCCTCAAAACACATTGGCGATTAGGGTAAAAAGGGATTAGCGGGATAACCGGTGGGCAATTTCATGTTTTAAAAATTAACAACACAAATTAAAAGAAATAGAAAAAAATGATGTACCGTAACAAAAAGAAAGAAACCACTCCTGCTACTACAGCGAACGGGGTCGAGAGGTTGGTCAGTTAAGTTTGTTGTTCTGTCGGGAATGTAACTCCTTTTGGGAGCAGAACTCCTTCGAAAGAAATGTATGATTTCGCCACTTGGCTCTTCGCCAGAGAGTCGAGGGATTTTGGAAAAAAAATAAAAGGGAATGGTCTTCACCAGGAACACGGACTTATTATTTATAGAAATGCGCTTCAATCCCAAAGATAATATATTGCCAGGGATCATGAACATATATCGTCTCTATTATCGCAG
>WURT03000033.1:853186-870094 GCA_009936505.3 Holothuria glaberrima
TTTATAGAAATGCGCTTCAATCCCAAAGATAATATATTGCCAGGGATCATGAACATATATCGTCTCTATTATCGCAGCCCTTAGAGACGGTAGATAGCATCTCCGTATTAAAAATTACCGTGTGTTTCTTGGTTATGCTTCTATTTTAGCTTGCAGTCCCCATGTTATCCCAGACAATTGGTCCACCCCTCGCCCCTTCTCTGACTACATCTCTGATAGTTAGGTATCCCGCTGATTCAGGGAGAAATCGCGTCGCTGCCAGTTATACCAACCAAGGTTATCACGATCTTCTCTTCTCTCTTTCTGTCATAATTTCCAGCCTCCCTCTGTACCCACGGATGACTTAGTAGCCTTCCCTGGATACCCTCACGACAATTATTAAGGTTGATGAGATTTCTTTGCAAAAAATATCTTCCAGAAAAAGAAATCATTGACATTTGTTACCGGATGAGACGATTTCAGTTCTACGCCCACATGTGCCTATGTAGCAGACTGTGTGACATGTTCCTTGATCAATAATTTAGTGGTGTGGGAGGTATCGGGCTTAATTTCTGAGCTAACAAAGTCCGCTCAGCGGTACACCTGCATCAGCCTGGCTTGTGTCATCATGCAGTCATGTGGAAATGGCCATTGATTAGGAAATAGGAGGGTTATGCCTGCTAAATCTTGTCAAGGCAAAAATTTCTCGTAGGAGAATGCAATTATGGTGAAATGGGGTGGTGGTGGTGGGGGGGGGGGTGCAGACTAGATTTTGGAAAATGGAGGAGTCATTGGATAGGTTGGGAATACGTGGGTAGACTGCATCCTAAATCCACCGAAGATGTGCTACACATACAGAGGTCATACTACACCCACTGAACCCGACTGTGATGAGTAATTGAAAATCTGTAAAATCTTTTAACGATGTGACAGGCCTACTACTTCATGATGTGATTTAAACGTATAGGGTATGGGGTTCTCGATTAGGGTGTATCATGTTTTAATAGAGTGTACTTTTTTTCCAAAATCCACTCCAGCCTTTGGTGAAGTGCCAAGTCACGAAACCAAAAGTTACTCCCGAGGGAGTTCTGCTCCCCAAAGGAGCTACGTTTCCGAAAGGACAACAAACTCAACTGACCAACCTCTCGACCATGCTTTAAAAGAGTTACACAAAAGAGAGACGTTATACTTGATTCGTCTATAGATGCAGGCTATATATAATGCATAGGCAATGAATGACGTAATGGAACCATGAAAAAAATGGGGGGGGGCAGAATAAAAACCGTGCATATTCCCAGCATCTCATCAGGATATATGCCCTATTGTATTTCAACCACAAAAGAGAAGGGGGGGGGCTTTTTCACAGCAGGGGCTATAGTCGCACACTAAAAGCGGATCCTTGCAACAGTGTAAGGACCCTCCGAACACAAATATTGTCCCTCCAGATCTTTATGACTATACGGGATCGGTAAGAAGCCCTCAAGAGATGGAGGGGAGAAGGGGGTGCACTCTTAATATTTTTAAATTACAGAACAAGTTGTTACTAAAATTAATTTTTTTACATTACAGAACAAGTTGTTACGAAATTAAAGTGAAAGCACTAAAAATTTGGCCAATTATTTAAAACAAAACCGACAGCATTTGCTTTGTATTCTTCTCAAGTTGTATTCTTATGTTAAATTTGGTTTTGTAATTGAACAGAGTTTTACAGGAATTGTAACACACAGCAGCGGAGCAACTTTGAAGCAGCACATTGTCAAAAGAAGAATAGTTTTGATAAAACGAAGTTTTGCACTTTATGAGCCCCTTTTTGCTCGACAGTGTATTTCTTTGTTTCAAAGAGTTTCGAGTCCCACTTTCCCTAGATTCTCAAGATTCATTTTTTTCTCTTTTGTCCAATATCCGATGTAAACAATTAACAGCAAGTATTTCTACTACAAATTTCAAAAAAACAAACATTTCCGTTTTACCGATTAAAATCTGTTTGGACAATCGGCATGTTTTCATATGATAAACTGCCGAATCAGATTATCAGTACTTACTCCGGTACTAATGTTTCACAGTTTTCTCATCCAATCCATCAAAAACTGATGGGGGAAAGCAAAGAAATTCGAAAACAGCTTACTCTTTTGTGTTTCCCTTGATGCCTGTGTAAATTGCCTAAACGCTTTAGGGGTTTCTTTTAGCTCCTAAGAATTGAAAATGAAATAAAATATATTGATTTACTCCCCCAGCTGTCTAAAGGATCTAATCTTACCTTGCTCCTACCTCATTGACGTCATTTTGTAAAGGTTAGAATTCTGCAAATGGCATCATTTCGGCCCGGTTGCTTTAAAAGCTACATTTAAGATTGATAACTCATTCTCAACTTCATTAATTGATTCAATTTGAGCAGATTTGTGCCAAACGTCTCTGGGAGGGGCACCCACAGGATTAGAGTATGAAGTCGTTCTGTGAAATTGCATTGCTTTTTTGTCCCCATAAATAGGCCTATGATGTCATTGTTCATTGATTTAGCACGGAGGTCCTCAAGCTTGTGGGCCGCGGGCCACTTTTAAGGGAGGTTTTGCTTTAAATTTGTTGTAGTACCAGGGCTTCGTTCAACAGCTTTCAAGTTTGTTCTTATTTAAATTTTGGACTCCTTAAATCTTCCAAGGCCCATTTTTGTGCCGTCGCGGGTGTTAATTGGCCCGAGTTCCGTCACTTGAGAAAATTAAAGTTTAAAGACCGAACGATTAAAACGACCTGTGTTGTTCATAAAGTGTTAAAAAGTGGATATCGTATAGGTAACAGAAACGAAGAAATGTTATTTGACTTAAAGCATCATTTAACGTCAGATTTCGCCATCCCAGATAGTTCCAGTTCTCCCAACTATAAGTAACTTCTAGCCCCACCCAAAATTGTCTTAAGCTCCTTCTTGTGAAGACAGAAACCTTGTCTTAAGACCATATCCCGTTAAACATACCCTAATGTGTAATCAGAGCACTCACTCTGGATTGTAAAATATGAGTTTTTCCGCATCTCTCGAAATTTCAAACTTATCTGTCTATCACAAAGGGCAGTCGCCAATTGAGAATAAGTTGATATCCCCTCACCAAAAATGTACTTGGGGTGATGAGTGTCTGTCTTTAAGGTTATTTCTACAATGCTAATGGCTCGGTAAGTTTTGAAGATTTGTGTAAAGTTATCGGGATGCATGGCAGGGGAACACAAAAGCTTTTGTCCCACCCCCAAACCTACCCCACCCCAACCTCAACACCTGCACCTTCCTCAAGTGCAGGCGATGGATGCTTCTGTATTTTGTTCCATGCATTTTCAACAGAAAACTTACCACGTATGTAAGTATCGGTCATGTATACTGGCATATGCAGGGAGTATGTACGTTAAGTGCGCATATGCCATGTAACGGTAATTTTACCCATAACATGTCAGCCCCTTACGTTATCACTTTAGTGTGCAATATTTGTTCCTTATCGTGTGTACATCAACTAATCGATATACGTGATATAATGTTTAAAAGGTTTCAAGCGCGGGAAACCGGTTCATATTCGCTTCTTGGTCTATATGTAAATCGGAGAAAATATGATTTGTCATTGTAAAGTATCTCCGTGCAATGCTATAAACTTGATTTGTTGATTTAATCTTGAAGTATTGCGCAATTGGGATGTTTGCTCATAGCTTTGAATAAAAGCTCCTTAGGACAAGAAATGGAGACTTTTCATTGCCCTTAAAAGGTAACAGGAAATTGGAAGAGTAATGCGAAAACTTTTTCTTCAATTTTTGCAACATTACAACTTCCTTCCTTCCTTTACATTCGTAGCTAACTTGACTGCACCACGGCCTGACGGCCGTCGCTTTCCTTCCATTGCCCTCCAACTTTCACGACCTGACGACTGACTTTAAACATACTTAAAATGACACTTGTTAATCTGCATTAACCTGTCAAAATGAGACTTTAACAAAGAACAAATCTTATTCTTTTTTCCTCCATTATGCTGTCGGTGACAAAAATTATGATTCCCTGAAAGGAGGAGCCGGTGGGGGTATATGATGTATCACTGGCTGACATCATAAGAAGTTACCGGCGAAAGAAAATTTGAAATATTAATTTAATGGAGGGGATATTTCCCCCTCGACCTTTTTTTTTTTTTTGCTAAGTTTATTAATTTCAAGTTATTTTCACTGTGTCCCCAGGAAATACCTTGAAAAAGAGGTTATTGTAAAAGGAGGAAAACTAGTCATTCCAATTTGAATCGGTATACCCTGTTATCTTACTTCATGAATGGTTATTATTAACGACTTGCTATTATTTTTTTACTGAGTTTAAAGGGAAAATGCAGCCTCCCCCCCCAATTTGAATTAGCGCACCCCGTCATCCTAGTTCAGGAATGACTGCTATCAATCATGTGACAATATTTTTGTTACTTACTTGGTAAATTCATGTAGAATAACTTCTTAGTTTACCTTCAACTGTTCAATGTTCAATGTTTTTAAACAGAAACACAATGAAAGATACTTGTGAGCAAAGTAAGCGGAGATTTGTAAGATATGACAGATTTTTGAAAATAACATTGGGGAGACTGCTATCTCCCTTTATATTCATTCCAATTAATTAATCCCTCTGGTTAGCCTACGTTCAGAAAACCATGACAGTTCCAATTCTCCCAACTAAGTTAATTCTAGCCCCGCCCACAACTGTCTTTAGCTTCTGCTTATGCAGACACAAACATAGTTTATTGCTTAAAGTCATATCCTGGTGAGTAAATAGAAAGCCCTAAAATGTAATCAAAACGTTCTCTGTGCATGCTGTGTAGTATGAGCTGCTCTGCATCTTTTGAGTTTTGTAACTCTGATGTCAATCAAAGGTTAGTCACCAACTGAGACTTTTGGTTACCCCCAAGTAAAAGTCATACTTGGGGTGATGCAAATCTCTCTTTAAGGGAAATCAAAGGAGATTTGTAAGATTGATCTTGTCCTTCAAAATAAAATTGGGTCGACTACTTGTTCCCTCAAACTTATTTGTTCTACAAAGTTTCTCCCTAAATGGTGAGCTGGTAGTGCTGACTCAGTCTTATTCCATGTGATCGCATTTTTTCAATTGCACTTTTAAAGTGCATAAATGTTTATAATAAAAAGATGTGATTAATACTACAGTTGTAAAGAAACTCAGTGATTACATCAATAGAAAGTAAAATGTGACGTAATATATCCAGAAATTATAAGAAATCATATAAAGTACTTTAAACTGTTCGTAGTCTTGTTACGTTGTAAAAATACAATTCGCGCCGGATATGAAACTGTAATTTAACTTCAAGGGAGATGTGTTTCTCAAAATCGTATGAAATTCTACTTGTTTGCTGAATAATGATGAAGTTTCTCGCACAGATCAAGGTTCACGTATGCTGTGACTCATGAACGTAGAATGCGTCGTGGGAGCAAGACAAACTGACACGTGATGTTGTCCCGGCGTGGGGTACACGGGGCTGGCACTTGGAAGATGTAAGTAACTATACAAAAAGTTGACACTGTAAAGATTAAGCCACTGTACTAATATGGTGTTATCATCATGGCTCCATGCTAGAAGTGAGAAATTGCTGTACAATGAGTTCCTCTTATAAACCTAACGTTGACCCCCAAACAGCTAACTTTTGGGGCATGCAGGACCGTCTGTTGCCTTTTGATGGCACTTGCTGCATGAAAAGAAAAGAAAAGAAATACCATTTTTTCCAGGGACATTAAGTTTACGGTCGATTTTATCAGGAAGTGTTTTCACTCTCCACGGTCCCCAAGTAAATGCATGATGGCCTTCTGATTGAAATTTGCATACTTGTATCAGACTCAAATATCCAAACTCAACTGTGTTTATTTCTCGAATCAATCATCCTTTTTGAAAAGTCCACTAGAATGGTAATCAATGCCACATGACATGACATGGTAAGTTTGATGGTTTCCCCTGCAAATATGTGCTTTCTTCATATTTTTTCCAGTGTTGTATTGTTTACCGACCCTACACTCATTCAACCACGAGGTAGTACTTCTATGATTCAACTCTACCCTCCCATTTAGTGGCGTAAAATTTGTGCCACCTGAGTGATCTCTGAGTTAGTTTCCCACGTATTCGTTACAGGTAATGAAAGTGCATCTTCACAAAGTGTGGTCTGGGGAGACCCAGGGCTCCGCCCACCCCTCGTCGAGCTGAGCTGATGTTCCCGACGGTCTAAGGGCCGGTTCATACTTGCCAACAAAGCTACAAGAACCATATATGGTCATCCTTTTCTCTTCAATACGGACATACCGTAGCTCAGAGTTGAACGGGAACTTTCATGCAGCTTAATTATATGCGCTAAACTGAAGTACGGTATGAATCGGTTTAATTTTAAGTGACCTAATTATCTTCATAAGAACTTTAAGAAGTTTACGAAATAAAAAAAAAACAGCTTGCTTGGTTTCTCCTATATTTTTTACATTTAAAACTTTTGACCCTACAGCTTCTCAGCGTCCTGTTGAAATCAAGTTCTTAGGCAACTTTTGTATAATGTCATTGCCCTTGCCGTTGTAGGAATTGTACAAAAACTTCTCGATGAAGCCTTCTAGTTCGAGTGATCTTTAGTTCCACTTGAATATACCTACCTTAACTTGCCGAAAAAATTAAGACAGACCGCGCTGTAAAAGAACTGTAACTTCTAAACTTTGACTTAAAATCTTAAAATAGCTAACTGTTTATTATTCTTACGGTTAATTTCTAAAATTGGGAATTATCTGTAAAACAAAGATAATTTTCTCAAATAATTGCGAAGAGAGGCTAAACCCGAACAGTTAAAACCATCGCAATCTAGTTATTTGCGGGGACCTTCAAAGTCGGCTAACCGTTTCTTTTGTTGTGGTTTCCGTATTTTCTATCGTTAACCCTTTTCAACGGCACTATATGGAAGAATGCGGATACTATGACGTCATCATATGTGAAATCGGTGCATGTAATGGGTAGGTGTGAAAAAATAATTACAGATTGCTTCTCCTTCAATTGACTCGAAAAAAACTGGCGCCATGAAGGTCTCTTCCGGGGAACTGCGAAAATACTTTTCATGTTTACACAAAGACTCCTACCAGTCCATTAATTCGTTGCTGCGATTTACGGTATACAGGCTACACATGAGCACCTTGCTAATATCTCCCAGCTAGTTGATATAAACTCTCGAAAAACACGCTTGACTGTGTGACGTCATGTAGCTAAGAGGCTGAATGAGCAAAATTTTTGGAAAGAAATTTAAAAATCGATTATTTTTTTATTCAGCCAAATTTGATTCAAGTCGAATGCAATTAATTAGCTGATTGTACTTGGTTAGTCATGCGTGACATTTTGTTCTTCGCTATTTGAATGTGTCGTTGTGGGAGATTCCCCAACAGCTGCAGATAATACGGCATATTGAGTGAGGGGGGAGGGAGGAGCGTGTACCCAAATATCTTGGCAAGAAATAAATAAATGAATACCGACTCTAATGCAGCCTCACGGTGTCCTTGTGAATTTATTGCCGTTTTGAAGGTCTCAATGCCGTGACGTTACTACTTACTTAGAGTAGCCGCCATTATCTAGACTAATTTGTACCGTACGTCATCATCCTTTCCGTGCGAGATGGCCTCCCCACAGGGCAGCATTTATGGGGCCTCAAGTGGATAATTACGGTACCTTGGGCCTCAAACCAAAGTCCTTCCTTCTACATAATTACAATGATTAAAACCTTTTTTATTGACTGATGACTTTAAAATGAAACATAAATGTTTAAAACTCTTGCATGAAGTCGCCATAACGATACACCCAAGTGGCCTTGTTTTGTTTTGACCAGGGAAGGTTCAAATGCGGTTTTGAAGGTCCAGAAGGTGCTGTTTCGGGCAGTCTGATGGTATCGCCGGGCCAGTGCAGACGGATAGTGGCTCACTAGCAGACTAGAGCGCCCAAATAATGCCCATACATGCAACACTTGATGAAGGGTTCACCGAAACTTAAAATGCAGTCACCCCAATTTGGATTAGTTGTCAGTGACTGGTAGTTGTCTATCCTATTTCTTGAGAAACACCTGGAAATATTTTTCTTACTGAATTATGAAATACAAGGATAACTCCTTGGTTTACCTTGAATATACAATGTTCAAGCCCTAAAATATTATGAAAGATACTTGGAAGAGAAATAAGAAGAGATTTGTGAAATTTAGCTGTTGTTTCAAAATAATTTGAGGCGACTGCTTATGCCCTTTAATTGCCTCGAGTAAAATGAAACATAAACAATGGGCATTATTTGGGTCTAAGTAAGGCCCTATATAGCTTCACATGCATGATAAGAGACGTATACAGTTTAACTGTAACGAAACTATCTACTCTGTCATACAAACTGAATAATAAAAGTGTTCGGAAGTAATGCACAATTATTTGAATAAAGTACACACTTAATGAGCAAACAATTGTGCAGTGATGAAACTTCTCAGGAATTTCATTTTTATGCTCTTCACATATGATAAAGAAGTAATCTTCTCGTTACCACAGCAGAGAGGCGCCTCTGTTTTAGTACCCGGTCAAAGTCCCTAAGATTAGTATAAAGAAACGGGAAGTACCTTGTGGTACACTGCCCTGGCATCTTTCTAGAATGTAACGAATATTCAGTTCCTTTGTTCAGTCCAAAACTGGTATTTATTGAAAGTTTACTAGTCTTAATATTTCATTTACATGCCGTTGTACTTTATTTTGTTTGCAAAACATGGCCACCTACCTTTACCCAGATTATTGCTGTATGATTATTAGTAAATCCCATGTTTTCAGGTTAAAAACACCCTCCAGTAATGCTTGTGTGTATGTTCTGCAAATGTATATTTTTTGTTTAATAATTGGTGACAGTCTGGCCTGAAGAGCCAGTGTCCCCCATAAATCGCTGAGTGATTCTAACTGGGGACTGGGGACGGTGGATGCCCTCGCCTTGAGTTAGGGAAACGAAGACCAAGGAGCATGTGTTCTGGGAGTGCAATTATGCAGTCTACTACATTTTACAGTGGGCCATAAATTTTGCTCGTGTGATCTTGGGAGATGACTAATCTGTCCCCATAGATTTTTGCTTCTATGGGGTGGTCCACCTGCACGCCCCTGGATTTCCTAGCTATACTGTAAGTCGGATTTGGTATAGGGTAACTTTAAGCTATATGTACCGTAAGTTTTTCATCTGGAAAAGTAGGTGTTTGGCTGTGTTCGAAAATCGGCTCATCCCTGTCGATCACGTGATAAAATTAATCTGCCAGGAGATTAATGTGAGAGAGGAGGCAGTTCTAAACGTCTTCCCAGAGTAAAGTTCATTAAATTGTGGACTTAGGGAAAGTCTTTCGTCAATTGTAGTAATAAGATTTCTCTTGTTCTGTATTAAAACTTAAAATACAAACCAGACAGGGGTGACACCAGGTGGAGTGACTGAGGATTCCATGCTCCTCCCTGGGGACTCAGTTTTCGAAATATGTGAGGGAGTATTTAATCTCCGGCGGTGACCGGTCACCACGACTTATAACTTGATTCTGCTCTCAATGGGGGCAAAAACCTGAAATTTCATTTTTTTAAATACAAACCCCGTAATTGTCAAATCTTCTTCAATAAAGCTCAACAGTTTCCCTTCACCATCCTTTCAGTATCCCGTATCCTTTGTCGGGGCTCGGGATTCCCAACCTCCTCCCCGTAGAGGAGTTTGCTTCTCCCTGCCCCGTGGGCAAATCCTGGCACCACCCCCGTTATCATGAAACAGTACCGGTATGTTGAAATTCCAAGAGAATTATTCATAGTCTGACACCACAGAACAACATTTTGTGCCCTAGGAGGAGGTTCCTTTTCGCAGATTCGGGGGGGAGGGGATATGTCTATAGGTCAACCCATCCTACAGCCTCAGAGCCAACAATCGAAAACTGAAAAAAAATATTCAATCGTGCATTCGCGTTTTTTCCGATCATGAATACATACAGCCTGACAGCAGTTTGAATGAAACACACACAAACAGACATTTGGCACTTGCATTTGTAAAAGTGGCCGTGCCGAATGCGGCGTGCAACTTTTAGGCCTTTGCCCGACTGAAGCCGGAAATAGTCGGGATTGTTATAGCCATAAACAGCGGGTTCTGTGCTGTCTTATCTCATACTCTCTTCAACGACTTTACAAGAATTGCAAACTGAATTGGCCGTCTTTGCAGGAGGTACAAGCTAACGCTTCCTTCAATTTCCAAATCGTGTATTTTATTAAATATAATTCACCTCGAGTTTTCACGAACCGATGAATTAAGTCCGCGCACGCAATGCCGTTGCCGTACCGGTAGGCAATGTTAAACTCATCTCTCTATTGGAATTTCTCGTCTCAAGAATGATTGCATCGCAAAAGAAGATATTTTTGGAGCTCACCTCTTTCGCTCTCTACTTTTGACATCCACCTTGCGCATTTATAATCGTTATCAGCCATCGATTCCCGCTGTTTTTGAATCTCTTCAGAAAGATCGCCATCGCATGTGATTACCTGCCGGAGGACAAAATGAAGAAAGTAGGTGTAGCCCAGAACGAACGCAGTTCGCATTCCTGACCGGCAGATTACCCTATCATGGTACCTGGATAGGCCCCTAGAGAGGAATTCTCACCCTTTCTTTCAGATCAAGCGGAACCCTGCCACGGAATTTAACGCCATCAATCGAGCGTGCCGAAAATAACAACATTACACATTTTCTAATAAATCTGAAGGAGGTTTGCTCAAATCGTCCCATTAGAGTGTAGCATTCCTCGACAGCGAAAAGACGTAACACGAGCAATGTATTAATTCCACAGTTTAATTACACCCCCAAACAAAGTATATCTGTCAAGTTTATCAAACATTTTATACTCTTCAGGAATTTCAAATAGATAATTTTTCTATGTCTTCTCAGAGACAAACAGTGTGCAGCAATACATATTTTAATCGTCTTGTTTTAAAATGTTTTCATGGCGGCTTTTTTGTTTTTGTTTGATGACTCAGTTAAATGAAACATTAAGTGTTTGAATACAAAGGTACCCTGTCACGTGTGCATTACTAGAATAACTTCTTGATTAGCGGAGAGTTTGTCTCCTCATGTAGCTAATTCGATGCATGAAGCTAGGTGGTTTCTAACTAATGGAACAAACAGTGCGACTGACCGAAACTTTTCGTTCGCCTACGGAACGTATGCTTCACGCAATACATGTATCCGTCAAAGAATGTTCACAATTAGGAGGAAGAATCTTTTCAATCAACGAGAATTAATGTGTGTTTCTTTGTGTGTCCGTCAAAGTGCATTGACCTTTATTGAAGGACCATAAACCACTTTCTTATTATTGAAACTATTATGTTTCCAGTAAACCTGATGACAGCAAGTAAAAATGAAAGCTAATTCATTCAAGTTTGAAGTTACAGTAAACTTTAAAATGTTACCATCTTGAAAGTAAAACTAATCCCTATATCTAGCTTTGCCAATAGGAACAGTTAACACATGATGTTTATAAGCATTTAGTGAACAATGTGGAATTAAGTTTCGTTCTGACACCAAGCAAACTTGAATCCCACTTTACTATATCTGTATATATACACCCGAATATTCTGTAGATATACACCCAAATATTCCTATAAATAATTGAGGCTTCAAAGGAAAGCCCTGCATGAAATTAAAAATGTGTAATAAAGGATTTTGTATGGCCCAGCCACTCAGGGGGAGGGGTCACTCACAGTATTCTCACAACTGAAGTTTGCATCTTTTTAATTTAGTGTGAACCACCTTCATGCTACTTTGCGATAAAGGAAACAGGTTATTTAGCCCTTGGTCTAATGTGGTCTGGATATAACAGTTGTCATTTCGGCTAAAATTGCATGTAACACAATTAATTTAAACTCTTTGCAGGATAAATTTGTGACAACCCACATTATTATCGGTTGTATTCCTCCTTTGACTTCATTGTTAGACATTCGGTGGGTGTGTTAAGGTAGGGGGCACCAACCCCCTAAATATGCCTTTCACCGATCCATCACAATGAAGAAAGAAGCTAACGTCATGGTTATATCAATCAGTGCAGGGGGTATCATGTCGCCCACAAGTTGCCCTTGGACATCTAAACTTTTTCAAGACACCTCTTAAAATTAAAGGCTGAGGACTAGGCATGTATATAATGCATCCAATCCATTTGTTTCACTCTAAGAGGTCAAACAAAACCTATTTTTACACCCTCAAAATGATCAATTTCTCAAGAAAGTGGAAGTCTCAGCCTCTCATTTACCATCGTCAGGGTAGAGGGTGTTTATTTTTTACCCTCTTTATTCTCCGTCTGTGCATATATACAACACATATAGGAAATAAATCTGATCATTTAAATTTGGTACATAAATTTAATGCAATTGAGACTGTATACAATATACGTATGACGATTAACGGTCGACTAGTTTTATCAAATGAGTCACAATAAGAAACAATAGGTACAGCTGAACTTCCCCAGACGCAACTGTTTGGTGTTATAGTTAGAAGACCACAAAAATACATATCTTGCAAAAAAGTGGCAGCTGTACTGTCGATTGTAGCCAATACGATGACTAGACACTCACTGATTATTATTCCTTTCATCCTTTCTTTTCTCCTAACAAAAATCGCATTCTGTGAACACTAATAGAATGAGCGAGATTGTTCATACGCAAACAGCATGGGTCTGATTTTATAATACATGAGTGACACCTTTGTTCACGCCTTCTCGTACCCATCCTCCGACAAAAAGATTTGTTTTAAATAATTTTCGTTTTCACTTTTTTATAGGCCTGTCTGTCTACGTACATTCCATTTGCTAACATTTAGTGAATATTTGGGTTTATGGGGTTGAGAGTACATTATATGACGTGTCTTGCGGTCTGACCATGTATATATTTGTTAGAGTTCTATTTATTTTCTCACGTCCAATGTTCCGGTTCTCCGAACTTTTCCGCCATGACTATAAATACCATGCGACTTACCGGTATGCCACCAAGTGTCTTCATGATTTCCTTCTAGAATTATGTTATAGGTTATACTATACAACAGTGGCGGAGGAAGGGAATTCGGTCAAAGGGGAGAGAATGGCTTGTAGGGCGGATTTGATCCGGGGGTAAGACCGCCCCCTCTGACTATATGGTAGCTCCGCCACTGCTGTATGCCTACAATACATCGAGGAATATGTAGTATCTGTAGTTTTCAGCCAGTCAAGAAAGGGACCACACATGACAGACTCTTCATGAAGAAGTCTGATGGTTGAGAGATTGGTCAGTTGAGTTTGTTGTCCTTTCGGCGACGTAGCTCCTTTGGGGAGTAGAACTCCTTCTGGAGTAACGTACGCTTGGTTTCGCCCCTTGGGCTTTCGCCAGAGAGTCGAGGGGACTTTAGAAAAAGTAATACTATGAAATACATTGAGAAATGTGCGTGAAGAGCTGGTATCCTGACGTCATTGCGAAGAGCGTCTCTCTGATTATAGGGCATTTTGCGCTTACTCATATGCTGTGCCCGACAGTACGGCAATCGCACACGCGCTGGCTGACAGAAAGTGGGGTAAGTGGGGGTAGGGTGGTGGGATGTGTATTAACTTAAGATAGTTTTGTCTTTCCTTTTCTATTTTAATTATGTATCTCTGTTTTTTCTCAGGGAGTGTCACTTTTCGATAAGACCTACAGGGTTTCTAAGTGCACTTCCTATCACGCAATTTGTTACCTTAACGCTTCTATTATTTGTTTGTAAATTTGTGTTGTGGTGAATCAAAAATAAATGAAAATGAAATGAAATGAAAGAAAGAAAGAAAGAAAGAAAGAAAGAAAGAAAGAAGAAAGAAAGAAAGAAACAAAGAAAGAAAGAAAGAATGAAAGAAAGAAAGTAAGAAAGAAAGAGAGAAAGAAAGAAAGAAAGAAAGAAAAAAAGAGAGAAAGAAAGAAGG
Organism: Holothuria glaberrima; assembly: GCA_009936505.3. Lineage (NCBI taxonomy): Eukaryota > Metazoa > Echinodermata > Holothuroidea > Aspidochirotida > Holothuriidae > Holothuria > Holothuria glaberrima. The sequence goes on from WURT03000033.1 coordinate 867,115, forward strand.
AAAGAAAGAAAGAAAGAAGGAAAGAAAGGAAGAAAGAAAGAAAGAAAGAAAGAATTTAAAGAAAGAAAGAAAGAAAGAAAGAAAGAAAGAAAGAAAGAAAGAAGACGACACTTTATCTCAGTTTAACTATGTAATCTTCCTTATCTTGATGCGTGTTACCCCTTGCGAGCAGACCATGTCGGTCCAGTCCCTCTTTAAGGCTTCCCAAACACCTTCCGCCAAAGTGGGATACGACTGAACAATTAGGCATATGCCGTACAGCCTGTTTCATAGGCAAGATGTGTAACAGTCCATCAATCTACCGAAGGGCAGGCGCGTAGCGAAGAACGAGTTGGTGGGGGGGGGGGGGGGGGCGATCGAGCATATATTTCTTTTTCATTACCGATAGGTCACTATTCTAACTGTTGATATCAGACAGCCCACTCGACGATGGACTCTAGAGGTCATAGGCGTAGGAAGCTGTTCAAGACTGGGGGGGGGGATGAACCTTGTTTCAGATCGCCTTCCTGGGGGAGGGGTCTAAATGAAGGGGTGTCCCCCTCCCCTTTGGAGAATTTTTTGATATTTGAGGGTCCTTAGATGCAATTTGATGCATCATTTTTGGACGAATTTTAAGGTAAATTACTTCCAAGTTTTGAGATTTCTTACAGAACAGACAAATAAGGAGTTTTCATCCTTGGAAAGTGTGTGTGTGTGGGGGGGGGGAGGCTGAATCCTGATGTAATACGTTTTCTAATCGCCAGGCTACGACGACCTAGCTAAGTAGCTTGATCAATCCTATTCCTGCAAACCGTCCTAACATAGTCGAGTTTTCGTAGCCAGTGCAGCTGATAGAAACGTGTATTAGGGCCTACAACATAGTAAGTACATTCCATCTTTTCGGGTAGGGCGACTGGGAATGGTCAAAATGATGTAAAATTTTACAAAACTGGTATATATAAGACTCTAACAATAGCCTAAAACCTTTCTATGTTTATCTTCATGTTATTCCGACACCGTGGGAAAACTGAGCCAGTATGGAAACGGGTTGTAGTTTGCCACGAGACTACTGCATTCCTTCCACGCGACAACTCCGTAGGCTTCCTCAGTGCTGCGCTGTCATCGATTGTGTTATCGCAAATTTTATGTTTGCGTGATATAAATATGAAATATAATTCTTTCCCTCCAACAAACATAACTCTTTTAGCTATGCCAAAGTATGTCTTCCCGGTCCTGCCTGGACAGTGGAATCCTCTGAGATCCTGAACTTTTTTAACTGAAGGCTCCGCCCATCACTTCCGGTGAATTTGTCGTCTGCACACAATATATTATTGTGCCGATCAAACATACACGTTCTGTCTTCGTAGCAGTCGTGCTCGTTAGCCCCTGGCATCAGTGCTACCCGTTTCTTTGCAAGAGAACAGGTCGACGTTTTTCCGTGACACTTTCGTTGTCATTCTAGCCTATTATTGAAAAATACACGTGTTTGAAAAAAGTTTTGGAAAGTCATTCCTTACTGCATACATTTGGGATTAGAACGAGGAGCGAACAGATAAGAAGATGGCTGGATTAATATTGCGTTCTTCGATCTGTCAGTGCCTTTTAGTTCTTATATTGTTGTGTTACAGAACTTTTTTAGTAAACTCTCAGACCCAGTGTGAAACTCAGGAAGCTACTGATTTAAAGACGTACAGATCTCCAGTTGTGGTGGAAGGGGAAATATTAGATAGTACTAACGACTTATCAGCAAGGATAAAAGTTAAAAGGGATTGCAAAATACTTTCAGGTGATGCCCTGAAAAGTGAAAGAATCAGAGTCATCGGATTTGGATCTTTAAATCCGTGTACTGAAGGTGTTAGTGAATTTGAGACGGATCGAAATTATATATTTTATATTAACGTTACGGACACACCAGGGGAATTTCAGTTAACAGGAAATCCGGACGTAGCCGATAAGAAAATAAGGAAAGTAGTGAAAAGTACAGTCAACAACGGTAAGTTTCGCCGTTTTTATTCAACCAAGAGTAATCATGAGAGGCAGAGCGACTAAGTTAGGCTAGGCCTTAGCTGAACTTTAACATTGCAGTTGCGCGAAGTTTTTGTGGGCCTAGCCTACTAGGCCTAGGCTACATACATTTACGTGGACACAAAGTTCTGTAAGTTACGTCTGTAGCCTATTCTGTAAAAAAGAAGAAGAAAAAAATACATAGCCTAGGCCTTTAGGCTTGTAGGCTATGTACTTGGAGTAGAATGTCTGGACAAGACTGGAAAAAATTCCAGACAATTCCCATTGAGTCCCATTAGATCATTTAGCCTAATGGGATTTAACCGAACTCATATTGGACTGCCCAAATTCCATGTTGAATCAATGGGACGATGGATTTTCCCATTGACTTGATGGGATTTTGCCCAAATTCCATATTAAATACCATTGAATCCAGTGGGAATTCAATGGGAATATATGGAATCCCATGAGGTCCCATTCAATGGGAATTTTCTCCTGGGGGCCCTGCAGGTCCCCAAAACTAGAAGCAAAGCCAACCAAAACTGAAAATCATCATGTCTCTGGAGTCTAGGAGTCGGACAGTAAAAGTTGGGCCTCAACAACACTCAGAGACCAGCTAGCCTAATGCCATCATGGGTTGACCATGTGATTGGTCTAATTAGTCCATATGAAATGCTTAAATAAATTAATGAAAATACCCAAGACTACCGACTTTTACCTATGCTAATGCAACTTCAGTATCTTTAACTTAGAATAAAGGGTACAGCTACAGTACACAGGGCCACTTTTTCACCCCATCTAGCATCCGGATGCATGGTTGCGAATGTGTCAAATGTTTACAGTAGCCTAACTTAGCACTATAAACTTGATTCTGCATCTAAGCATGGGTGCATGGCATCCACTCCAAAATTGATGTTGGTCACGTCAGTCAATCTGCATCTGTGCATCAGTCCACGTATCCACTAAGAATATTGGTTGCAACTCAACTGAAAAAAAA
>WURT03000033.1:899963-915981 GCA_009936505.3 Holothuria glaberrima
GGAATTTCCCCCAAATAATGCGCCATTTCATGCCCACACCCACGCGGTTTACGACAAAACTACAGATCCAAATAAAACCAATTTTCTCATCCTGCTACCTATGACACTCAGCTGCCAGGAACGCGTTTAGTAGTGTAAGTATATCTGTGGCTACAAGTATTAATCCTCTAAATTATGTAAATTTGTGATAAAAAATGCTTTTTTGCTCATAGACATCAATCCCATAAACTGATGATTTACGATGAAAGTAAGGGGAGTGCCCCATCAAAAAGTTTTCACTGGGTGTGTAATAGTATGAACATCACAAATCCAGTTTAGCCAGACCTTAAAAAACAACACCGAATACTACATAAAGCGAAAACCTGAAAAATACACCATGCGCCCACAAACTGTAACGCATTTGTGAGGTTTATGATCGCAACTTCCCGATATGAGGGGTTTCCCCCTCCCCTTTCAAAACTTTGTGTTCGTTTAAGGTGGTTCAGATGCAAAATGGCGCTATCTTTGGCAGGATTTCGAAATTATGCATATTTTAGAAAAGTCTTATATGTTAGTGAATTATTCCTATTTTTGTTGGGTGTAAGGGAAGGGTGTAGTACCAAAGTGAATGGGTGAAACACTCCGTCCCTTGTGAAATTTTTGTTTTTGTAAAGTGGCTTACAATACAAAATGGTGGTTTCTTTGGCAAACCTTTTAACCGTTTAACTGTTAAAGGATTACCATAATTTAGTGATATTTTGGCTGTGCAATGGTACCCTTCCAATTGATAGTAGTACCACGAGACTGGCAGACGACATCCTGGAAGCTCTCGGGTTGGTGCCAAACGGGGAGGTTAGTATGATCAGGGAGCTGATGACGGAACAGCTCCCTGGTATGATGTTCTTAATTGATAACCAAATGACACTACAGGGGAGCACACCAAGAACTTCAAGACAATCGTATTTACTGATTGTGCACGAGAATCCTAATGAAGAGCTTCCAATGGGGAATGATCGAGAGGGGAGTAAAAGGTATAACAAAAGGGGTAGAGGATTAATTAGCATATTTCATAACGCATATTCTCCGTAAATGCACTTAATGACCCTTTTATAATCTTGTTTATGTGAGCAAAATACTCCAAATCATTTATCTCACGCTTCAAATATTACCCATAGTATAACATTAGGCTACCACATAATCGTCTCTTGATACAAGTCTGAGGGTGGTCGTGAACCTCTGTTTTCTGGAAAATATATAGCTCTCACCAGAATAATTCCTTTTCTTATCGTCCTAATAATGGTCATCACTGCATGGTGTGTTAACCGTTGTAATTGCGCGTGAAGTGCACCAAAATTTGGAATTAGAATTGTTATAAAACCCGTACCCGTACTTTCGAACACATACGTCTGGGATGGTATTAAAAAAAAAACTGCAACTGAACGTTAGTACAGGCGTAACGGGCGAAAGTTCGATACTTTGGGAAGGATTTGTGTTAGGAAAAGATTAAAACGCCTTTAGGGCTCATTAAAAAATAAAAATCGAAAATATTTCGAAAATCCATTGCGGACAACCGCTCTTCCATATCCCTCGTACCGGCACCACTGTTACAAATTCTTGTAATGAAATGGTAGGCAATAGGCAGATAGGAAACTGAGGCAGAATGTTACATTACATTCTGGAAATGACTTCATGCAGGGTTAAAATACAGGCTGTTACTTACGATTTCAGACTCGAGTCCAGTTTTTACTGGACTCAGAATTGGCCAAGAATAAATGTCTGGTTTTAATAACATACTTCAATTAATTTAATGCATACCAAAGGATGCAGAGATATAATTAGACCTGTAATTGTAAACAGTTTCGTTTGAACTATTAGTTGACACTTTAGTGCAGAACAACAGAGTGAAAATAGCTTTAGCAGTTCCGACTTCACGGCGTAGGCTGGGGGTGCCGGGGTGCAGCTCATAGACGGCTGTAAGAAATTTTGTTGGGGAGGGGGCAAAGTCAAGTCCGTATTTAGGGAGGTTCGGACGACCCCCTGCTTTTTTTTTCATTATTTTCCTATCAGTATGTAGAAAAAAGTAATAAAACCACAGTATACTAGGACTGATAAGATAATTTTGAAATAAGTTTAAATAACTCTTACTTGCTTAAGGTGGGGTTACTGGTCAAAACGTAGGTCAAGGGTCAAATTTGTCATAATTTTGCGAAAAAGAGTGATGCGAAGTCCTCCTAAACCGTATGTCCAGTGAAGTTCAAACTTGGGGCAGGTCCCTGACCATGGAAACTTGCGCATGCGTAATTGATGACGTCATAAGTCAAAGGTCAAAATGTTAGTCAAATATCATACTTCTGAATCTTTGCAAGCCTAGTCATGGCGTCATACGTCGAGAGTCAAGAGGTCAAACTTCAATTGGGCTAAAATTGGTTCTTTAACCTTATAAGGTAGGTGGTGAGTTTTGAGGAAATGAAATTTGCAACTCCATGGATTGCCCTCTTATTAGGTCTTTTGTCCCATATGGTCTTAACTTTGTTTTGAATAAGTTTAAGCTGAGTGGGAGAAGCCACTTAGGACTTTTCCTGAGTATTTTTTACTCCTTAAGCTCCACCTTTACCTTCTTACCGAGAGTGTGATTTAGCTAGATGAGCTTCTGGAAATCTAGAGATAGGTGAATGAACCAAATGGCAGTGTTCTCCACAGGCCCATATTTTGTCCGGGCGCTTGCTTCCGATCTGGCAGATGATACTGATCGCCGTCCTGGGGAGGGGTCTAAGAGGAGAGGGTGTCCCCTCCCTTTTTCCCGGAAAAGTGTTTAATTCACTGTGCAAACGTTTCCAAAAGAAGTGAAAGCAATATTTTTGTCCAGGCGGCCAAGGTTTTTGTGAGGACGGCAACTTTAAGACCGGGCGCTGACGCACGCTCTTCAGATTTTGTCCGGGCGGCGCGCCCGGACAAAACGGCTAGTGGAGAACACTGAATGGGTATACGGCTCTTCCCACAGGATTACCTCGACTACTTTTTTGCATACTATTTGTGACTACATTTTTTGTGTACTTAGTCTAAATATTTTTTGGAATAATTTTGACCTCCTAGGCTGATTTCTTGGATACCTCATTGCTTGATACACTGTTAGGGCAGGGATGTGAGTTTTTTTTTTTTTTTTTGCCGACTGCGGAGTGCGATTGCTTTAAAAAGGATGGGATGGGTGAGAAAGCGATTTCCCCTCAGAAATGTTGCCAAACTATGGCATTGCAATGACTTAACTGAAACAAAGAGAAACAAATCACATAGATTTGAAGGCAATTTTAAAAGAATATCTGCAATGTAGGATGAAACACAACATTACCAACATATCTTAAGAGGTATTATTTTCAGTGGTTTCACACGCACCCATCGTAGACATCATGGTCTCATTATTACTGCAGGTAAGAAAAATTTGCAGTAGGATTATTACCAAGGAATCTCTGCTATTTTTCATTCATCTGACATGAAGTAGGGTCTGGTATTCGTAGTTTGTGCAATTCACATCAATTGAAGAATGTTAAAGTGTACCTTAAGATTAAAATTTCAAAAATATATGTTGCAAAGCTCGAAAGATGAAACCAAATGGTCCAACTTCCACTTTTAAAGGACATTTCTGAGCTGAGATATAAGATGTTGAAGTTCATTTATTCATTTTAAAATGGTAGATTGTGCAATAATTTTTTATTTCGTTTTTGAACTACTCAGATTACATTCTTTGTTTTCCTTTATTTCTCGAAATCCACTGCACCTTGTACCAAAATGTGATCAATTCTTTACGGTCACACGGTGACTTGATTAGACGAAACCTCTCCGTACAACATGCTCTGTGAGACAACAGTGAATTTTTGAAATCACATAAACATTTCATTTTCAAAAGAAAACAAAAGCAGGTAATGTGAGTTGTACAAGAAGGACATCACAAATTATCGCGCATTCGACTATTTTAAATTAAGTGAGTAAATTTCAACATTTTACATCTCAGCAACCGAATTAGCTATAAAATTGGGAGTTGGATGAATGAAATTCATTTTTCAACTTCTAAAATTTGTATTCATATATTTCTAGTCCGCTGAATTTTAACGGCCAAACTTGTATATGCATATAGAGCTTCTTAGGGCTTCTCCCCTGGTCCTCTACTGTGACATTGCGTTCCATCTTTATCCCCACGACTCGAGGTTATTTCAGGCTTTCGCGGCGCGTTTGGTGCCTTTTATAAACCATTCTACCCTAGACAAAATTCCAGCTACTCGCCTGGTATATTTGTTCCATCTTCGAAGTTCGAACACAGAACAATCGGCTTTACCTGAATTGAAAAGCATATGGCAAGCATGGCTTGCTTTTGCTTACATAGTCAATTGTGGAATTTGACTGCATCAAAGTGGCTAATAAATTCTCTTCAAATGTAAATACAAAAACTACTCCAAGAGTTTAGTACAGGTCTTGGAGCTACTTCTAATAGTTAGCGTTTTAACCACTTAAATATAGACACTATGATTGTATCATTATCTCAGTTTTGTCTGTTGTCTTACCATGGTGTGAACGTCGCCTTACCACACGTATAGTAAGAATCCACTTCATCCTGGGTGTTAAACTATACCCATATCAATCAAGTAGATGTACCCAACTCTACAAGATCTGTCTCTTAGCAGAGAAAAGAAGTTTAAAAAGTGTACCTAAAGTGTAAAATTTCAAGAATATATTTTACTAAGCTTGAAAAGTGTATCCAAATGGTCCACTTCCCACTTCACAAGACATTCTTCAGCTGAGATATAAAACGTTAAAGCTTATTCACCAAATTTAAAATGGTTGATTGAGCAATAATTTGTGATGTCATTCTTGTCCTACTCAAATTACTTGCTTCGTATTTCTATGTTTCTTCGAAAGCCTCTACACATTGTGCCAAAACGTGATCATTGTCTTTATTTTGTAGGGTGACTTGGCTGTATGGACACTCACCTTATAACATGTTCTGTAAGGGAACGGTAAATGTTCCAAGTTCATCTAAACGTCTTTATTTCAAAGGAAACAAAAGCAGGTAATGTGAGTTGTACACTGAAGACATCATAAATTATTGCGGAATCGAATATTTCCAATTTAGTAAATAAACTTCAACAATTTATCTCTCAATAAGTGAGGAAGCTATGAAAATGGAAATAGGGTGAATGAAATATAATTTTCAAACATTTAAAATATACAGTCTTGTCATTCTAGACTTTAGGTCCACTTTAGCGAGCAGTGAATAGCCTAAACAATATACTCAAAATAACAGTCAAACGCAGGCTTGGTGCAAATATGTAACATGATCTTTCAATAGCCTTGAGAAGGACAGCATGGCGGTCGACCAATCTGTGAGTAAAACTGGTTGTTTCAACATCTGCAGGAGTTCAATTTTGTAACCGGTTTGTCCAATACGGTATACAACTCGGGTGTGCCGAGCAATGTTTAGTGGTGAGGGCGATGTGCACACTGTGAAACAAATGAAACCACTAAAGATAAATCGCGTACTTAATTGCTATGGTGATTGCTTGTGGTCAAAACAAACTGGAATCAAAATCTAAATATAGATGGCGCTTTTACTACAGTAGCCTATTTGACAATGCCAAAGTTCCACCACTTGGTATGTACATATAAGGATATGAGTATTAATCATATCAACAGTTCAAGTTCTGGCATTAGTTTACCTTGAAATACGCAACGTCTTGAAGTAAATGGCAAACGTAGAACCCAGAATGAGAAGGATGCCGCATACTTTAGCCAGGTCAAAAAGGTTGCTTTAGAATGAAAAAATCATAACATGAAGTCAAAGGTATCGCCATTGTGAATAGTACAGATACAGTCTTTACATCCTCTGTCTCGAGAGATTTGGCGTAGAAAAGGCTTGTTACAATAGTACATGTTCCTAAAATAAAAACACCTTGCCATTCACAAAATGTCTCTGGTAGTGTCCAAGATGGCGTCAGATATGCAAGAAACAAAGACGCTGCCATTGACACCATGCCGTTTGTAAAAGATAAAAGCCATGCATCTTCCGCATCCCTATAGACTAGTCCACGCACACACATTGTGGCGGAAACATTTCCCACCAGAGAACAAAACGCAAGAACAACTCCTGTCATAAACTTGTGAGACGAATTTGTGATGTGAATAGTATCAGGAAAGAGCCACGTCGGCTTGGAGACAATGACCAACCCAATGGCATTTAAAGCAACAAATATCGCATCCAATGCATCTAAGGGTTCTTTCAGAAATATACACGCTAATATTGCAGCTGGAATCGGTAGGTTTAAAGACATAGCAGAGGTGTCACCTGCCGATATGAACTGCCCAGCCAAGGCAATGGAGTAACTAAAGACAAGATCAGAGATTCCATTCAAAATAAAGATTCCTATGTCTACTATACTATTGGAGTCACTCCTCTGCCAAGACACACCGACGATCATCGTAAGAAGAAAAGAACTACGAATGAACAATGCCAGCTCTGCGCTCATTTGTCTTGAAACGGTCGTCAGGGTAACAACTTGTGTCGCTTGAGATAAAATAGCCACCATCAGCCACAGCAGTCCCCGTCTCTCATTCACAGAGGAGAGAAATCTTTTGTATAAATCTGAGCCTGTTAGACCAGGCTCTTCCTCTTCGCTGGAGGTAAGTAAAGGGATATGACTCCGGCTGTCATCTCCATCCCCGTCCGGTGAAGATCCTCTTGCCATTCTGGGATAAATTGGGAAATGTTGAATCCTATGCCCATTAGGAAACAGAAGTAAAATACAGTAATTTACTACTCTGCCTGCCATGACAAATTATCGAAGGCTATCATCAATCGGGGAAAAAGAAAAAGAGCCAGCAATGAATAACAAAATGAGAGAATGCGTCGAAGAACAATTTTCAAGAAGCAAATTATTAATTGTGCGTTAGCCTTTTCCTTTCTCAACTCTACAAGATAAGCTAACACCTGGTACACAGATAAAGATAATATGAGGTACACTGTAAAACCTAATTTGTTGGGATAACTTATCAGACTTGAGCTATCTTGCTGCATGGACGTTTTTAAGTTCAGTCAATTGAGTTTCTCTTACTAATGAGATGCATAATCGGAGATACTCAGTTGCCTGAACTTTAAAAGGTCTACGCAGTAAGTTACCTCATGGTTTAAGGCTAAAACAACATGCCACAGGCGTAAATTTGAGGCAATTTGACCAGTGTGTAGTCCTTTTGGAGAAAATTTTGTTTTTTTAAGGTGGCTTTCATGCAATGATGCTATCTTTGGCAAAGCTTTTAGCTGATTCCATGTTGAAAAATTACTCTCATTTTATTAGGTGCAAGAAAAGGTTGCAGTGTGTAAGAAGAGAGCTGAAAGTCCTCCCCTTGAAAATGTTTTGTTTAGAAAGGGACTTAAGCTAGCCGCACACTATACGACTTTGCACGCCGCAACTCACCTCGATTGTCGGATCTCCAACAGTCGTGTAATGTGCGTGAGTTTACGACTGCGGCTGGCAGTTTCAAGACCAGTTTTAAGTCTCGCCGACTTCAGTCGGGAAGAACGAACATGTTGGTTTAGATGCAAAATGGTTCAATCTTTCGCAAAGTTTTGAGCCGATCTCATGTTAGGTAACTGCCCTATAGTGATATTTTGACTGTGACATGGCACACCTCCAATGGAGGTACAATGAGACTGACACAGGGTCTCCCACCCATCTCCTCCCTCTAGCGACGTTCCTGCGTCGAGGGTGAATTGGAGGCAATCGTGAACAGCTATTCATGAAGTCGGGTCACAGACGCATCGGAGGTTTGCCGCACTCTGCTCAGACTCAAGTGCGACCCAGTTCAATCAATTTAAGTTGATTACCACGTCCACATGGGGCCACCGCTGTGACTTTCCACAACTGTTACCTGATTTTACAACCCCTCGCTAATGGCTTTTCGAAAGAATCGGGTCACAGTTTGGTCGGTAACTGTTGCACACTGCCAGAACCCGAATCAACTGCAACGTAAGTGCCTTCGACTTCACAATGATAATCATAAAAGATACGCACAATTTGGTCACGACGAGGACCAACTGTAGGATCGCATTCGGGCCGAGGACCAAATTAGGCACCCACTGCACCGACCTGACTGCGAGCTACCTGGATCCCAATCGCGTCGCATTCGGGTCGATGCAGTTTGCGTCGGCATTTGAATAGCCTATGTTTTAAACTAGACTTAAACCTTACACGTAACGTCAACAGGTGTTGTGCATTGACTTTCATTTACCCTTCCATTATATTTCAACTTCAACGGCTGCTGAGATGGGAATCCTTCACAATTTTAGCATCGATTTTTTATGTAAAGAGCGTGTGATAGGCCTATGGTTCAATCTAAAAACAAAAGAGCGAAATACCCTCCAGAAAGAGTGTGCTGAGGGACCACTCCCAGTTAGAGTGAATTTCACGCGGAGTGGAGTGAAAATTATTTACTCCAAGTAGAGCAATATTTCACACACATGGAATGAAATATTGCTCTATTTGGAGTGAATTTTCACTAAACTCCGAGTGGGAGTGGTCCCTCGGCACACTTTTTTGGAGTGTAGTTCGCTCTTTTGATTTTAGCCTGTTCACTTAATTTCACCTTAACAATGCAACTTGTTGCCTTTAGAAGCCAGTGAGTGACGAGAGAGAGAAATTGTGTTGATTTTTTTATGAAAATATTCCATTAAATTCAGGATATAATGCTTCACTAAATTCGGGAAATGACAAAACAATTTAATCCACCTTAAAACCGCATATGATATACCTTTCTTACCGTTTCTGGTTGCTTCGAATTACTAAAGTAAATAATCAGGTGACTCGACTACACGATCAGGAGGAGAAAAACATCGTCTCTCAGCTGCTCCCGTTGTATCCATACCTACACCCCTTGTAGCAGACTCGATGTTTTTCTCTGTTGAAAAAGAACTACCATGAATCTTTTGTGAAGGTATCCTCTGCTTCACCGGTACCAGCTAACAAAATCAAAGACTATTTTACCTATACAATATACCAAACTTTTTGGTTTTAATATGTGTTGCATATGCTGGTATACAAGGATATGACATGGCATCTCATTGAGATTAATTATTGACCGTCGGTACGAGGCATAACGAAACGTAGATGACAGTCGAGATAATTGGTGTGACAATTCATACATCTCTCTTAGTTTATATATGCTATATAGGTCAATAAATAGGTTGGTTTCATATGTTAAATGTTCCAAAGGATAAAATGGACGGGACTCTTGTACCACAGGCAAGGGCGTCAACAGCACTTAAAAGTGGGAAAGGGCATTAACCTTGATAAAAATAACGTAAGTATTAATCGCGAAGCCCAAGAAGCGAGGGATCCATGGCCCGCTTAAGGGCCCCACAAAATTAGGATTTCAGACAACCTAGATAGTGATCTGAGGCGTTTTCTCGCCATGCAAATTCACTGAACGGCTGTTTCCACCATTTTCAAGTTCGATTGATAAATTAGCTATTTTGTAATGTAAGCTGTAGAATCAAACATGTACATTCTATTCTGGGTTCTGGAAAAATTGGATGTACAAACGATACGATATATCCCACTTTCAAAAGTGAGGGGAATGTCCCCTTGTCCCCCATCTGTTGACGCTCATGATTGCAAACGATCTTCTGAGTTACAGAATTTCAAATTCAAATTTGAGCTAAATATCTTGAAAAACTAGTTAGGTATCCTTTGTGGAGTATTATTCACGAGCTCTTAGACTGTTTCTCACATTCTTTCAACGTACGTCATGATTCATGAACAGTTTTGAGAATTTGCGGAATTTCCATTCATTCAGCTAACAGAGCATTTTTCTGAAATTTTCTCTACTCATGAACTACTCTTATATAATTTCGATCTCACAGCAAATTTCTCTTTTGAAGGTCACGAAGAGGGAAGGTGGAAGTGTAGTACCATATTACTTTACCCTAAAAAGCAAATAGAGTCCTGTATCTCTTTTTGTTCAATGTGGACGACTATACATCTCGTAGGACTATCAAAGTCCGTTTCAGGAAATAGGTAGGCTGCTGTGGATATTTACTCTAAAGCACTGCATGCAATGAAAATAGAGACATGAATCTACAATATATACAGTTCCCTAGCTTAAGGCGTTTATAGTTTATCCTGAATTTGTGACTACTTTATCCACGATCACGTCTAACATCCAAACTCTCAAGACAGTGCTAAGAAAATGAACATTTACTTAAATACTTTTCACCGAGACAACTTTGTAAACATGTTTCTTAAAATTGCTAACACTCAGGATACATATTGGAAAATATCTCATAAGTCGTTCTTTGGTTTACTTTGTGAAACTATTAACGATCACCTGCTAGCAACAGACAGAAAGTTCCCTTTTAATCTGATTTACAGTCACCCTTTGCTAAGCAGTTTTATTGAAGAAACTGCAGAAGTTTTGAACCAATTCCATACTTACACTCTAATGCATATTTGGAATGTTCTCTGTTGTCTCTTTTGTTTTGCCTCTCCACTGTGCATCTTTATCATCATTGAACTGCACAATATTACCCACCAATCAGGATACGACAATTTGGAGATACAGTTGCCATCTTTCATTTGTTCATCAAACCATCAGAGAAGAATGACCACACAATGAGCCATGGGCATACGAGGCGGGAGCAGGGGGCAGACTGCCCCAACCCAAAAGAAATTCTGAGATCGAAAATTCGGGCAGGAAACGACAAAAATTCGCGTATAGAATAGGTGAAATTCCGGCAGAGGTGAAATAAAGGAGAAAATATTGCCCGAATTTTCTACTGAGTTCCCGAATTTCTGATCGAATGCCCGAAAAATGTGTAAACATTTTCGCGCGCTTCGCGCACATGTACTGGTTTGGGGGTCTATTTTATGCACTTGAGCGGCAACGAAATTCGGGAAACTTTTTCAGATTCGGGCAAAAATCCCCCCTGCAATTGGAAGAGACCCGTGCACCTATGCAACGAACCTATGAATCTGTGCATCTATTTCACTTTAACCCTTCCGCAGTTATGGAACGATCACAGTCTAATTTAAATAATTTTGGGATATAAGTTTGACCTGAATCTGTAACCTTCATTTTATTGCGTGTTGGCGGTGAGGTTCATGCTGGTAGCTTTGCTGGTTGCATGATATCGCTTGGTACTGGGAGTCATTCTTATCACCCATTCGTAAGCAATTTCGTTAAAAATAAAGGTAGTTTGACTAGGTTTTTGAGCAGCTAATTATTTTTTTTAACTAACAACATAGCCGGATTTACCTTCAGGGGGCCCGTGACCTAACATATGAAGGGAGACCTTTCAGTATCATTTGTGGTGACATTAATACGTGACACTATCTAAGTGGAGCGCCACCACTATGACGTGCAGCCTACAATGGCCCAACGATCATGTACATATCAATATGAACAAAACAAAAAAGACTAGGCAATTCAACGATCGGAATCCAGAATTCCTTACACACTTACACCCATCCCCATTTGTCCTTCTCAGTTGGCCCAAGGTTTCTGGGACCTGACTGAGAAGCACTGATATGATATAACCGAAGGGCCAGCATCAACCGAAGGGCCACCATGGGTTAGCGCGTAGCGCTTAGAAACTTTTGGGCCAAAAGTATTTCTTTCATTGTCGGAAATGAACTTTCCCTCTTGCTAAGTGTAGATAACGATCGTCTTTTGAGTTGATGTCTCAAAAATAACGTGAATGGATCCTTTTAGTTGTAACAATGTCAATGATACAGCAAATATGAAAAAGTAACAAAATACCTCTAGAACATGTACAATCACATGCAAATATTAATACAATATTATACCCTACGACAAGTTTAACATGCGTCATAACCCATAGGACATGCATTCATGAAATTTCCTACCACGTAACGTTATACATTAGAAAATCAAGGCTAGTGCTGCAGAGTCTAGACTTTGGCTGGAAGAAAGGTAAGGATTTCTATTTTAACTCAGGAGCAGATGTGAAAGCTAAGCTGAAAAGGTGACTTGTTTATGAAAATTTTCAGGGGCCCACTTAAAGTCAAAATTTCGGGCAGGGGACGTAACCTTCATTTAAGGGAACATCCACATGAAAACGCTCCGACTACTAACAGATATAGTAATTAGCTCGTATTGGAAAACATGGTGGAAACGATATTTATGTAGGCTTAAAATATAAGCCTGTAACTCACTTTTCCCGACTCGGACTCAATTCTGGACTCGAATTCGTGATTAACTCGATTCGGAATTGAAAATTTCCAAAAATTAGCCCCATTCGTACTGGAGAAAAAATTCGCGTCCAGGCTATACCGCCAGAGCGTCAGCAACAGTGGTACTGAACTACTTGTGCGATGTGCGCTAAACATATTTTTCACTCACATCACTGTTAGGTAGGGGGTACGGAAGTGACGTTTATCCGACCCCGAGAATAACAAACAAATCAAACCGATATTTCACTAATTACTTTGGAAAAATGGAGTATCTGAATGGGTACAGATCACAGCCTTTCAAGCATTTGAAAGGATCATTTTAAATTGTTGTTGGCACATTTAAAAGTTCTATTCAACGGTAATCTCTTTCCGATGGATTTTTATTATTCAATTCCCAACCATTTTGCAACGTCACAAAGGCATACCGGTAAACAGTCTCAGAACCTTCGCATATCCAACCGTTCATTACTTTTCTCTCCCAAGTAGAATTTATAGCTATTTCTAATAGCCCTACATGCAAACATTACCTGTTACAAAAATGGTATAAACCTACTTTTGTCTTTTAATAATAATGTGAGGGTAAAAGAGTACCAGAAGTTTCATTTGGGGGGGGGGCCTGCTTAGCAAAAGTGCCTGAAATTTTCAGCACGCATTTCAGAAAATGACATACATTTTGCCGGAAAGTAGCACATTACTTCTGCTCGAATGGAGGGCTCCATTCCCACCCCTAACCTAGAGACCATATAGTGGTCTCTACCCTAACCCACCGCCTCCTACGTCTGTAAATGAACACGTGCTAAATATTTAATCGCAGTAGGCCAGCCATTGGCCTGAAAAGGCTTAAAACAAAAAGTTGTGCGGGCATTTTTTAGTACAAACAGTCAGCCATGCTAGATCTAATCTACATATAGTAACGAATAAAGTTAGGGGGGCTGGCACGTGTGAAAATCATTTTTTGGGTCATTTTGGCCATTTTTGGACAAAAATATGATTTTCATGATTTTTGTGTATTTCATATTTCCAAATAATTTACTATCAGGAAAGTCTAAATTTTAGTCAATTTGAACCCTACTATGGTCAATATTGACAAAACAAAGTTACAAAAAACAAGGAAAATAAAGACATTCTATAGCAAATAATGCCTGATATCTCTAAATAGTGTTACGATGATGTACATTATTTTCTGTGTTAGAAATCTTTTCTTATGAGAACAAGAACAGTTCAATATTGACTCAAAAGCCTACCAGTACATTTTCATACTTTAGTCATTTGTGAAAAAATGAAAATTTTGACCTTCAATGATCATAAAACCCCATAATTTTCCCTTAAAAAGTACTAAATTGATAATTTTGCTCAAAAAAAGAACATTTTTAAATGTGATGTTTTTGTAAAGCCTAATTAAATACCAGCCAGCATTATTGAATTTGAGTTTATTCAAATTGCCTTGCAGTCATTATGTAGAAAAGTAACAAAAAAGAATAATAGTCATTTTTGCCCATTTTTGACCATTTTTGGGCAAAAATATGATTTTTGAGATTTTGATGTGTTTCATATTTGTCAAAATTACACTACCAGAAAAACATGATGTTTAGTTGATTGCACCTTTAATGTGGTCAATATTGACAAGATAAAGGTGCAAAAAGAAAATAAAAGACTTTCTATTGTGGAAAATGCCATTAACTCAAATTAAAGTTAAAATTGATGTCAGGATAAGTAATTCTTGGGTTCTACAAGTTGTTTTTTTATACGGGATGTTTGTAAAGCATAAGAACAGTTAGTAGAAAATTGATTCAACAATCCTTTTGGCACATAGCAAAATCTTTAGGTGCATACCAGCCAGTAGCGGAGCTACCATATGATCAGAGGGGGCGGTCGCCCCCCCCCCCGACGGACTCAAATCGACCGTCGGCGCCCTTTTGGGCTTTTACCTATTGAGGCATAGGGTATTGAACTACTTCAGAGCGTCCCTACAGGCCATCCTTCCTCCTCTGACCGAGTTTCCTTCCTCCGCCACTGATACCAGTCTGTTATTTCATCACAAAAAGCACAAAATATATAATTTATGTCAAAAGAAGCATTTTTGTAAATGTTAAAGTATTGTATAATTAAATACCAGCTGTACTAGCTCATCCAGTGCTGTAGTATGATTAAAATTCGACTTGATTTACCTTGTTTTGGAGACAGTGCGTGAAAAAATAAACTATACAGATGTGCAAAGTGGGTACCTTGTTCTGGTAGGGGATAGACTGTCCCCTCTTAGGGAACTTTTTCACTTTCGCCATGTAACCTATAGCGTACACAAGAAAGTGTAGTTCTTCACAGCGATCGTTCACCCGCTCACTTAACCTCTAACACAGGTGGGGCTCTGGCCCGCGGGCCGTGTACGGCCAGCGAGACCGGTGGCGTAGTGCCCATTGGGGCCCAGGGGGCACAGGCCCCCAAATTTTGTCAAGGCTGCCTTAAAGTTTTGTCTGAAAATGCATTTGAAAACCCTTCACATGTCAAGTCAATATAATAAGTTAACTGTTTTCGATAGCTCAATACCCCACTATAGCATGACTAGTTCAAGTTGCTGGGAAAGGCTGTTCTTCCAATTCATGCAAGTTATCTTTGGTTGGAAGGGGGTGGTATGTGGACAAAAAGGTTGAGATGGTGATAATTAGTCATTTCCGACTAAAAAAGTATGAACCCCTCCTGCCAATTGCTCTGTAATGGTTGTTGCAGATTTTTCACACGGAAATGTATCAAAGACGACATATCGGGATTGGTAATGCCACTGAATACAGTATTTGAAAATATTTTGTCATCCTAAGCTAATATCGCCTGAAATTTGATGTCAAATATACATAGCATTACAACTGGTAAGAAAATTCGTTGCGGACGAGCCGACGAGCCGACGAGCATGTCCCAAGTACGCCTTAGCGGCGACCTGATGGTGTTGGCGACGCATCCTGACCGAGCCAAATCACGCAAGCAGGCTGCAGTTAATTCATTCTGGAACCAGCGACGTTAAAGGAGGACAGTATCAGCAATAAATTTCTTGTAGGCCTTCGAGGAAATGGCCGACTGCATGGTCAAGTGGTTAGAGCATCCGACTTGCAGCCGGAAGGCCTTGGGTTCGAGACCTGGCGGTGTCATTCAAAAAACTTTAAAAATGGAACCTTCTGCCATTGTGCTTGGTGCTTAGCATAAGCAATGGAGTAGGGAAAACAAGCCAGTGAGCCACAACTGGGAAAAAGGCCGTGGCCGGCCCGACTTAAACCAATTGGTTAGAAACTGAGCCGTCACGGTTAAACCTCATCTAACTCAGATCCAACTCTACGAGAAAATGTGATTTTTGCTGACAGAGGACAGATGATGGCAATTGTGTGGTTAATAATAGTCGATTATCTGTTAATCGAAGCGTTTAATAATTATTGGCTGATAACTAAAGAACCAAGTGTGCCATCGATGCAGCCGTCATTGAACAATGTTATGTACAGGTAGTCCCAACAGTAAGTTCAACCCGTTACCTTTACCAAGAAAACTTTATCAATACCAGTAAATTTTCTTAAAAAAACATGGTAGAATTTGTTATAATTTTCTAAGCTTTTTTCAAGGTACGGAAAGTTAAGATAAATACAGTGGACGGAGACCATGGAACCCCTTGTGGACTTCACCATAAGTAATGAAAAAAGTTTGCTAAAAGGTACAGCAGGATAAATTTTTCTCATGAGCTGATGGGTAGTTTTTGAAAAATTGGAAAAAATAATAATCAGTTAAAAAACAGTCACAATTACTATTATGATTGCAATATAACCTGGAAAATA
>WURT03000033.1:944175-955200 GCA_009936505.3 Holothuria glaberrima
AAATGTCAGAAGCCTTCAAAAGTCCTTCAAGTTCCTTGATCCTATTACACTTCTGACACACAAAAATGAAACTATCTATGTTATATCCAAGGGCTAACCTAGCCTGGGCCTTTAGAAGCTTGGCTAAATAATGACGTTAATTGCAAATAGGCTAATAATATGATGGTAGCATGATAGCCTAGCCTAGTATGACTGAATGTGCATGAAAGCACGCATCCCTGGACTTGGATTTGATTTGGGGCCTTACGTTACAAAGTATGGCATGCAATACATACAGAGGGCGAAGACCTGATACAGTGGTAGTAGTAGTTTCTTCAGATTCATAAAGCGTACAAAATTCGTGGTCTTTGTGTAATATTAATAATTGTATAAAGGACCTGGGCAGGTACTGTACTGTACTGTACTAGCAGTAGGTCACTAAATAAAAGATTTCGCCTCAGCTGACGCGTCGACAGAGTTGCGTAATAATACCCACGCTGTAGCTAGCGACCTGCGTGCAGGGTTGCCGAATACTGCAGTTAGTGCATAGAGAAGTTCCTCTCCGAGTTGGGAAAGTGTTCTCTAGTCAGAGTAACCCTCATGTTAAGGGACCTGTTTACGTTTGATCTTATCACTTACCTCAAGGGGCATGAGAGAACAAATGAAGCATGCCCTGTAATTGGGTTACCCTGAGTATATATACAGCACCTGTTTTAACTGTGGTGAACGGAAGCCGAGAAGTTCATGGTACAGAGAAAACGCACATCGTTTTCTCTGTACCACCATTCCAACAGATGAGAAATCCCAAACACAAGACGGCGTACTTCAAGAACGTTATAGCTTGTAAAGTATTGCATGTCCTCAAATAAATGGACGCATCTCAATGTTACCCGCCCGGTGGACGTGTATTGCTCTTAGCAGGTAAAAGAGTACTTAATTCGACACCTGCTATGAAGGTAAGTCTCAATGCTACTAGAAAACACGAGAGCTGTCTAGACAAAAATAATGTAATCGACTCCGTTTATCCTACCGAGAACAAAAATGAAAATCATGAGAAATACAGGTAAAAGTGTTTTAATACTAGCAATTAACTATGGACCACGAGACTCAAAGGCTTATAAAAATTTTACCAGGTAATGAAAACGAGCGAAATAGCCGGAAAAGACCTAAGCTAACCTTTTTGCTCATGTACTCGTTTGGCAAGGCCGTACACGGGAGGGGGGGGGGGAGATTGCCTCCAGGTATTTTCAAAGTGTACCTTTTCCAACTTGGCAAATATACAGGGAAAACACGGTCAAAATAGAAGAAATGTCATTGACATTTGTCGTCGAGAGCTCTGTCATAATTGACCTTTCGTATGAAATGCTAATTAAATGAAATATGGAATCGGTTTCATCTCATAATGGGAAAATATTCATAAAACTATTATCAATTGCAACCGAAAAAAGCTTTGTGGAAAGGAGGGGAGGTTTACATACAAGAAGTGCCGGGTGGACGGGATAGAGGAGCTGGAACGAACAACCCTTGTCACCCATATCCAGTGTATTGTATTAGTACCGTACTTAATTTATAGGCCTATTGTCTGAAACACGCCCAAAAAATGTTGTTTCAAGATGCTAGAAGATCATACATTTTTCGGCTAATGTTTACAGCATGGACTGTAAATTTTCGTAGCCTAGTTTGCTCTATAAATGATATCAATAGGGGTGGAGCGGAGAGGGGGTGATTCAGGGGGAAGCACCGTCACACAGGAAGCCGTGGTCTTCTCGGTTGAAGAATTTTCCAATTTCTTGGAATTTCTCGGAAAACATGTGGACAGGACAGTAGGTACGATAAAATGTGTAATCCCTACGCTGGGGTACGTATGACGTCAGAATTTTCACGACAGGGGTTCTAAGTGGGACTGCGGTCTGAAGCCCCGAGAAGGGTGATGGGTTGTCGAAAGGTTGCCGACAGCAAGATTCAAAATTAGCGGCGTGCTTTTTGGTTTTTTTCGTGAAATTGGAAAATCTGGAAGATGGAACTGCCCTCATTTAAATCAACGCATCAAGTAAATCACAAACTAATGCGATCGTAAAAACATGTCAGGTTCTAAGTACGTCATATTCCCGGACTACACTAGAAAATTTACCCAACCGTGGGGACAGGGGCGTCACCAGAGCATTTTTAATCGGGTGGAGCCGTATTCAGTTTGCCGACTGAGTAGAAGCAAATGCCAGCTGGTAATATTGATAGGCGATGCGGTAAGAAAGAACCTTTAGCCCAACCGGTACGGGTTCAGCGGCAGGGGTGGTTCCAGGATTTACCCGACGGGGGCAGTGACCCGAAGCCATACATTGTACTTCCCTCCTAGAGTCACTAGCCGTACTACAGACACAAGAGAACATTAACTTAGTTTAGCGAAATGAGATGAAATTCCCGGCATTAACATAAATTGATATATTCTACTCAGTAAGTTACATAAAAAGATGGGAAGGGTTTGTACTATATTAGCTATAAGTAACGAAACTGAGCAATTAAAGCGTACTAAAAAGTTTGGGTCTTATCGCAGAAATGACCCTTCTGTAAACCAAAAATAAGTAACCCGACTATGGGTGGCGACAGAATTTCCCCGGCAGCCCCTATATCGAGGGGATGTTGAGAAGGAGATATGAAAGATCCTAACTATCTCATGTCATTGCAGGGCATACTTTGCACTTAATACTTCAAGAGTCGAGATGCGCAATGATATTGTTCTTTTGAGTCTGAATTGTGAAATTGCAAAGCGCGAGAAAATGTTTGGTAGCCTTACACAAAAAAGCATATGTAATCATTAAGAACAAAAGGGAAAAATAAAAACTGTAGGGATTGAAGTCCGCATCGGGGACAACATACATTGTGATGAAACCACCTGGACTACCCGATTAAATAGCCAAACTTTGCTCCGTGAGTCGCTCACCAACTGACCGTACAGCATGACACACTAGAGATCAGCAACTAGGCTTTGTGATATGTGATGAAATTTATGACCTCTACATAACCGGTGTATCCTGCCTACATGTTACATGGTAAGATTTACAGGACTTATGCTATATAACTTTGTGAAATGGAACTACTGAAGAAACTGGAGTGACTCTACAGCGCGCGTAGCGCGCCGAAAATTTTGGGTTCTTATTAAAGAGATTTTCCTCTTTTTTCGTTTCTTTTCCTCTTTCTTTTTCTAATGTTTCCTTCATTTTGCCGACTGGTGCAGACTTTACCAACTCAATGTCAGAATACCAAATTACCATGAACGATCACCTCCTTTAGTAAACAATAATGCCGAAAAGCCCTATGTAGTTTTTTTTGCCGACAGAATAAGTTTCAAAAAGTGTTGCTAACGGGCTTTGAAAATGTTATGATACAAATTGTTCACAAATGCAATCTGCACCAAACCTTTTTTTTTTTTGCTCTTCTTTGCCCCCTCGCTCCACTCATTCTTTTCTGTGTACACTTGGTTTCTCTCTTTCTTTTCTCTTTCCCCCTTTTCTCCTTTTTTTCTCTTTTTTCTTCCCTCTAACCTTCCTTCGTTTGCACTTCCCTCTTTCCTTCATTTTGCCGATTAGTGTAGGATTTTTCCGACTGCGTGGGTGAATGGGGGCCCCTGTAGCCACGTCCCTGCGTGGGGAACCTTCTGCGATGAGATACATGGCCCCTACCCCCATCTGGTGTCACGTACCACTGTCCCGATGACGATCAGCCTTCTAGACTTTCCTTGGTTTAAAGAGCACAAATCCTCCAACAGTTTACTTACCTGTGATTTTAACATGCTACAACTTTCTAAAGGCCTTGCAACGGACCAAAATCAAGTACGCAAATCAATAGAAGAATGATTGCTGGTTCACGAGCTTTCTGATGCTTAAATAAATGTTAAGACTTTTTTCCAAAATCTTTACCGTCATTATATGATTAAATTAAATATTTAATGACGGCCAGCTTGTCGGTTGTTCTGTGATTGCTTTAACCAGACGAAAGTTTTTGCATTCAAGCGTGAATCAAGAGAAGATGGGAGGATGGGTTGGGGGCGTCCCGGGTTGAATATTTTTACTATACTTTCCATAGGTCGCTATACTCGGCATTTGTCAAACTTGAAGTCACCCCTCCCCCTCACTTAAAAGATCCTGCATACGAGGTTGTAAAAGGCTGTATTTAGCGCACCCAAAACAATCCCTTATTATTAACTGTAACACATAAAAATTAATCTGTTTCGCCCGTAGCCTCTGGATCTTTGTAGAAGTTTTCAACGGGCACAAGCTTCGAATTGCCTGCTGTCGTACCAAAGCCTCTGAGTCGGCTGTCCATAGTGTTTTTAAATGACTACACCCAGCCAATAAAAGGAATAATACCACTAAATAATCAGATAATAACAATTTGTAAAGATATATTATAACCACCAGTTCCAAGCTTTGTCAACGATGACACAAATTTGCACCTTAGCCAGGCCTCACAGGTGAAAAACGAAGGGCCAGTCTGCCCGGGTGTCAACTATATGTATAGGCACGCCACTTGGGTGCTCCGGCCGCTTGGAAAGTGTCATTATCTTCTCCCTAGAGATTTCGCCCAAGCTACGTCCCTGGTGACTAACGCAAATCGTGATACATTTAAGTATCGGGTCGCTTGAGGAGCCTGTGACTTGCGTTGGTAACAAGTCATTTTTGGCAAGTCAAAGCCAAGTCACAAATCGTTTCTCGCAAGTCCGAGTCAAGTCGCAAGTCTTTGGTAGTATTTGCAAGTCAAGTCTCATGTCAAAAAATAGCGACTCGAGACCATGTACTATGAATCGAGTATAAAACTCTGTTCTTTTATCTGAACTCGAAAATTTTATGTTTGGCCTAATTTTTTTTACAGAAAGTACTGTTTTGTGTTTTGGGCCTTCAGATGATAACGGCAACAATTAGGAGCCTTAATATTGGCCAGCACTATTCAAATTATCAATATGAAACATTTCAGCAGATTTATTTCACAACTGAACGATAAGGAGGGACTACGTGTTGTAAAAAGGACCTCTCCTGAACTCAAATAACTTTCATATTTATCAAAAATAGTTACACCACTAACACATTTCCCTCCATAGCACGTCGGCCAATTTCAGTCAAATCGATGAAGAAGATGCCACGCATTTGAACCAGGGAGGTGTTGTTAGTAACATCTCCCTGTTTGAACACAGTGTCAAAAAGGGACAGACATTTGCCGTGCCCGATAGCTTAGTTCAGCCAAGGAGCTGGTAACAACTGGCAAGAGCTCCCCGGTTCAGCTGAAGGTTTCAGATGAGGTAAAAAGACCACAGGGCCTAGCCTGTCATCATAAATCCTAAATCCTCCTCATAAACTATTCTTTACGACAGTCTCTCATTCCGCTATTATTACACCCCTGTGAAAGTACTGAAAAACTCCGTAAATGTGTACTTAAACTTTTGACAAGCAAAGTATATTCAAGTTCTAAAGAGTAGTTCATTCGCTAACATGCATGGCATCCTCATAACCACCCACGGTGGGGAACAGCTTCCGAAGCCTGGAGCTTAAAGCTAAAAACGAGCAGCAGGCCTAGACAGCATTCCTGCAAGGATCCCGAAGAGCTGTTCTTTTGTTATGGCACCAATCCTACAAAACTGGATCTTTCAGAAGTCACTGGTCTCTCAGGAATGGCGTGTTGCAAATGTATCAATAATTTTCAAAAAAGCTTAGGGATCGATTCCTCCCCTCAAATTATCCCCCTTCCCTTGTCCCTGATTAGCGTAGTCTACAAGCAGCCAATTGAGCACATTATTGCAAGTAACATCATGGCTCATTGTGACAAACACTCCATATTAAGTGACAGAGAGCATGGATTCAGAGATGGTAGATCTTGTGAAACCCAGCTACCCGGACTTACAGATGACTTTGCTCAAATTCTTGATCGCCGTGGACAGGTAGACTTGTGTACTTTTTCAAATGTCCCCTCGACTCACTGGCGGAGAGCCAAGGGGGGGGGGGCGAAAACAAACCTGGTAGACTTGTGTATAATGGACTTTAGTAAGGCGTTCGACGTAGTACAGAGCCACATCGTCGCTTATTGTTGAAACTTGACCACATCCCAGGTAGCAAACCTACTTGGGGCCCATATAGGTGAACCCATATGGGGCCCATATGATTTTGCACCCGAGATTCATAAGGGGCCCATATGACCCATATGGGATAGTTCTAGTGCCCATTTGGGGCAATTGCCCACATGGGCCGCAGAACTATCCCATATGGGTCATCTGGGCTGGCCCATATGGGCCCCTTATGAACCTTGTTTGCAAAATCATATGGACCCCATATGTTCGTCGATATGGGGCCCATAAGGGGCCAATATTGGAATGTTACCTGGGATGTAGGGCCAGTATTAACAAATGGATCTTTTTGACTAAGATATCACAGAAGGTCATAATCATAACGGGGAAATATATACAAGTTCCAATGTAACGTCTGGGGTCCACCAATGAACTGTTCTTGGCCCCTTCTGTTCCTGGTGTATATTAATGATCTTCCGGATTGTGTTCCTTCAAATTAATATACGCCTATTTGCGGATGATTTAATAATTTATTGTCAGATCGATCCTTCTCTTAGGACTGCACTATAGCCTTCAACATGACAATTACGGCACTTTGTGATTGGGAGTCGCTCTGGAAGATGAAATTCAATGCATCTAAATGTTTTAGTATACGGATGACTCATAAGAATAGGCGGCTAATTTGCTACAATTATTTAATGGGCGATTCTGCTCTGTAAGACCACTCCTACCTTGATGCTAAAGTGAAGAACTCTTTTTGTCTAAATACACATCTCAAACTGTTAATAGTACTAACAAAGCTCTTGGGCTATCGAATTGAAAAGGAATGTGTCGAATTGCTCTCCATCCATCAACTTAGGAAGTTGCATACAAATCTCATGTCAGACGAAAGCCAAAGACATTTTAGACGGTTTTAATAAGTTCTTCACTAATGTTGGACCTACTTAAGCTGCAACTATACCAGCACAAGACAGCTCAGTGTATGGTTATTTAGATGAAATGAATACACACGTGTTACAGCCGACCCTACTGAAGGTGAAGTATTGGATATTGTTAGAAATTTAAGTAACAACGCTCTGAAAACAAAAGAGTGAAATTCACTCCAAAAAGAGTGAATTAAATTACCACTACTAACGAAGAGTGACACCCGGAATGGAGTAAAAATTCACTCCAAATAGAGCGATATTTCATTCCAAGCGTATGAAGTGTCACTGTCTTTGGAGTGAATTTTCACTCCACTCCGGGCGAAATTCACTCTTCCGTAGGAGTGGTCCCTTAATTCACTCTTTTTGGAGTGAATTTCACTCTTTTGTTTTTAGTGTGAAGATTTCTGGAGACAGCAATGACTGATTTAAGCATGTCACTGGTTAAACATACCATCTCGTCCGTTGTAAAACCTTTCACTTTTATCTGTAATAAATCGTTTTCTACTGGAGTTTTCCAGGACGGCATGAAAATTGCTAAAGTGATACCCATATTTAGGTCTGGCGAAAAAAATGTGTTCAATAATTACAGACCAGTTTCCTTGCTGCCACAATTTTCTGAAATACTTGAAAGTTGTTCGATAAAAAACTAGATAACTTCATTTCCAAATTCAATCTCCTTAAGGAAAGTCAGTATAGCTTCAAGTCAGGACGTTCTACTTTCGTGGCACTATTAGAGTAAGTTGAGGAAATAGTACATCATTGAACAATAAAAAAATTAACCATTGAAGTCTTCATTGACTCAAAGAAGGCCTTTGACACTATAGACCACCACTTGTTACGTAAGAAATTAGAGGATTATGGCTTCTGTGGGATAGTTCGTGACTGGCTGTCTAGTTATTTGAACAATAGAATGCAATATGTACAAATTAATGTTTTAAGTTCAGAATTACGAAATGTAGTTTGTGGAGTACCACAAGGATCTATCTTCTGACCAAAATTATTTATTTTATATATCAACGATATTTGCAATGTCTCCAACTTGTTAAAATTTGACGACACAAACATTTTTGTTCTCATAATGACATATATTCGTTATGCAGAGTGACTAGTAATGAGCTTCTTAAGCTCAATGCATGGTTTGTTGTGAATAAACTATCACTTAATGTCAACAAAACTAATTATATGCTATTTCCCAATCATAGGATTAATTCTGATCTAATAATCACGATAAATGATGATAATATCGATAGAGCTTATGTCACTGAATTTCTAGTTGGTGTATGTATAGATCATAATCTTAATTGGAAAGAGCATATTGTTAACATATCCAGGAAACTTTCTAAAAGTATTGGAATCATTTATAAGGCCAGTCAAATTTTAAATACCAAGGGCTTGTATACGTTATATTGCGCAATCTTTCTTCCATATCTAAATTACTGTTCAGAAGTATGGGGAAATACTTACAAATCCAATATTACTCCATTATCTTTTTTGCCTTATTTCTGACTTTTTTTCTTTCCTTAACCTCCTTTTGCAAATTTCTTTTTTTTTTCTTCTTCTTTCCTCTTTTTCTATAGTGTATTCTTTTGGTGCTAGTATATAATGATTTGCAAAGTTTGTCATCACAACCTCTTTTCAATTCATCGTGTAAATTATTTATGTAGGGGAAAACAATTTATAAGTATTTTATTTCAGTTTTCTCCTTTTCCATCATATTTCGAATATGTTCAAGACAAACTTAAGATATGTTTAATGTAAATATGTACATCATATTGACCATTGTCTGTCTGTTACAGTATGTGTTGTCTACTTCAAGTGGATGGAAATAAACTGTGTCATTATCATTATCATTATAAAGCTGGATCCTAGTTACATTACGAATATTGACTCCATTGCAAAAGTGCAACACCGTGTCACAAAATTTTTTAAGAATGATTTATGCCTCACCAGCAGCTGAAGGATCTGAATTGGGACGGATAATCTAGATTTATCTCGACTTTTTACTCTATTTAAGGAAAGTCATGAATTCATACTAAGTAACTCATCTATTAACTAGCAGATATAGATCCACCTATGCTTTGAACTTGAAGTTCAATTCCCTCGGCTAACAAAGACTGGATTTTCGCTATTTCCACACACCTTCCCTTGATGGAACCATCTTCCATCGGAGTTAAAATCTGCCACTGTTGTGATCTCCTTCAAGTAACTTCTGGACACCCACATGTAATCAGGGCGAAGAAGGACCACACATCTTCAGCCTTTAGTAAAAAAAATTATAATAATAAAAAAAAAAGACTACAAAAAGGCTAAAGCCCATCACAGACTCCGAGTGAAACTAAATGTCAACTTGAACACTAGCCCTTTGGACGATTTGTGTGGCTACCGATCAAAATCAAGAACCCACTGCTGTTCGTTGTTGCGGCTGTCAGCAATAAAGCAACACAAGTTAAGGAAGCTTTCTGAACTTTAAAAGTGAGGGGGCAGTGAATGTTAGTGATCAGTGTCCTGAGTAATGCCATCTTTTTCAATGTCATATTTTGGCAGCATGTCATCCAAGGTGGTGGCAAGTCGAGGTTTCCCGCCCCACCAATCATAGGCGAGGCAGGTTTCCCCAGCCCTAGTGCCCTCCCTTTTTCAATTGAACGCATGTGAGCAAAGCATGTTAGTAGTTTCTGAACAGCTCTGTAATATTAACATCAACAATAATCTTGGTCTACATTATATTACATAGTATAAAAATATCCTCCAGTAGCAATTATATTGTTAGTTTTTTTAGATTATGATACCAGGGAGTTGATCACCTTCCTGATTCTACCATGTGAATCGGATCAGGGAGACGGTGATAAGATGATCTCCAGCCGTAGACCAAGTTTTTTATTTCCGTCTCCAGCAGAACAAATTCGTTGTAGTGAGGGCGCTTGTCTCTTTGACTGCTTCCCGCCATCAAGTTTCCCGTACAAAATTTGCGAAGACGACACGGCACGTTAACGGGTCGTACGCGTACCGTACAGTTAAGTTATAGTAGGGTGTATGTATGGGCCTAATGTTAAACATATGCACCGTCGCGTATACCAGACTTCCATTGTTGTTTACTTAATTACAGTTAACTTACGTTGCGTGCATAGGCCCATGTTGCAGGATCAGAAGTCAAAAGGAGTTCTAGTTCGATATGATATAGGCCTTCAAAGATCTATTCAACGTGAAGCAAACAGAAGGCCCAGACTTATTGGGTAACTTCTTGTTGTGTGTTCAGGCCTCTAATTTCCTTTCTCGCCAAGGCTAAAGAACATACTGTAATGCCAGACTGTAGATGCAAGGCCTAGCCTAGGCTAGTATTAGTAGGCTAATAAGTAATATTTAATAATGATAAAGCCTACGTTACTGTACTTACGCTTAGCCTAGGCTAGGCAAACCTTAGGAATGAATAAGACAGTAGGACCCAAGACTGAGTAGCCAAAGCAACTATAGAATATCCTGCCCCAACGATTTCCACTGCTTATCCGGATTCCAACTCCTAGGCCTAACGTTAGGCTAGTAGTCAGTGAAACCTGATTACACTGTTTATCTTGATTCCTAGTCGTAGTCACACTTCGACAAGGACTAGGCTAAGCCTAGGGTGGAGGCCCCTAGGAATCCAACTGAAAATGCAAACTTGCGAACTCTTCCGATTTGGGTGTTAGAATAGGCCTACCGCTTTGTTACTGATTTGAGACGGCTATCGGTTTTTTTACTCTAATCTACAGTAGCCTAGGGGCTACCGACTTTTGGCAAACCTGCCATAGAATTTATTGAAATTAGGCCTATGATTTAACTTTAAGTTACACTTTGCTGTTTAAGCATGTGTGTTGTGGGTAATTCACCCGAAAACAGCTCAAAAAACGTTGATAAAAATTAGGGATGTACCGGATCCAAATTTTTGGTTCCGGCCGGAACCGGATTTTGCCAGATTTTTTCACTTGTAAAGAGAAGCATTAAAAAATAGCACTGTGGGTACAGGAGGGATGGGGGTGTCGAGGCAGAGGAGCGGTGGTTGACTTCATGATAGTGTTACAGTGGGTCCCACTGTAGGTA
>WURT03000033.1:955300-976578 GCA_009936505.3 Holothuria glaberrima
ACTAACCTTCCTACAGAGCTTAGTATCATCAGCAAACTTACTTATACTAGACGTGAGAGAGCTATCAATATCATTTAGGAAAATTAAGAAAAGAAGTGGGCCAAGAACAGAACCCAGTGGCACTCCACTTGAGACGTCCTTCCAAGACTGAAGAGAAATTACCATTAACAACAACTCTCTGAGATCTACCATTGAGCCACGAATGGATCCACATACCATTGAAATTGTGCAGAATTACAACACTGTCAGTCAGGAAATGCAAAAAACTATTTCTTGTTTTAGCGTCCTGCGTCCTGTCATTTCATTTTGTCAGGTAAGGAGGGAGCTTTCTTTTCTTCTGTTAAGAGAGGCAATATGCATAGAGGTGGAATAAAAACAGGCTCATGGAGATGCTAATCTGTTTGATAATGTCATATAGTTATGCATTCCAAATTTTTTTCTAAATATTGAACTGCCTACCAAATGCACAATAAATACTAAAGCCACAGGTTTGGGATGAAACAGTGACTGTTTTCTTTAAAATTTAACAAAATAAAAAAAACTTGAGGCGAGGGACATTTTTCAGGTTGAGCAAGGATGCTGAAGAAGAAATTCCAGATAGGAAAATGCTATCACATCTACTCCAAACTTTCTCCTAAATTTTGATTTTTGATATTTCACATCCATTTAACAACATTTAGGTACCAGTCTATCTTTATGCAAAGGTAACTCTAAGGTAGAATATGAGGAGGGGTGGGGGGAGGGGAGATTGGGAGGCATGAGGGATAAATCTTTAATCATCTACCATTTCTGCAATGAAAACAAATAGAGGATGTGAAAGTATTTCAGAGAGGTAGGTTCTTGATTGCTGAGATACCAAAATGAGACACTTTAATCTTACCTCTGATAGCAGTCAGTGACTTGATTTAAGTGATAGGAAGCATGACTCAAGGATTGCACCAAATATGCCTTGTCTCTAAATGTGTAGTTGATAGTAGCTTCAAACTCACGATGTCCAATCTTAGCTAGAAGTTCTTGCAGCTTATCTTCTGCGTGGGGCACTTTTGTGAAGAGAGGTGAGGGTGGCTGAGGTAAGTAATCATAGCTTTGAATTCCAACATGTTCATCCACGTTTGCTTCAAGAGGATTGTCCGGCTCTGATTTTGGTAGAACCTTGAGGCCTATCCAGCAAAGGAAAAGAAGGGCACTGTGGAATCCACAAGATACCAGACAGCAGCCTATTAAAGCTTCCACACAGTCAGCCACACTTTTATCTGAAAGACTTTGTTGGGTGTGTATTTCATACGGCAAATCTGGGAGAAAATCCACATGATTAGTCTTTCTGCCAGTGAAAGTTAGACCTGGGACATCTTCAGGGTCACCAACAGCAAACGACCACTGGGACTGACTTTTGGGTGCACCGTTGGTTGCCTCGAGCTCCATATCTTCATCTGATAGGTCACTGTCATAATCTATAGGGTTAAGGTAGGGGTTGTCTAACCACATGGACTGGACCTGTGATGCAGAGCCTGTTTCTACCTCTGATGGTTCCCATGTACCAATGTCAAAGTCAGCAGCATCATCATCAGATATGTACTCATCCACTTGCTCAGGCGGTACACAATAAGCATCTGAGTTGCTCTCCCTGACCGTATATCCCGGAGGTAACCAGTTGATGGCAGGATCAAACAAACACACCTGCATCCAATTAGCGAGACCTTTCTGCTTTCCCAGCCTGTAGAGGTTATAATTACTAACTTGTTTACTCCTCAAAAAGGACAGTTTACCTTCATGGAGATTGTGGTGACAGCAGTACAGATACACAGTCACGGCCTGCTTGAGAAAGGAATCACCAAGCATTTCTAGTCGTTCTAAATTGAAGCCGTCACTGGCATTGGACATTGTCAATGCCTGTAATAACATACTGGGGCTTGGTCCACAAATCTTAGAAAGATCCTCATTGGCATCATTGCAACTTGGCTGTTTACATGAAGACGGCAAGAGCAAATTTTCACAACGACAAAAAACTGAACTGTCATATTTACGATTATTAGATGATTTGGGTTCATCATTGCACTTTTCTCTGATTGCACAAACGTGATTCTTTTTTGCTTGGTTTAATTCTAACAATTCCAGGCCCTGCCAACCAAAGCTGAGGGCCTCGTAAGGATATGGCAATGGAAGTGACTCGCACCCTATGCCTGCCTCTAGGGCTAACATCACCCTCAGATCCTCCGCCAACAAGAGAGCATTGAGACGATAAAGAATGCTAGGCAGACAGATAGCTTTTCTCCACATTGAGGCAGGGATCGGATAAATATAGCACAATTCAGGAACCAGGTACTGTTTTTTCTGAGCATTACTCTTCTTGGCCTGTTTGCTACCTATCGGTAAAGCTTTCCCTTTATGGTTGAGATAACGAGGCGTCAGCAAATTCAACCGCGAGGACATGCAGTCAACATCAAGTAATGGCTGTCTGAAATTAGATATCTCAATCTCATACCTCTCAAAAAAATAGTCAACATACTTTTCATACTTTTCAGATGGGAAAGGGCTTGTGACCAGGGTATCCGTCAAAACTTCAGCAACAAAATACCGCTGAGGTTGGTCAATGTTGCGATAAATAGGCGTGACGACAGCATCTTTGTATAGCTGAGGATCAAAGTTGAATTCTTCATTTGTGTAGCATGGAAGTGATGGAGGATGGTCTAAGGCTCTGCCACATAGACTCACTTTATTTAGAAACTCCCAGTCTATCGTGAGAGAACTGTCTATCACATCTTGAGCTTGAAGGGAAAAAGACAAAAGTGAAATATGTAATAACTACGTCCTCGCATCTAGTGAAATTTTATGAGAAAAGGCCAGTCTTTTCAAAAATCCTGTAGTAATAATCAAACATTTCAAACACATTTCTACATTTAAAAGTAAAATTAGAACAAACTACTCCACTACAGTCATATGCATAACTCTGTGACAAAGCGGCAGAGCCAGGATTTCTCTCATGGGGGCCATGCAGTATGTTCTGTGATTGCATGCCTTGGGGAGAGGTATAAGGTGTCCCCCTCCCCTTTAAAACTTTTTGAAGAATTTGGGGGCATTGTATGCAATCTAGTGCTACACATGCTACCTTTGAAGTAAAATTTGCATTCAGAAATTTACATATTTTTAGATACTAAAAAAATCGGCATCAGAGAGGGGGTAGCCATGGCCCAATGCCCCCTACCCCTAAATATGCTACTGCTGTGACAATATCAGGGAGATAAGAGAGTCTTGGCCTCTTTTCACTTCCCCTTTGTACATACTGAGTTAAAAGAAAAAAATCCCTGTCAAACGGTAAAATTGAAATAAGGCCATCATAAACAACTAACTTTTGTACATGGCCTATATACAAGAAGTATCTACAGAAATTGTACATCTTTCTAATTGCTATATAAGGCTGTGAAAGACACATTTATGCTTCCTGGTTTCACTGATAAAGTTTTCAGCCCAAGATTGCAATTAATATCCATTTTCTTTAATTTTGTAGACAACTATAAAAACCTCCTCAAATTTACACAATAGAAATACGACATCAGCTTTAGATATATATTCTGCTTTACCACTGAAATGAATTGTCTTTAAAAAAAAAAGGACCTGTTGAATTACATCAACCACATATCCTGATATTCATGTTATTGACAATCATGTGACCTCAGCCCAATTCATAAAGAATTCTTGTTTATCTTAATTTCAGTCTATAATGCAGTAGCCTTACTGGAATCAAATTTTAGATTGACGGGCATCAATAATGAAACAAGGCCCAGGATTTTGAACTCCTAACGAAAGAATAGCAACAAACTTGAGCATCCATAAATAAAATTCCTTGCAGGATCAAGAAAGCAATGGAAATACTTATATTCTTACTTTCGTTAAGAGGGACGATTATGTAGCTAGCTTTATCCCCGTCAGGATCGTAAACTATGTTTGGTTTTTGTAAACGCAGCACATCGGAAAATATACACTGATGAAATGCTTTTGCCTGATACAATTCATCTGTTGTAAAGGACACTGCAGACCTTACAAGGTCAATTGAAACAGAAAGTTCTCCATCTCTTGTGTACACAGGGAAGGAAGGAACCTGCAACAAAAAAAGGTCATAAAAATCCTTTTTTATTCAATGAACAAAGAAACTATGAAACTTTTAACGTGAATGTTCATACATACAACAACCTTGTCAAGCAAGAAGAAAAGTTATGGGAAATATTTTCACATAAATGCCTTTAAAATGACCAAAAAACCAATTTTTTACAATATTTCATTAAAACCAATGAAAGAGCACAAATAAAAACAACAAAGCAGGACTTTAATCTGTTTTCAGCAATATTAAAACATCCATTCAAGTCAAGGCTCTAGGAAATGTGGGGTTGCTACTGTACTTCCCCTCTGGGTAGAAGACAACATTCTCAAGCAAGAGCAAGAGAGGTAACCTGCCCAGGCCTCTCATCCACTTCCATTGTTCCCAACAAAATATAACCACTTCCATCCAACAGTTTAAACTCTCTTGTCTTCAACAATGCTTTAAAAAGACAGTTTTGAACATTATTTACTAACATTTTTGCATCAACTTATAAGTTCCAAAATGTATGATATTCAAATACAACACACATGATGAGAGTTGGTAAACATTCAGCTGAAGATTTTCCTCTCTTGTAATGTATCTTCAGACGAATTCAAGTCATCAGGTATGATCTGCAAAACCCACTAGGCAAGCCAGTATTAAATTTTACAACCTTGAAAGTTGATTACTTTCAAAGCAATACCTTGGTGCATACCTACCAATAAATTTATTTCACAGCTACCAATAAAAGCCATTTACACAACCAGGTTAAAGCCACCTCTGAATATGCCAGTGTTGTAGACCTACCTTTGGGATAGCTTTTGATGTCAAGATTCCAAAGCACTGAGATGTTTCCTTGGGGTCATGCAATTCTCTTTCCCGTACATTTAGGACGGATGGTAAGGGGACTGATAACGACATGCTAATGACATAGAGGAAACAAGGGATGTTTGGTGAAGGCAGGGTATTTACCAGGCAACCTGCAATCTGTAAGATACATTAAAGAATAAATAAACTTTACAGAAACATTTTCTTCAAAAGATGATGATCGCCAGGACTGCAGAAGTTAGTTAAAGGCATCTTCCAGTGGCATTTCACAAGGGTCTCATGTTAAAGAGAAAAATTTTCCAATTTATGCCCTCCAAACCCTGTAGCAATACTCTTTTCCTAACTCGAGCTATTTCATATAAAAGAGTGCTTATTTTTGTCGAAATATACCTCCAGTTCTCATCAAGGTCACAGATTGTTATGTAAAGTGGACACATTGCCTCAGATTCCCTTTATTATTCCTTATAATTGAGTGTCCTGTTTGTCCTTGAAATTTGATACTGTTGGAATGTTTGAATATGTTTCCATGTAGATTTAGCAAAAATCTACACCATATGTAGGGCATAACAAACTAAATTGTTGCTAAATATTCCCTACAGCGGCATCAATATTCTAAAGAAATTCAATTCTATGTCAAATTAATGTGCTGCAATGACATCACAGATTTCCCTTAATGCAAGGCTTTGACTTTTAATTTGACAAAAAGATAGACAGGTAAGTCACACTGACAGCGACAGATGGTAAAAACCACAAATTAAAGCAGACAGAAAATAGGGAGTAGAGAGATGAGAAAACAATGACAGGAATTTGGGTGACTTCGATGACTCTAATAAGAGACTTTCATCACTGCTAAATGCACTGAAGGAATCATGGAAACTGGGGGTATAAACAATTGGTAGTGACTAGTGACATCAGCACTATTGTTTTTATTCCAGGTCCCATGATTCCTTGGACGAATTTTGCAATGATTAAAATCTGCTATATTTTTGGAGTCAGTTATCTACCGCCTTATCAAATAGACAACTAGAGTTAAATCATACCTGTAGCAGGCATACAAACAATATCAGCTATAATGTGTGACTAATAGCCTAACAATGAGTATAAATGCACTAACAGGCCTACACTATAGGCTTCAACTGTTGCAAAATGTAACAGATAACAGATCAAACTAGTGATTGAACCAAGGCAGGATTAAAGTGAGCCAGTTTGGTCACACTTCTTTATTAATACTTGCAACAGGACACAAGTCCAAACTTTTCAGAAAACATAAACATATTTTCTGTGTGTGCTTTTGAGAATAATGAAAACTCCCGAGGGAATGGGACTCCATGGCAAGCGGGGTCGCAAGTCGACTCCCTGCTAAGAGTCACAACTGTAAAATGGGTACACAGGCCAAGACTATTTTATACAAATAGACAAACAACTCATATCTTTAAATACTTACAGCTTTCTCATAGTACTGTCTCCTTTGAATTGTTCCAGGTCGACCCTCCCCTTCTGGTACTTCTTCAATCTCGCTTTCATAATTGTTGTCCTCTAAAATTGTCTCCTTACCAACTGGAAGTAACTTGTTGTTGAGTTCTCCTGTTAACATACAAGAAAAGAAAAGATCACAAGGACCTGTACCCAAATTTAATTTTGATACGTGATAAAAGAAACTATTCCTTATGCAGTTTGATGGAATGTTTATTCCTTTTCCTATGTGTAACACTCAAGAATTAACAGATAAAGTTACTACAACTAAACCCATTAAGGACTTGGAACAACCAGGAGTGATGTCATCTCCTCACAATGATGAGCAATGCAATGTTTCATTGCTTTTTGTTGGTTTTTAGTTTCGACCCTGAAATAAATACTAAGTTCACAAGGATAAAATTGAATCAGAAGCTTCAAGACAAACAGGACAACACAGATTAATATGAGACTTTTACACTATACCTCCTTTTATTGTTTCAAGTTCATGATTGGGTTAAAAATATGGTTAACATCATTAGGTCACCTGCTATATATCTACGGCCGGACAATAGAAAACTAGTAGTGAGTCCCGTGCTATTTCAGTCACTTTTGATTGTGTCAATAGCTTTGCAAATGTCCACCGGTGCTGTGACCAAGTGAATAAAGGTGGTGGCATTTGAAAGGATGAAGCTTAGCAACCAGGAGGTTCCGAGTTTGATCCCGGCCAGGTCAAAGTAAGGTGGGTTTTTCATCCAAGAGCAATCTACAGTTTTCCCATCTAAACTGGCCTTTCAAAAGGAACCAAATTTGATGTAAATTGTTGAGTTGGTTAGCCACCTGACGTGAAGTTGTAATTCAAAAGTCATAGGCTTTTCCCACATTTGTGGTCACTTTAGTAGCTTTGTAAAACAACTGCCCTTCAAGGCCCTTCAATTAATTAGGCTCCCTGATAGGGTACATGATTTTATTGTTGCAGCTTTTCCTGTCCTGCTGAAGATACTTACAAATGGATCTATTTGTAAGTCAATAAAGAAATAATTGGCTGTGTGCTACTCCAGAAAATAAGACAATATTCTAAAACTCACATCATTCTAAAGCTTATCTTCAATACTCTAAACTGTAAATGCCCAAAACCTACCTGAAAGTAAAGCTATCATTAAATAAAAATTTTCTTTAAATATTTCTGCTCATTCCTAAAAAAATGCCTCTTATAAGATGAGAGCTGGTGCTACAGCAATGCTGGTCCTAGACAGATTTATCAAGGTAAACATGTTTCTTTGCAACAAGATATGATAATTTGTAATGATCAAATTAACTCACCTGCTTGGTAAAGTCTTGTACAAGTTTCAAGAGCAGCTGACATCTTTGCCAGTTTCTTGCTAGCCATCTCAAATCCCTGAAACATCAAACCATGAAAAAATACTCTTGCTGCATGACATTGGTTTGTGTTGCCCATGTTTGGGTTTATTGCCCTCTTGATTTCTTATTTCCAGCCCTATTTGCCACTGAAGGCAAAAACCTGAACTTTCCCAAGAAGCTCTGACTAAAAAGGGATTCGTAACTTGACTGACCACCCTATCAGCCTTCTGAGTAAAACATTCAAGTCTGTTATGCATAGTCGTACTCCAGATTGGCTCAAAGAACACATGCTACACATAATTTTAGTCCAACAGCTCTTTTTTACACAGCATTATTTGAGAATGGTTTAAAGAGAGTGACATATTGCAGAAAAATTCTATCTCAACACCATAAAAGAAAATTTCATACAGCTATGTAAAAGAAATTACTTGTTCAGTACTGGGTCATTTCAATTTCGTCAGGTCAGTAGGGAGCCTTACTTTCTTTCAGAACTAATGTGCCCAAAAGTGAAAATAAAAACCAAGTTATGGCCGAGATTTCTCTGTCTGTAAAAATCTGTACAGTTGCGCATTCAACTGGAGTCAAAGTATTTGTGTAAAACTTTTTCTAAAAGATGAAAATGTCTGTCAAATGTATGATGAGTAAATCCATAATTGTTTTGAACAAAAAGACAGTTACTTATTTTAAAATGAAAAAAAAAAAAAAACACACACACACACACCCACATTGTGACAGGGGCAAACTTTCAGGCTTGGTGGGGATTCTAAAAATTATTTGTGTGTTTCTGGGTGTGTGTGTGTGTGTGGGCCTTATGCAAGCCCCTATTACTAGAATGCAGGTCAATATTTAATGTTGCAGTGCTCTGAAACCTACAAACTAAAACTTAGATTTTAATTTTTCAAGTTCTGGTTTATGGGGAAAGAACCATTTCTTTACTGAAACTGATCTTCTGATTTACTAAGCTCTCTTCTCATTGAAACCACTAGGAAGTAACCAAACTCACGGCAATTGGACCTCTCAGAGGAGAGTTGATTGGTAGATGAAGAGTACACTGATACAGCTTCTGGTTTGTAGTGCTGATGTGACTGGTTATATGCCAGGTTGGAGTAAGATGGGTAAAGCTATCACTGGGTAACTTAGCACAGTATCTGCAAGGAAATGGGTAAAACTATCAAAAGGTTAATAAGCACATTATCTGCAAGGAAATGGGAAAGCCTCTTACTGGGTAATCTTAGCACAATGTCTGCAAGGAAATGGTAAAGCTATTAACAGGTATCATCTGTAAGGAAGTGGGTAAAGCTTTCACTGGATAACACAGTGCAGCATTAGCAAGATAAAGCTATCAATGGGCAACTTAGCAGAGTATCTGCAACAAAACAGTTAAAGCTATCAATAGGTAATTCAGTAGAATATCTCCAAGGAAATGAGGAAAGCTATCAGCAGGTAATACAGCAAAGTATCTGCAAAGAATTGGGGTAAGGTATCACTGAGTAAAACAGCACAGTATCTACAACAAAATAGCTAAAGCTATCACTAGACAACATAGCACAATATCTGCAAGGAAATAAACATGTTATCATTTCTCTTTGCTTAAATGCCTGAGGTATATAATAATATTGATATAAAAGGGTAATATTTTCATCATGAAAAGGCTGTTTCTCATCGAGAGACAAGCAGAGTCCCTGTGACCATTTCATGTGACTCACCAAGTATTTTGAAAGGCTAACCATATTTGTGTTGACTGTTTCAAGTGAAAGGCCACCAATGTTTTCAGAAACTTTATTTACCCACATGCATTATCTCATACTTCCAAAATTATCAAATTACTCTAAAAAATCTGCATGTTTGGTCTAGTGGTAGAGCATCCGCCTCTCACGCGGAAGGCCCGGGTTCGATTCCCAGGTCGAGTCGTACCAAAGACTTTAAAAATGGAACCTTCTGCCGTTATGCATGATGCTCCGCATAAGCAATGGAGTAAAGGAAAACAAGCCAGTGAGCCACAACTGAAAAAAGGGCCGTGGCCGGCTCAACTTGAACCAATTGGTTGGAAACTGGGCCCTTAAACCTCATCTAACTAACTCTAAAAAATCATAGCAATAGCTTATACTGCTACTTGCATGTGCATCTTAACCTTGCACAACCTCCCCTTCACAAAAGAAAAGTGAAAAGAAATTTTGGTACCCACACCTGCCGAAAACACAAGAAAAACCAAATGCATGCACTACTGACCTATTTACAAGAGTTATAGCACCAGACATTGTCAATTTAGATGCCCCTTCCTCCTCCGATGGCATTAAAGGGGGCAGCAGTTTGTCCACTTCTTCAACATTTACTTGATCTCCAACATCAGCTTCTCTAAAATGACATTTATTTTGCAGAATCTGAAAGTTCCACAATCAACAAAACAAATTTGAATCTTCCAAACTTTTTAGTATTTTAATAAATCTACTCTTAGCAGAAATGACATAAGTTATAAAAGCAATAACTTTTTGTTCTGCATCACAATCCTGCTGTCAGTTTGAAAATATTAACACATGTATGAGCTCTGTCATGTCAAATATGCCAATAACAACATTTAGAGGGACTGCTAACTTAGTCATATGAAATGATTCACATTTCCCCAACCAACTTAACTTTTAACCCCTCCTCATTTACTTCCATCTATGATAAAACATCCCACCCACAACAGTGGGTTTCATTGTTCAAGGGTCAGGGGTGTAGCCAGAATATCCATTTTTTCTGTGTGGAAGGCAGATACATCAATGCAGGAGGATCATTGTCCTAAGGGAGGGGTGTTAGGAGACTGAGAGTGTCCCCCCACCCTTTGAGAAAGTTTAACTTTGGTGTCTAAGACACCATGGTGCATTATTTTCCATCTTTTTCATGCTTAATTTCTTATAATATCATGTTTATTAAAGTTTTCAGGGTCTGACCTCTGATGATCCCAAGATGACCTTTACACAGGGTTCATGTCCTTCTTAAGATACTTCCTTAACTATGGTAACTACTCAAGCTTCTTACCTGGAGATATCATGAGTACAAGGTTTGCAGGATCAATCCTAATTGAAAGCCTGTCACTGCAATACATATTTTTTGGTGATGAGAGGTTTCCTTCAGTTCTAAATAAAACAACCATCCCATCAAATTTTACAAATTTAAAACATGGGCAAATCCCATTTGAATCAAATTACTGCTATGCCAGGGACAAAGGACTTAAATTTGCATCCAAATTAGATACTGGACTTGAGAATTTATGTCAAACAGCTAATATTTTCTGTTTAGAGGTCATCCATAATCATCAATGCTTTCACAAGGGTACAGAGAGTGTTCTTTTTTCTTGTGACCCCCTTTCCCCCTCCCAAAGGGATTGATTACATTATGTCACCAATGACATGAAATGGAATTCATTATTAACATTTTAATTTAGTGCCTTTTGAAAAACATGTTTAAGTCATTACCCCTTGCCCCAGCATACAATTTGCACACTTGCTAAACTATTGATAATCAAGGATGACATCTTTATTACTTGTACAATATTATGTCTTGTATATTGCCAGTCTGAAAACACTAAGTCTCAGACTGCTGATGAAATTGACAAAATAATTCATCTCTTGCAGGCTTGTAATTATACAACACTAAGTCTCAGACTGCTGATGAAATCGACAAAATAATTCATCT
Organism: Holothuria glaberrima; assembly: GCA_009936505.3. NCBI lineage: Eukaryota > Metazoa > Echinodermata > Holothuroidea > Aspidochirotida > Holothuriidae > Holothuria > Holothuria glaberrima. The sequence goes on from WURT03000033.1 coordinate 966,696, forward strand.
CTTGTAGGCTTGTAATTATACACTGCACAATTCTCAACTAACTTTGTCTATTTTTCGGTAATCCATCAGGTCTCGGGCAAAGAGGTCTTTCTTTACGGTGTCAACAAGCATGACATAGTGGGAACTATGTGCTCTGGCCCTTGCTTTTGACTGAATGTAGGAGCGGTACTGTAGAGGAGGATCAAATCGTACCACCAAGTTACATCTGGGAACATCTACACCTGTTTATCAAACAGAAATTACCAAATGGTTATTTTCTCATGGCAACTTAAGACCAAACAGAGATACAGCAAAATAAATAAAAAAACAAAGCTATGTACACTTGGAGAACGATACAAATAAATGCTATCCCACTTACTATGTACCTCAGCATCTCAATATTAAAGTTACCAGAATATGTATAGCAGAGGTTGGAAAACAAATCTCATTGGTCAAACTCCCGTCTTCATAGTTTATTCAGTTGTTGAGATATAAAACGTTGAAAATTTATTTAACTTGATTTAACTTGATCTTGCAATGGTTTGTGATGTCTTTCTTGTACAACTCACACTATCTGCTTCTGTCTCCTCTTGAAACAAAAAATTTTATGCAGCCTTGCAACATTTACTTTTCTCTAAGATTGTATTTGGTGAGGCAAGGGGTTACATATTTAAGTCATTCAATGATACTGAGACAGTTTTCACATTTTGAAACAAGGTGGAGTAGCCTCATAAAAAACAAAGACCAGAAAGCCCAAAGGCTTAGTGATTCCTTGCCATAGAAAATGTTGAGATTTTCTTGGGAATTCTTGGGAGATTTTGCTATTTGACTTCTAATGACCCCAGATGACCTTTGACGGCCCCAAAACTCCAAACATGGAGCATCAATGTACCAAATATGAAATCTATCCAAGCTTCCTACATTGAGAAATCTTGTCAAGAGGGTTCTCAGTCTTTGACCACTGGTGACCCCATATGACCTTTGACCTCCAGCAAAGACAACATGGTTCTTTTTTTCACCATAAGGCATGCACATACTAAGTATGGAATCTATCCAAGCTACCTACCTTGAGATATTTTATTAACAAGGTTTTTAAGTGTTTGACTCCCCATGACCCCAGATGACCTTTGACCTCTACCAGAACAATAGGGTTCTTCCTCTCTACATGACAAATCTATATACCAAATATGAAGAGTGTTGGTCAACCCTATCTCGAGATATCGTGTTTACAAGCCATTTACAAGGTTTTCGCAGTTTTTAACCTCCAGTGACCTACCAAAAACAATAAGGTTTTTCCTCTCAACATGACAAATCTATATACCAAATACGAAAAGTGTCCATCATTCCTATCTCGAGATACTGTGTTCACAAGGTTCTCGGTGTCTGACCTCTAGTGACCTCAAATGACCTTTGAACTCCACCAAAACAATAGGGTTCTTTCTCTCAACATGACAAATCTACATACCAAATATGAATAGTATCTGTCATTTTTATCTTGAGATATCCCGATTACAAGGTTTTCAGTGTTTGACCTCCGGTGACCTCAAATGACCTTTGACCACCAAAAACAATAGGGTTTTCTCTCTACATGACAAATCTATATACTACATATGAAAAAAGTCGGTCATTCCTACTTCGAGATATCGGGTTTACAAGGTTTTCGGTGTTTGACCTCTGGTGACCTCAAATGACCTTTGACCTCCACCAAAACCAATAGGGTTCTTCCTTACAGCATGGCAAATCTATATACAAAACATGAAAAGTGCCAGTCATTCGTACCTTGAGATATCGTGATTACAAGGAGTGTCACAAACACATACACACACACATACACACGACATCACCATCCTTCGGCAAGGAATCAAAAGCCAAAGAAAGTACGTGAGCAATGAAAGAGTGACATCACAAATTATTGCACAATCAACCTTTTAAAATGAATTCATATTAACTTCAACATTTTATGTCTTTAACTGGGTTAAAATGGGCCAATGTGATAATTTTTTGGCGTTTATAAAATGTAACTTTGTATTTTCACACCATAGGTACACTTTAAGCTCAAACAGTGCTGTGGCAGAGTGAATAAAGGTGGTGGCATTTGAAGCAATGAAGTTTAGCAACTGGGATGTTTGGGATTCGATCCCAGGCCAGTTCAAAGTGGGGTGGGTTTTTCATCCGAGAGCAATCTACCATTTTCCCATCTGGACTGGCCTTCAAAAAGATACCAAATTTGATCTAAACTGTTAAGTTAGTTAGTCACTGACATCATTCAAGGTATATATAGGCTGGTCCCACATTTGTGGTTGCCTAGTGTCCTACAATGACTACCCTTCAAGGCCTAAATTAATATTATTATTACAGAGAATAAAAACATCCTTCACCTTCTTCAAGAATGTTTGTTGCAAACAGGAGGTTTGTCTCATGTCTTCTGAACTTCCTCAGCATCTGTTCTTGTCTCTTGCCTTGTGCTTGAGTCTGCATCCCTCCTAAGCCAGTGACACCATGACCCATGATGGAACAACTGGAAATGAAACTTAGCTCAGGATTACTTCTCTGAAATTTCCTTAGAAGAGTGTCAAGAACAAAAGCAGTGAAACGTCCATCGGCAAAGACAATTCCACAGAGAGATGTGTCATTTGCCGTCTCTCCTCCTGCTTCTTCTTCCTCATCATCTCCACTATCTTCATCATCATCACACACATTTATTTCAGCTGCAGTATTTTCAAGCTTAGCATTTTTATGTACAACTTTTTCTTTCTTTGTGGAATCGTCAGAAATTTGAGCATCCTCATGAGGTCTAAAGGAGGCCAAGACAGTTAGTAACTTCCTGAACTTGGGAGTGACCAAATTAAATGACCATATACTCTGACCATCTTGTAATAGTGTTGCACACTCCAGAGAACACTTTTTACGAACATATCTCAGCTGTGAACACGTATAAATAAGGAGTAGTTTACTAAATGATGAAACTGTGTGCTTTTCATATTTTTCAATTTCGTTGAGAAGTAACTGTACCATTAACTTAAGACCCAAAGGACCGATTCCTGTGAGGGCTAAAATAGCCTCTTGAATAGCTTGCTGAGGTAGAAGGGTGTAATCATCAGCTGTCTTGTCTACATGCCGATACTTCTTGAGAAAGTTCAGAGTTTCATGCAATATACCTAAAATCTCTCTACAGCACACAGTAAGATTTTGGTAGGGATCACACTCAATCACAATTTCTTTGGGCTTGGTGCCATATCTGCTGACACTCTGAACATTAATAGCTGTCTCAATGCTGCTCCTTAACGTCTGCTCCAATTGGTCTAGGGTACTCTCCAATTTGCTAGGAAGGAACTTTCCTCTCAAGAGTGATGCAGTTAGACCTAAGATATGAGGATGCCCTGCCGGATCACAGTTATCAAAATACTTCATGACATCACTGTATGGGTGTTTCTCACAGGCATGGTGACAATCGTCAAAGATGATTGCGTTGAGATTTGATAACTTCATGGCCCCTTCAGATAAAGCCTTAAGCAATGTCTCACATGTCATGACTAGCACCTGAGGTATTCTGGAAGATTTCTCTGCATTCTTCTGAGGTTTGAAGTCTGAAATCCCTGTGTACTCCATAACACTAAGATTGGTATGTGTCTGAATGACATTTGCTTGTTGTGAAACCATTTGTGCTGTAGGATAAACAGATTTCCAAAAGTTACTGAACTATCCAAAATTTCGCAAATTAACAATTTCAAGGAAAAGTAGTATTAATAGTTTGAAACACAGTGACTAATATTTGGCTATTTGTAATCATTATTTATACAGGTGTGCTCATGGAGGATGACATTTAAGAGATTTCATACAACTGTGAGACTTTTATTATTAAACCTTTTTTAGTATCACAATCAACAAAAATAGCAATGCTTTGCTTTCTATCAATATCTAGGAATGTTAATTTGGGCAGCACATGATTCAAACAGCCACGCATGGACATCTACGTTCCTGCAGACATGTAGGAACACTTGTTTAACATATGTATCATTTGTAAAGACACTTTTTGCCAACCATTTGAATTGTGACAGCTAATGTATACAGCTGTTACACTTTAAACATCTGGTTAAGTAAGTATTTGTGGAATAAAATAATCCTGACTGAAATATCCTTAACATATGATGTTTGGAATACATACAAACCTAAACCCAACAAAAGCCACAAGCACTTAGAAAACAGAAGCATTTTTCCAATGGATGAACACCACAGAAAACACCAAACTTTGAAGCAGAGATGTCCCCATTACAGATCGAATGGACATATTTAACCTGAGCAGCTGGTGATTCCATAAAGCACAACAAAAAAAAAAATAAGGATTTCTTCTTTGTTAAAATATTCTCTTTTTTCAGAGGAAGAAAGGCAAAATACCAGAGAATTTCTTGCCTACAAAATTCACATATTGTAAGCAAAAAGTGTAGCCTCCTTCCATGTAAAGGCAAGGATCAGAACTACTAGGGGAGGGACCTACTTTGTACATTAGTCATATCTGCAAAATTCAAAGATGAATACATTTCCATAGTGCATAGCTGAACAAACAATACTGACAATTGTCATAATATTTCCTTCACATTACAGTACCTGAACCAACCACAAACACTGTGCACTTTCTCCCATTTTGTAAAGGCTTCCTGACATGTTCTGCAAGTTCCTTGATTAGCATGACAGCTATGAAATCTTTGGCTGATGCTGACTGGAGACAGATTATGCTGTTTCTTCTTAAACTGGCCTCCAGTAGCTCAAGCTTGAGGGATAAAAATATCAAGAACAAAAGTAACCAGCAGGTTTAGAAATACTGTATGTTTGATTAGGCAGTGCATCATGGACCTTTTTCTATATAGGCTTCAGATGTAAGGTTTCCATGATAGATACATTTTGGTACAAGTGGGAAGATCTGCTCCGACTACACATACTGCATTTCTTTAGAACTAACATATTTAAAGAGTGCAAATACAATAGCAAGTCAAATAATTAACTGTACATAGTCACATTACATAGTCAGGGACTCAGGATAAATCTGGACCCTCTGAAGAAATCTGAAATCTGTTTGCCAATAAATTTGTAAGGAAAAAATACTCTCATGCATAATTTGAACCACCTTTGGACATCACTGGTGGCTTTTGCAGAAAATGCAGGAGTACTTTCAACAAGTTTGTTGCATTAAAACAAGTATGGGTGTGACTGCACATGCACTTTATGGCCTGTAAACTTTACCTTAGTCCTTTGTCACAGTTTGTCAATAGTACTTAAGTGCCACTGCACATTGATCAGAGTAAGTTGCTAGTTCTAAGTAGGCTTTGACAAATCCCCCATCCTCCAGCCCAGGGCAGGAAAAAAATCACTCGTACAAGTACACCTCTCAATATTGTAGCCTTGTGGGCAAGTACTCCAGTGAAGTCTCCTCCACATAGGAGTTCATAGGCTGTTGGGCAGATTAAAAGGGGACAAGAAGATATTCATGCCAACAAGTACAGTAGACTTAGGGACCAGCTAGCTTAATGAACAAGCATATAATTCAAACAGAATTTGTGGAAGCATGGTGTTCAGTTACATACCTGAAACTGTCTTGGAGTAAAGTTTACTTGTAAAGGTGCACCAGTCTGTGGTTGAATGATTCCTTGAAGATCATCAGTAGGCGCCATCTCTATATTGTTGACCATCATCTTGACCAGGCTGTAACTTTGATGAAGTTCTAATAGTAAACAAAACCATTGATAATGAATAAATGAAATGCATTTCTCAGGTCTCTTCAAAATATCTGACTTGCAAAACCACATAGTGGATGTACAGAAGTACAATAAACTAAAAAGAGAGAGATTCAATTTCCCTACTACCAAATGATGAAAAAAGAGACAAAAAGTACAATAAACTAAAAAGAGAGAGATTCAATTTCCCTACTACCAAATGATGTAAGAAGAGACAAAAAGTACAATAAACTAAAAAGCGAGAGATTCAATTTCCCTACTACCAAATAATGTAAGAAGGAAACACATAAAAGGGACAAAATAAAGGAAAACATAAATCAACACAGTATCACTGGGCAATTTAGGACAGCTTACAGTACCAATACAGGCTGTATGAAAAACAAAGCTTACAAATGTGTATTCTGAAAAGTAAGATGTGATTTAAGTTTAGAGGCTGGGTGACAGTGAGCTGTTTTGGAAATTTGTGTAAGCATTATTTAGAAAATGGTAACATTTCTCACAGAATGTTTAATTACAGTGTACACTGTGGTGATAGCTATCTCAAGTTGACAGATAATGTTTAAAAGAAATAAGCAGTCATGGTAACCCTACATCAGCAAAATCTTTCAAATATCCTCTTACTCCCCTTAAAAGTTTTTCTTGATGTTTTCAAGTTATGAATATCACATACTACTGTATACTGAAGGAAGGGTCTAAGTAAAATAATATTTGTGACATCTGAAAAAGTGACAACTATATCCACCCATAATAGTGAAATGTTTATTCAGTATCAATTTGTGGTTTTCCAAGATATTAGCAGATAAAGTTACATGTAACCTGAATAAAACTTGAAGCAAGCAGGAGTAATGCTATCTTCTCACATTAATATGAGCAATGCTTTACTTTCTTTTTTGTATCAATTTGACTTTAAAGGAAAAGTGTAGCCTAAGCAAGAAGCCAATTTGATATGTGGCAAAGGAATTAAATCTAATCATTTTGGTGAAACTTTCACTCAATTCTGACTTGTAGTTCTCGAGAGATTAACAAATGAAGTTAACACATTTTTTTGGCTTAGAGCAATCAGGGGTTATACCCTGTACCATCTCCTCACATTGATATAAAGCTTAAATGCTTTATTTCCTTTGTTCTTCGATCTGTTGTTTTAACCTTGGAGTTAACAGGGGTATAAGCTCCCCTCTGGGAATTTTAGGTTACAAGGTGTAAAACTATTCAATTTGCGAACTGGATTCCCTACCAGGAACTCCCCATACCAAATGAGACATCCCCATGGCACAACAACTGAACACAAAGTTGTGGAATGCATTTTTTTCCCTAAGAAATGTCTCTTTTTTGAAGACATTTGTGGTCCCAATGAATCTTCATGGGCTACTACCTAAAATGATTGCAAAATGTCATTAAATTGGTGTGTAATAGATAAAGGTAAATCTAAAAAATTAGGATTCAGGGTACAATTATAGGGCTACGTACAAGGTCACACACTTAAGCTTCAGACATGCTCAAAAGGCCTAGGCTAGGTGCGCACAATGCAAATTTGCATGGTAATAATTTACGCACCTACTGCTGTGGGACTGGTTAGCAAATTTTGAAAACAAATACTCACAAAAAATTTGGGAATAGTTAACAAACAGGCCTACTCGAAATAATGGTAAAAGACAAAAATTTCACGAAACCAATTGTAGAGACTAGCAGGATTGCGAGTGAAACATGTTTCACGGAACTAGTTGTAACAGGATGACAAGTGTAACATCAACCAGCCAATCACAACTCGCAACGCGATCAATACAAATTTTGTGTGTATTCTCACATGTAGTAAAGTCAATTGAAGTCTACATTGAGTTTGTGTTCTGATCATGAGCACTGCTAGTATCTTGGTACAGTATCTTCTTACCCCGTCTTGTGGTCAGTACCTGCGGCAGTTTATTTCTTTGAGACATGGCACCGCAAACGATTAGTAACTTTTAATAACTGTTTGTTTCTGTATTAATAACACACAATTGGTTGACTAAGGTGATCTTGAGATGTCACTTAAATGTAAGATATCTGAAGGAGTGAACTAAAAGGCTTCTTTGCAAGTATTAGCATGATCAATTTTTGTAACTGATTTTTCTCAATTGCAGTCAGTTAGCAAGTACCGTACTTGCTATTCAGTCTCAGCACTATACGTACCCATGTGTGGGGTATTTAACTCCGTTGGAGCTGCCTGTGGGCTAACCTGTGTGGCTCTAATTTAGAAACAGTGACCAGAAGTGACGTATCGTCCAGTGTGCATTCCATGCACTACGATACGAAGATCTTCGGCGTGAACGCCGACACCAACAGGGCGTAGCAGCAAACCGGTTACCTCGGCATGCCGGTGTACAGTGCAATCCAAACTAGCCTTATTCAATACGCATACGGCAGCCATACAATTTTGTGCTGCAATATGCTTCCACTTGATTCCCACAGAGTCCCACACAAAATATGATTATTTCCTGCCAAATAGGAAAGGATGCATGTAAATTTTGGTAGTAGTATGGTGTATAGGACATGTATACGTATAGTATACGAACATATAGTACACATTTAGTATATGTATATGTATATGTATACCTATGCGTATATGTATATGTACATGTATACATATACGTATAGTTATATGTATTGTCTATTTGTTGGCGTACACGTTTGGTATTGTTGGCGTATGAACGCTGACACCTCGGCGTAACTTCGGCTTCAGCTTTACATGGAATGCACCCTGGCGTATCGTGGTACGCATAGGGACAGGGTTATATGTGGTAGGCATACGGATAGGGGTAGGGTTATTAACATGGTACTATGCATACACACAGGAATAGGGTTTTATACGTAGTAGGCATACCCATAGGGATAGGGTTATATACATGGTACGGATAGGGATAGGGTTATATACATGGTATGCATAGGGATAACGTTAGGGTTATACCCTAGTGTATACATAGAGATATAGGACTAATATACATATAGGCTTAACGTCAGGTGTATACGCAATGGAGAAAGTCTGTACTAGGGTTGGGCGGTACCATGAAATTTTGGTACCGGTACCACTAGTAACACAGAACCGGTACTGAGGACAGTACCGGTTAGCAAGTCATGGTTGTCACAGTCAGGCGGGAAAAAGCTTACACAATGTACTCTAAGTACAGCACCTTGACAGTCTTGTCCATGAGAACCGCCGGTTGAAAAGTGTGCTTTGTACACATCGTGTGCAAAGTTCCACTCCTAACCTACACATCTGTCTTGATATAGTTTTAGATACGGTTTCCTAAGGAACGTTTAAATCCGTGAACCCGAAACTCGGAACGATTGACGGGCTTAACTTCGACACCACTATTGTAAACAAAAAGAACATGGTTTAAAATAATGTTGCAGTAACATTTGGGAACAGTGGAATTCAGCATATTGAAAAATGGATGCAAATATTATGAAACCATCATTTAACAGCACACCAAACTGTTGCAATAGTTCAAAATTGTTTCAAAAGTTCAAAATTGATTTAAAAGTTGAATTAAAAGTGTATTAACTCCATGCAAACTTATAAACGAATTAAAATCATTACAAATTGTTATTATACTTCCTGACGTTGCTTCAGTGATTAGTGGCCTGTTTGGACTCATCCATTTATACTGTAGGGTGATTTACCTTCACTACAACACCATAGTGATTTGTGAAAGAAAATTTTCATATCAGGAGCTGCTTGATACGGTTATTTGGAAATTTAAAAGATAAGCATATACTACTTATTTAACACTTATTAATAATTATAAAGCAAACAAGAAATCACTGGGAACTTTCAAGATTTTTCCCTCCACAATCGGATCATCTGCAGCTTGCTATGAACGTTACGACACTGGTACGACGCATTTCAAGTGGACTAAACTGACTGAACAGATGGCAGGGCGGGCCTGGGTGACAAACATGGTAGGCAGCAAGCCAGCAGAGTACCACAGAATGGCAATAAATGTTGCAGAAAATGTTCCTTGAGTTACAATACAAAATTCTCTGGTGTGATTGATATTGGTCTATCACATGGTCTTCATAAGACGAAGACTAGAACTGCCCAGCCATTATACCCCTTTCGCCCAGAGTGCAACGTTGTAGAAATCCAAGAACACGCAAATCTTCAAATTCAGGGACATCCATTTCTACTTCGGAGATTG
>WURT03000033.1:1004952-1014978 GCA_009936505.3 Holothuria glaberrima
TCAATGACTTGCGACTCGAGTCAACTCGAGCCCATTCGAGTCCCATTTTTTTGACTTGTGACTTGACTTTGACTTGAAGGGAACTTGACTTGCGACTCGACTTGACTTGAGGAATTTAAAAAAAGAATGACTTCTGATTTGACTTGACTTGAACATATTTGACTCGAGTCGTCCACATTGGAAATCATCAAAATTTTTAAGCTTCATACTCTCATGCAAAATCTTTCCGCTATTTACGTCAGAAATTGAAGATCCGCGCCCATTACAACATCTTAGTATATCGATAGCGCACATAAATCCTGCGTGTACACGTATTATACCATATTCAGTTCCGTGGAAAATAGAGTGACACTCCTGCCAGGTGGTTCCACGGATCCGATGCAACTATAACACTAGCATGCAGGGCCAGATTTACGAATGTGGGGCACGAACCTATGTGGGGCACTCAGACAGTTGTTCGGCTCTTTGAAAAAAGAACTGATTGGGCTATACGCGTAAACTTACCATTTCAGCAGCTGTGCGCTTATATACAGACCATAAATTTTCAACAATTTTAGGCTTAAAGCCAGATGTATCATTGCAATGGCGAATCCGGGATTTGCCTGAGAAGAGAGGGGGATTGAGATTATCGAGAGCTATTGATGCAGGGTAGTGGCCTGAGGGTGAAGTTTTTATTTCTTTATTTATTTTTTTTCAGAAAAAAAACTCGGGAAACTCGGAACCGTAATGAAAGTAACAAAAATAACTGAAACTAAGCTGGACCTAGCCATAAGGGACGAGTTTATTTCAGAAAAATGCCCGAATTTCAGACCTTGCTCGGATGTCATGCATGTTGAGTAAAGTGATGCAAAACAAAGTGTGATGGCGGAGGGACCAAGATTTGTGAAGAATTATGATAGCGTGGTAGTAATCTCTCGGACCAATTGGTTTAAGAATTCGGGCGTGGATCTAGGGTTTGGGCAAAGAAGAACACCTTTGTGACTTCGGTAAGCAACTTGGAGAACAGTACGTAAGCGGAACGCCACCGATGGTTGGCGCGAAGTGCTTAAGAAAATTTTGGATGGAAACACCTCCTAGATCACCAGAATTGGCACTTTCCAGGCACTATTTGCCTGAGTATGGAACGACATCAAAGGCATGTATATTACTGATTATTCTTCTCGGTAGGTCAATAAAGGGTTAATGTGTCTCCATGGTTGCGCCCTGGCACTATTAACTCGTGAAAATAAACTGCGCGAGGAGCTTGCGAAAATTTTCTGTCTTATTGTTTGTTATTTAAAAGATATTTGAGCTTCGTCGGGGAAGTTTATACCGATTAGGACTACAATGTTACGATTAGGATAATTCATAAAGAATACAAATATTGTTTTTTTTTTCATTGTACAAACAACGCCTCTGAAAACTGAGACCACGGCATTCTGAATGTAGCCAAGGTTCTCGTCTTTTTTAAAGCTGTTCACTAGAGACAGTCATTTGCGACCAATAGAACCTCCTATTGGAATTGTATGTCTTTTGTGAACACAATATTCTTGACTCTCAGGCACACCAAGTTCATTCTTTTAACCCCACAGAGGGGGTTTACTTGACAGGGTATTTTACCCGGACAGGGCGCATGAAATTCCAGCTACCAAATTAGTGATACCTTGCTGGATTGAAAACGGAAATTCGGCCAAATTCTTTCATTCGTGTGAAAATATCGATATTTCGAGGTCTACAATAATTGTTTTTCTTTCAGTTTCATTCGTTTAATTTTCTGCCAGTATATTAAGTGCACAAAAATTTTAGCGATGTAGTTTTCCCCCAACTTCCTAGATGAAACTAAAAGTTAACTAATTTATGAGCAATCTGAGAACAATTCTGACTCCTTCAAATTTGTCTCTCTTCACACCCTCCCAACAATGCGTGGGCTCTAGTGTGAGGGTATTTAAATTTAAGTTGGACGGCGTCTCCTGATGACCCTAAAATATGATAACCTATAGTTTGTGGGCCCCCTTAGTGTGAGGGCCGCTGGGCACATGCCCCGCTGGCCTATGCTCAAATCCGGCCCAGTTACATGAAGAATCACGAGTAACCCATCACAAGTCATGTTACTCTGATATTGGCAGAAGAATGCAACGCACGTGCATCACAGGTCACTGTCGTATTTACCGAATTTGGACGTATTCTGTTTCCTGAATAAATATGTGTGATCTATTTATCCTATAATTTTGTTACTCAAAAAGCCTCAGGGATTGGTCTGCTGTACTTCTATGTCAAGACTGTCATTCATCAAGTGTGGCCCTAGTGGAAGTTATCCTGCATCATTATAAATTCATGCGATTTCACATAACATGACTTGTGATCGACCTGGGAAGAAATGACTTGCGACTTGACTTGACTTGAAGAAATTTGACTTGTGACTTGACTTTTCAGAAAATGAAGTGACTTGTGACTCGACTTGACTTGACCGAAAAATAAATGACCTGTGACTTGAATTGGCGATGAATGACTTGTGACTTTACTTGACTTGACTTGAAGAAAAATGACTTTCAACAATTGTGTCTGTCACGCCTTAGACCAATCAACCACTGAGCTTATTAAAGATCGTCCTGTAAGATATACCTGCATCCATTGTTGAGGTAATTATCCTCCAAATGTTAGTATCATCGGCAAATTTCAAAATGTTACTGTCTGTATTGTCATCTACCGTTTAGTCATTAATATAAATAAGAAACAAAGATGGCCCTAAGACAGAGCCCCGAGGAACTCCACTTAATACAGGTTTCCAAACAGACTCAAATCCATTAACAATGGAATCTGTATGGGAGTAATCGGCTCGAACACCGAGTCCCGTTGCAAGCAATTTTACCTCCGAGACCTTCAATTCTAGGTGAATTCCGAGTTGAGTACAAAGTGGGCTCGAGTTCTGACCCGTGCGGCCGTACTGTCGACTTGCATTTAATAATGTATTCTTTTTAGTTTACATTGAAAAGTAGCCCATGAAATTACGTCTCTTTGTGGGAATTTTAGGATACTTAACTGTTTTTAGAGGCCAAAAGAGGTGGAGCATAACGAGCATTATGTGTTATCCCATCTCCCTCTTTTCCAGTGTTGTAACGAGTCACCCTTAGGTCGAGTCGCAAGTCAAGTCAAGTCATTCGTCACATTGCTCAAGTCAAGTCAAGTCGAGCACATGTTCAAGTCAAGTCAAGACAAAGGCCAAGTCAAGTCAAGTCAGACATTTTGGTCGAGTCAACTCGAGTCAGTTGCTGGTGTCTACAAGTCAACGCAAGTCACACTATATCAGATCAACATACGTAAGTATGGGATGTTTGCAGAGGCAGTTGCCATAAGTATGTTTAGAAACTACAATATCAAATTTTCTGTGTGATGTAAAACTGTCACGTAAACGGCATTCTGCTATTAACAAATATTTCGAACGCTACAGTAAATCTTACAAAGTGGCAAAGGTGAAGATTTCACTTTAAATTTTCGGAAATTCGAAGAGCCCGTATTTTTAATGGGTCATTGTAAAGACAGTGTATAGGGAGCTATCTGCGACCTGCTATACCCGTGCCTTTACTGCGGACTAAACCAGCCCCATCAGATTTGCACAAGCAATATTCAGGCCCGACGTATCTAGGAATTCTGATGTAGGGAGCACAAGAACCGCATATAGCTGTATCGAGGGGCACCGAAGAAGATTATGTTGGTAGTCAGTAGTGCCACTTAGTGATAAGTTTGCCGGATCCACAGGAGATGACATCTCAAGCCCACCACAAATAAGGGTATCGGTATCATGTGGTCACATGCGCCTCGAAGAGGGAAAAAATTTCGCTCTCCTGGTAGGAACTTTCCCCTCCTTTTGCAAAACAGAGACGTGGGAAAGTCTCCAAAAGTGAAGGGAACAAGGCCGATGATGTTTCTTCAGCTCCGCAAGGGCAGGTGAAGAGTTGGTTACTTTGCCGGCGAACGGTGAGGGGACTAGGAAATGCCAAAAGGTAGGCTTGGCCGTAGTCCAGTATGATTTTAATAGGATCCAGAGGGACATCCTCCCCGAATGTCTGCGGAATTAACAAAATGGAAACACTAGTATGGAGCTTAAACACTACAGTATGGAGCTTTGAGTAGGACTCTGAGTGACAGCAGGGAAGAAAAGGAAAGGAAACCTAACGTTCTGGAGACTCTTTGAAATAATCTTTGTTCCATACAGTAATCTTGTCTTTTTTCTCGAAATTTTCATCTCATTACTCAGATCAATAGGATAAATGATGTTTTACAAAAAGACCGTAAGACGACTCATCCCTTATGTTGAACTCGTTAACTTTTCGTTGTCAGCCGTCATGCAGACACGTGAACATTTAGCCTTTCACATCTGAGAATTTTGCTTTCTCCCAACCAAAAAAATGTACTTGGGGTGATGAAGGTCTGCCTTCAAGAGCAAAACTAAGACGCCGTCGACTGGTCGCGGGGGGTGCCCCCTTCCACAACCCCCTGAACTCATCATTGAGACAAAATATGTTAACCCTGATGTTGGGTCTGAATTAAGAATCTTCTAAATGGTTAAAAAGAGGACAAAACTTTTCATCGATTCAGTTTTGTGTTTCTCCATATTCACGCTTGTACACGGCAGAACTATAGCCTAATTATGGGACCTCTACTTATATTGCCAAGAATTCTAAAATGAGAGTTAAAGCAAAATGTAACCGTGAAGATGAGGGCGGGCTTAGCCCACAAAATATTTTGCAGTTTTAGAAAAATCGTTACAGAAAACAAAATACGTTCATTATTGAAACGTCTTTGGGATTATATTTGGTCAAAATGGCCTGTAGACATATGGGGCCACCGTTCACAGCAGGAGAGTGCAACCGGCGGCCCGCGGCGTCCTTCTGTGCGACCCTCGAAACAATTGCGATTTGCCCCATTTTCAGCCCTCGTAAGTCTTGTCATTTGACAGCACCTTAAAATTGACGTAAGTACATGATATAGTGAAAACAAAGAAACGACCACTCCCTCACATACACCTCTCTGTTCCACTGCGCCCTCCCCCCGGTGGTCATAGCAGCATGATTTGGCCCGGTGTTCGAAAAGGTTGCACACCCCTGGTGAATAGGTAGTCTTTTTTTCTTTAGGCTAGATATTCCCTATAGGAGCACAGTGGTCCGCACGGATTTATGGCCTGTAGTGCCCAGCCTGGCTACGGGCCTCACAATATTGTCTGAAAATTTCTTTATGCAGAGACAACAAAATTATTATAGAGAAAAAAAGAAACAGACTCATAAGGTAATAACTTTAGGCCTATTTGAAATCTTCACACAGGCAGACAGGGATAAAAATCTCGTACAACGAAAAGTCCCTGAATTAGAACAAGGATCATCCCGATGTCAACCTCTTTTGTGCAACATTTTGCTTTTCGATCGAAACCACTGAGATCGGTGATTGTAATGGTCCATGCCTTTCATACTGTGTACAGTCTGGTATGACATGCTTGCGCAGCAGTGAGTGCGGATTTTTCGAACTGCCCCGCGCGGCCCGTTTGTTGTCAAGTGACAACTATACTACAGGCATGCAGTGCTGATATTGTTATACACGGGCGCCGTGTGTTGTGGCTGCGTCTATGCACGTGCACAGTCAAAAATTGCATACGTTTACTTACATATGTCAGAGTCGCGGCCAAAGGACTCGATTCGCAGCATGAGACTCTAGTCGTTTTCCCTGACTCGAGTCTTCAGTTTGACTCGAGTCATGCTATGCTCGAGTCCGAGTCAAGTCATTTAAGGTGGTGACTCGAGTCAAGTCAAGTCATTTTGGCTGATGACCAAGTCAAGTCAAGTCAAGTCAAATATGCGATTGGGGTCGACTCGAGTCCGAGTCAGTGACTTGACTTGTTACAACACTGGAAACCATTGGTGTATTGAGATGGACAAAGCTCTTAATTGATAGACAGGGACTGAAAACACAACTTTGTAAAGACCGATCGACAATACATCATCATTAAGATCAGATATAGTCGAGTAACTCGCTTTGAATGACATCCTTTTAATTTTTTCTGGGGTTTTACCTGTTCGTGTGTGGACAAATACTTCTCACATAAAAGGCCTAACTGCTTTGTGCTTCAAACGTGTGGTGCGATCGTTTTTGTATGCGTAATAATTTATATTTAGTACTTTTTAAACATTGAAATAACAAGGCAACGAACAGATGAATTGAAGGTCATGATTCTTTTCACGAGATCGAAGTCGGTTAGAAAACTGTAAGCATGAAATGTTCACCTCCCGACTACTTAGTGTGGTATATCTTCGGTATAAGGCGATGGCGATGTAGTTGAAGCAAGGCTAGTTGCACCGAGCTCAAGGCACCTCAGATATTACCGAGGCCGTTGTGTTAGACCTAACCTGTGTGTGCATGTAGGCTATGAAGGCCACACTTTGTACGTATGTTTGTACATATATATATATATATATATATATTTATTAAAGTACCGCTACTCTAGCTGCTTTTACTACAAATAACGGCTGGAGTCTTCTTTTTCGGAAAATTGCAAGAAGCGCCACATCGAACTATTATCGATCCCAATTCACAACCTGGATTGTAAGATACTAAAGGCATTTCCTCTTGTGGCGTTTTCCAGCTGGGGGCTATATGAAGGACATAAGAATTTCATTTAACTTCGTCCAAACCCCGCAAAGCTCCCTTTCTTTTCCACTTATATCTCCTTTCACGATTGGTTGCTTTTGTCTAGAAAATTCTCTAAGTTTTCTCAAGATCACTGGCACATACAATGTGATGGGCGATGCAGGTAAATTGCTCCAGAAACCTTTGTTACTCTTCATTAATTTATTGAATATTTTGTTAAACCTTAAAATTCGTTTACTGAAAGAACGTTTGAACACTTTTTCGCGAATATATTTGGCTCATACTAGTGCCTTCATTAAAAAGATATAAAAAGGAACGTCTTATTGATTTGCTTGATTTGCCCAATGACATCAGAATTCTTAACTATAGGCGTAGAAAGCTGTTCTCCGCTGGAAGGGGTGTGGGGTGCTGGACGTGTTTCGGAAAATTTTTTAACATTTTAGGATCCTTAGATGTAATTTGGTGCGCTATTTGAGGAAAAATTTACGGTAAATTACTGCAAATTTAAGACTTTATCTCAGAGGAACAAATAAAAAGGTTTTTCCCTTGTACTGGGGGGGACGGAAGTATGCTTCCGCCCACCACAGTTTTGACTGGGTTCAGCCTCCCAGCCCCGTATGCTTCCAACACCCTTGTCCTTATCACGCATGGCCACACTATCATGACCAGACTGCGGAAAATGGAAAACAAAGTACGAAATGTCAGCATCTCCCAAAAAGCAACATGCTATTGAGACAGGGTTTTAACTTCTCATACAAATATTTTCTCTGCACGTTTTGAAAACGACAAATTTAACCACCACATTATGCCTGCTCATGCGTACTGTCTCACAAGATGTTTTCTAATTGGCTGATGGTATTAAACTTTATCGATTGTATCCTTTGTTAAGGTTTGGGATTATTTAGGGATTTATGGTTGAGTTTACAGACCATTTTCACCGTACTATTTACACAGCAACAGTCTTTGTGTTTGGTTGAAGTACTTCAATGGACACAAAATAATGGTAGTTACATTGGCCACTATGATTTATCGATGATATGTGCAGGGCACCCAGTTGTTAATGTTCACTGGACAGTTATATGGATAGGTCGCAGCTTCCTATTCTCATGTTAGAACAGGGTCCAATGCAAATATATTGAAACGTACAGGACAATCGAACCTGTGAGGTTAAGTGTCATCGGGGGCGTCGTTAGAGCTACTGCCGCACTGAAGGAGTTATCTCCTGGACCATGGGCGGCTCTAAGCAATTTTGTTTGAGGGGCCAAATAAAGATCGTATTAAAGGAGGTTTCACGACCCCTACCCCTCCTGGTGACTGTTTGATGTTTATTCTAAAAGAACTGAAACTTCAGTCATAAACAGAGGTACAGAACCCTTTTGCTTAGTAAAGCGCCATTTGACAGGCACAAGACCGCTCGAGGGCGAACGGTCAAGTCAAGGTGGCCAAAGGAACGAAAAACTCTCCATCCATGAGAAAGACAGTACGTGTAGGCCGTCACCTACACTGTTAAAAATAAATCTGTTTATTTACAGATATTCTCTGGTAATAAAGTTTCCGAACAATCTCTGTAAAACCAAATTACTAAAATGTTCTGTTTAATTTTATGATTTTTGTGTAAAATTTCCTTAAGTTACAATTTATTACATGTAAATCTGGACCGGACGAATTACGCAGAAATTATTTAAATATTAAAATCCATTTCTTTTTTATTCAAATTACGTCCCCTAGGGGGCCATGTTACCAATCTCTCAGCCTTTAGACTTTTATACTTCTGAGCATGATCTTAGCGAAACAGCCGAGATACTTTTCTCCAAAACAATAGTGTTTTGAAGGTGCTTTGTTAATTTTTAATCTTTGCATCACAATATTCACCTCTTTAATTTGAAACCCACCCGCGGGAGGATAAAAGCTTAACTCACGAGGACTGAAATTTGCGAACGAAAATTTTTCATAGTTCTCATAGGTGAAGATGAGCTTGGTTAATGTGTAAAGCCGTGCTTTACAATGCATGCTACATTGCGCAACCTGTGAGGTGTAGTACTACACCAAAAGCGGCATCACGCAGCTTGTTTAGCCTATGTCGGATAAATGGTACATAAAAATATTCCAAATTGAATTCAAGGGTTACTGAAATTACATTTATGAATTGCCTCGCGTGCCGGTCCAAATGGTTCCGCGGGCCGGATGTTCCCCACCCCTGGTTAAAAATATTTTCGCCCCTCCGTTAAAAATTTCTTCAAAGCACGACTTGCATAACTTCGGGGTTCTCCTAAATTGAACACTGACTGTCTCCAGAACTTTCAGCCATACCATGGTTGATTAGACACCGATATACTGAAGATAAAAAAAGTTTGCGGATTTTACTTTAATCTTCATACACGCCGGGCACGTATGGCTTTAGAATACTAATAAGCGACGTTCGCGATCCTCCATGGTTAAGGCTTCAGTAATTTTATGTCCTTATTCACTCTTCTCGGGAAGTTAAAATTTTTGACCCATGAAAACACAATAAAAATGTCTTGGAGCAACTTACAACTGTTGTTCCCGTAATGGTTTTAGGAGACATTTCTAGCAAAAGAAATTTCTTAGTTTCTTTATGTGACAACTGATGATGGCTTCCCTATAAGACAGTATGACATCTTACCATTTTTCTTTATCAAAAACTAAATCTCCCCCATTGAAAGAATTGCATACGAGCTTGAAAATAAAATGGAAACCATGACGACTCGAATAACGTTTATCACATGACTGGTGGTCGAATGGTACAGTAAACTTAGGCTGAATTTTCAAATTATTACGAAATAAATACTTGACAATAACGTATTTATTAGTTCATAAAACTTCTTAAAGAATATATGACATTTGTGAGATGGAAAGGATGATTTCGTCCAAATTTAGAACTACTTGTTATTTATGCCATACCAAATAACTTTATTTTTGCAAAATTAAAGACCATGCTTTGCAGACTTTTGGAGGGCACTTGCTCACTGCCCCGTGCCCCTATGGAGAGCCGCTAATGTCCGGGACGATTATACGTTAAAGGTTGTGTGACATGAAAATGACATAGTTGGATATTTGATGAAAAAAGCATTAAAAATCCAGACAATGGCCGCAATTCCCATTAAAATCCATCAAATATTGACCATTTTACAGGGTAATTTCTATTTCACACTTATATCATGAATAAACATAGCTAAATATGCAAATATGTGACATCACAAGATGTACATACCATATGGCTCATGTTAGCCTTCGTTTTTCAACCTTAATTTCAAGGACTTCTGTAGCATTTTTATCCCCTGAGGGGTTTATTATGACAGTTAAAATTCTTTCTTTCAGAAACATTGATATCACTCAACAAGCTGTAATCTGTCTGATCAGTAATTAAGAGATAATTTATAAAGGGTTAAC
>WURT03000033.1:1020488-1032632 GCA_009936505.3 Holothuria glaberrima
ATACACACACAAAGAGGAGCTTGTTTCCAAAAGGTGCTAACTCCAATTTATATGCCATATATATATATATATATATGGCAGGACAGTTCAGATTTATTAACAAGGACTGTGTTGTGTCTTGGCTCAGTGAGTGTATATCAGCGATGTCACAGAGTATCACCATAAGGTAAGTACTCTCTGGTTGGTTGACAACTGTTTGCTTAAAGAAGTTGATTAATTTTCATGGCAAGTCTATTGTGAAACAATGGCAGAAAGAAAACAAATGAAACATGACATGGTTGTGGAGCCTTCATAGGAAGCAGTCTAAATACATTGAAATAGTAAAAGTTGTACAACCTTCAAAAAATCTTTCACAATATTTTTGTAATTTTCCATTATTAATGTATTGATTGAAAAACAGCAGTTTTTCTGGTGTGAACTTAAGTTTTTTATTGATTTTAAGTAAACACAAGTCATCATTTTTTGTGCCTATCTTACATTATATGATGCTACAAGTTTCAAAAGGAACCATTTATAAACAGGCACATAGTTTTCTTTTATTTAAAAGTACCTAAAAAATTGATGTAGTAATATTTAATTGGTGATTTTCTCACCTTTGGAGTTTTTGGTCAGTCAATCAAAAAAAAAAAAAAAAAAAAAAAACTGGCCTGTCAAACATATCCTTTGTTGATACAGAAAAGTACAGTATTAAGTTCAATCAGACTGTAAGGCAAGCTCTGGTTTACCTTAAGTTGATTTCTACTGGTTCATTGAAAATCACATCGCTTGATTTAATAGTAAATAATTTTTTTTCAGTCCCTCAAATAACCATACAAAGTCACACAGGCTGTTTTATCTATGTTTTCTTGTAATTACACTACCACACAGGTCGCAGTTTGTGACAATTTTTTACAAAGTTAAAAGAAAACAAAGCTATGAATCCTTTTAGATCCTCAGCACTTTATGGTAAAGTTTTCATTTTTCAATGTTTCTTATCAGTCTGTTGTTTTAATTGGAATTAATATGTCACAATTTGTTAAACATTATTACACATGCCCTACCAATAAAACAAATGTTAAGGATACATCTGTCGTAAAAGCGTATAAAAGCCCCTGTCACCCTTTTTCAAAAAGTGTACAAAACACTCCAAACATGACATTTTATTTGTCTAAAATGAATTTTCTTTCATATGACATTATTTCTAGTGACCACCTGCTGCTTCAGCAATGTACTTATGGCACATGACATATGAAGTTTGAATTTTGAACCACATATTGCACTTATTAATCATGTAATATGAAGTAAAAGTTCAAGTTATTTATATCCTATGAACATAATAGTATCTTTCATGTTGATGAGAAAGGACCATGAAACTGTTTATGAAAGTACCTAGCACGTTCCATGTAAAGCAATACATCTGAGGACTACATTTTCTTTTTAGTTGACTTCTCCAGTTATTAAATGACTTGATTAGCCAACCAAACGAAAGACAACGATATAACCCTTGCTAGATGTAAAACCATCAGCTAAAGTCACATTACCTTAACAAGGAGATAAAAAAATGAAGAGGTAAACACTGAAATATTAGCCTCACAAATCATACATTTTTGCCAGTTTACAATAATTTAATATGTTAAAAGGACAACTTTGCTCCCCACCACCCCAGGAAGAAGAACAGCAATACAAAAAATGTAAAAAAAAGGCAAATTGAACTTACGGTTTGTTACTTCCACTTGTTTGCGGATGTACCATTGATAAAGGAGGTTTCTCTTCATGCTCTTCATGGGGGTACCTTTGTTGAGATGCTGTGATAAATGTGATTGGTTTAACCCTGTGGCATCTACCACTTCTCTTTGGGGTATGTTGTGCTGTTGCATATACTGCTTTATCATCTTTGCAACCTGCCATGGATCCGATCTGAAAATGAGTTACATTAAATGTAGAAGGCTTTAATTAAACATATTTCTGAGAGTATGAAGGGTTCATGAAAGGTTTCAGTTATGTTGTTTTACCCCCAGTGAAATGGCAAACTGTTTTTTAAGTTTATATGTCACACATTACTTCTCATTGTATTGGACCATACAAGCCAGGGCTGTTTGGTATTAATCATTTACTCAAAAATACTATACAAGAAACTCACTTAATGTTCTTAATATTTACATAGTGTTTTGCTTCTGCATTCTCAGAAAATAAAATTATTATTTCGATCTAATACTTTGAATAAGCTTCAGATATGAAATACTTCACCACATGAAAGAGCTAGTAATTTGCATGGTGGTCATTCAAAGAAATTTGTATGGAAAACATGTCCTTTTGCTGAAATGCATACTTAAAAAAAATCAGATCCCATCAAAAAGTTAAAAGTATTGAAGGTTCCTGTAAAACCCCAAAAAATATTAAGTGTGTAGGGGTTGCAGTAAACTTTTACTTTTCTTCAATCTTTTTCGTATTGAAGACGAGCATGAAGCAAATTTTTGATTGTAAATAAGTTGAGCGACAACTTTCAGATAAAAAAGCTATTCAAGTAGTAACTGAAACAGTTAAAAGAAAATTCTTAAAAACATTTGAATGCTTCACGCATGTTTCTAATTGTGCCAGACAGTTGTTCACACAAACATTACAGCAAATATAAAAAAATATTTTTCATCCATCACTTTTCTTGCTCTCCCATTTAATGAAAGCAGAAGTGGCAATGTATTTTTAAGTCTTTTTGGTGTTCTTAGACTGAGGAATTCATGATTGTTTGTATCTGGAAGAACATATCATCTAAGTGCTGTATTACTGTAGTCATGATAACC
Source organism: Holothuria glaberrima (assembly GCA_009936505.3). Lineage (NCBI taxonomy): Eukaryota > Metazoa > Echinodermata > Holothuroidea > Aspidochirotida > Holothuriidae > Holothuria > Holothuria glaberrima. Next base: position 1,023,266 of record WURT03000033.1, read on the forward strand.
ACTTCATCCATTTCTTTACATACTCTGTAATCTTTCTTCTTTTTCAGCTTGGATCTTTCTTAAGGTATGCGGAAGTCTTGTATAATACCAACTTTGACCTGTTTCTGACTAAGCATGTAAAAATGATAAAAGAACAAATAAATAGAGTGCTTTCATAGTTTGTAGCCTACTTTTGCAAAAATTATATGAAACTAAAACTGCATGAAGTTTAGTTCTTCCTACTACTTTGGACACTGCTATGGTAGATTTGATACAAGAGGTAATCCTGTGCAGGGGAATAACAAATCACTTTTGTGAAATAACAATATGTGAAAGTCTGTGAAGAGCATGTGTAGATCAAGAAAGTTCACATGAATTGTGGACACTATGAGTTTACAACATATCAATCAGCACAGCAAGATCTGGGTATAATGACCAAAGATTTGTTCCCACAGCTGTGGATATAAATAGAAAGTAAAAAAATAATGGAAAATTTTGGGTCCTGGAAAATGATCTTTTCTAGAAAATAGTGAGAAAAGTATTATCAGATTAATCTCACTGTAAAAGGGAGAAGTTTCATTTATATTTGAATTTAAAAGCTTTTGTCAAAAATACCCGAAGTAAAACCTGATTTGCATAGTGAATGAATGTAATAAATTACATTTTTATTGAACTGCCTTAAGCAAGGCTCATCAATTTGAAATTTTTGTGCAAAAAGTCATGATTACATTTGGAGGGACTATGTAACAAATGTTAAAAGCCTCCTATGTCTGACCATAAAGTTCCATGGTGTGACTCATGCAATTGATCATTTACTATATGCAAATGATTCACAATAGTTATTTAGTCAATTTGCATGGTATTTGTTTCATTCAGGCATTCTGAAGTTTTTGCAAAGAGAGCATTCATTAGATATTGTACACTTCTTTATGCAAAAGTTGCATTGTGTGAGCACCTGTTATTCAAATTTGTCTTAAAATTAAATTTAGTACTTAGTTTTAGATGACTGAGATAGTTTTTTGTTTTTAAATGCTTTCTACAAGTATACCCCAGCAAGCTGTCTGTGCCTGACTCAATCATCCACTTGACTTAACAAATATGCATTTGACAAAGCATCTCAAAATTCAATATTTGTTCCATTTTAAACAGATGTGCTGTTTATTGTACCAATCGGATGCTGGCATTTTGTGTAAATGAAGTTGAGAGGTTGGGTACATTTTTGCTGACAATAGTAAAATTATCACCATTTTGTTTTTAAGTCTACTGTAACAACCACTCTCATTTAAACAGCCCATTAAATTAACTTTGCAAACATTAAACCGTTCATGACTGTTTATCCTATACAGCATGCACATTTCCACTTCATGTGGACTTGTAACTTAACAAACATTTCTTTAAAAAGATTATAGTGTTTAGTATGACTGACGTGAAATGAGAAGTCAAGTGCCATTTATTGTTATGAATGGCAAGAATGCATTAAATCATCTTAAAAATATTGAAACAAGTAATTTGAGTGTCCAGTTACAGTTTTGCAACCACAGCTTGAAAAGTGCAGTCAAGAGCCTTTCTGAAATATTCCACAGCATATCATGAATAGGTCAGTCACAAAATTTATACCAAATGCAACAAAAGTTTACAAAGATGGACCAATGTAAAAAAAAGTAAGTTTTTATCTCTGTCCTTGGCAACAAAATACATGGTTTGCCTTCTTAACTTCCTGTTTCTTAACTGAAACTACAAATGTCATAAATGTTGAGTTTAGGTCTAACTGCCATGGAATGTTCAATTCTGCTACCTCATCCTGTGCACTAGGATGTGTTCAGACTTTGCCCTCAGTGGAACCACAGCAAAAAGGAAAACCCTTTGAATCTTGTGTGCATAACTTCTTAAGGATTTTTCCTTAATCACACCTGAGGTATGTGGTAAGTGTGAAAGTCAAGCAGTGTCTTAGCATCAAAACATCATAGTAGGTATGTTGTACCACATAGCTCCACGGTTGTATATCATCAAACAACTACGCACTCCCACACCTCGTTTAGCTTCCATCTTGGTGTGCTGATTCAAGCGTTTTGCTTCAGGGGCTTCTGAACATAGATTGTTTCTTTGTACCTCAGTTAATTTCCAATCAATTTCAAGAGACATCTGGAAGTAAGATATGTAGCAATTTGGTCACCATCATGTTTGGGGCCCCACTCGGTATTTGTTTGTTTCAGTTGTTTGTTCCTTTGTGTGTTCTGATCCTCAAGGTTTAGGAGTCTAAAGGCCATGTTTGCCAAATCCCTTCCAGTTCTGTTTAGTGATAGCTTAGTGGGTCTTTACGGGAAGTATTGCTCTTGTTAATAAGGAACTGGACAGTTTTATGGCCTTTTGTCTATCATTACTTGCCTCAAATTGTGCCAATTAATTCCTGTTGCTGGCTTTGACGGGTTAAAATTGCAACAAACACCAAGTATTAAGGCATAACATTCAGATTATCCAAACACAACACATTCATCCATTGGATTCCAAGTGATTAGTTGTTTGGTGGAGATTGGTGTACACTTGTGTCAGATATTTCACAGTGCATGTGCAATACTTCATAACATTAGTACAATACAAAGGTGTCCAAAAGTTGAAGGGAAAATGCAGTTCACCTGGTTGAATAAGTGTATCTCATCCTCCTTTGCAGGAATGGCTCCTTGTAATCATGTGGCAATATTTTTGTATTTTATATTTTGTTACTTTAATAGTTGCTAAATTTATGCAGAATAACTCATTGGTTTACCTCCAATATTCAATGTTATTACATGAAAACATGAAGAAAAGTACTTGTTGGAAAAATAGTGGAGATGTGTAAGATTTCATCAGATTTTTGAAAATAAACTTGGGGTGACTGTTTCTGCCCTTTAAACTTAACTTCTTTTTTCAAATGAAATGTAATTTTGTTGAGCAGAAAGAACTGGGAAAATGAAATAAACAATAGAATACTGTGTGTATACTTTTACAAAAGCATAAATTAAAGAGTATACTAATGTACATAAAGGCACTGAACTGGCCTACTCCAATCTATTAATGATCAAGATAAAAGAGTTCAAGAGTATTGAGATTAGAAATATGCCCTAATGGTTTGACAGAAAAATATGTCATAAGTAAGGGACAAATAATTTAACTTTGAGGATTTATTAAAGCCATGTATTTATGATGCTGCACAAAGTAGTGCTGCTGTAAGGTAAATGACTTCTACAGTCAAAATATGTGTAAAGAATAACCAGTGTGAATGATGTTGATAGTAGCTTCTGTGACAGTTTGAAAGCATTCTGCTTGACTTTTCATAGTATATTGAGAAGTTTTGAACCTTATATTTTCTTTACTGGATGAAAGAGAATCACGCACAGCCACATAAGTACACTTTCTTGGTGGGATATAACTGCAAGTACTGTGAGAATGTTAGAGCCACATGTTCAGACATAGTCAGAGCTATGGAGTAACAGAACTTAGTAGAAAGACGTTTTAAAATATAATTTCATAAAGGCCCTTAATACCATAAGAGCCAAACCATTATTTTAGCACATTAAATAAAAATTTTCACCTCATCAGTTTTGTAAATTTATGACCTTCACTGCACAATCATCTTAATAATTTGTAATGCTTATCTCATGTGAAATAGAAACTTCACACCAAGAATCTTTTGAATTCCAATAAGAATTATTTATCTAGGTTCAGATTAAGATAAAATGTAACTATTGCACCATAAAGAATTCACACAGAGTGATAAGATGGAAATATACAGTGTATTACCCAAATACAGACCTTGTTTATGATGATCAACATAAATAATTTGTTTTGTTAAAATAAACATTGTAAACAGAAACTATTTTTAATTCCAAAATAGACCTGTACGCACTGAAGGAAGATTGGGAGAAGACATATTCAAGGACTTTGTATTCATTTTTTTAGAGAAGAACTATTGAAAATTATATGTGGAGTCAATTGTCTTCAAAATTGATGTAAAATTCCTTCCCTTATGACAATTTAATTCTTTTTAATCTCTCATATTGCATTGTAAAGTTAGAAATAGATACACAACCAATATCATTTGGCCTTGACAGGCACTACTGTACATACATGGAAACATTAAAAAATCAGGTCCACTTCTTGAACTTCATATTTGTAATACAAGTTGGAACTTTTTGTCTCCATGCAGAATAGAGCTCTTGGCAAAAAGCTAGGGGAATCAGAAAACATTTTTTACTCCAAATGCCATAAAAACAACTTCAGACTATTTTTCTCTGAATTAAATTTTTCTCTGTATGAAATAATCACCTTATAACTATGAACTATAAATTTAAGGGTGGGAGTGATATAAAAGTGCATGAAGGTAGCTTAAAAATTTATTCTCCAGTTAGTCCAGTGTGCTTAAGGTTAACCTGTTCACTATAATAATAAAGAACTATTGTTCTCTTACATTTTCATGAAACCCCATAATACTTGTATATGAATAGGAGTACAAAGTACCTAACAAGAATTCTAGTAAAGAATTCAAGTACTGTCATATTTTTCCTGAAAACTTAAAAACTGAAAGAAATAAACATGTCAAGCACTTAACCAAAATGTTTCTTAACATTTTGTTTCAGTGCACTATTTTTATTTCCTAATTTTTATGTTCATTTTGATACTTATTGTTTTGCCTACTATGTGTAATTCTACATGTTTGCATGTTTATGGCATTTTACAACCTGGTTTTTAAGCTGTTGACTATAACTCTAGTCAGTTTAGTCTCAAAGAAGTTTCCATAAAAAAAAATTCTGTCAACTTTCACTAGGCTAATCATTTGCCAAGGCTACAAGTTAATTGACCCCTCAGATACAGTAAGCTTTAGCAATGGCCAAATCAAACTTTCATACTTGCATTTACAAGCTAGTAAAATAAATTCAATGATTAGATGAATAGAATTTTTGAATACAATCCTCAGGTACAACCTCTAGTTAGTACCATTCAGTTTTAGCACATTAATGTTCTGTGTTGTGAGGGGGGGCAATATTTATAACCAATAAAAACCATAAAAACCACTCAGTTTCATACTTGTGATTTGAAGCTAAACCCCTTCAAAGCTTATTTTCTACATTCCATTGCAAAAATGAAGATTTCAGAAGTATAAATCTCCTTATTGAAGTGATATAATTTAGTGAAGTATGTATGATGATTACTGTACTTTTCTTAATGGTCAGTACTACTTGTATGACAAAGAAAATTATCAAAAATACAGAAATGTTTTATTAAATTGAATATTTTTAGGTCAATACTCCAATGTATCTACAGAAAAAGAAGAACATGCATAGTGACTGACAAGACCATTGTACTATTCATTTATAACTCTTTACAAAAACATGATTTTTTGTGCAAATATACTATATCATAAAGGTTTCTACCTCCATGATGTACTTTTGAAAAATAGAAGAAACTTGAAAGTGTTCATGTCTATCAAAATATTTTGCAAAATCACTTCCTTCACTAAAAGTAATACTACTTTAAAAACAATTGGTATGCACTTACAACCTCTTCACTTCTACCTAGAACATACGTTCTAGATTTTCAAGACAATGGCAATACTTCTAGGGAGACATTTTCAAGAGATCAGAAAGGCTTGGACTGAAACTTGTACTTCAGCTCTTGAGGACTGGCTTTGTTGTGTAATCATATTTTTGGCACCTTTTTGGCATATTTACCTAGGTTTTTAATTTTTTACTATCTCTCTTGTTTGATAAATATAATGGTACATTTATTAAAAAACAACCATCTATCTTACCTATTCACAAAATAGAATGAGTAATATATTACTTGTGAATAGAAGACAAAAATGTTGATAACAAGTTAGTGCACTGTTAATTTAAGAAATTTTTTGGACAAAGAATGGGACATGTGTTTTTTCTTTTTTTCATTTTCTACAAGAACATTGCATCATATATTCTATTAAGGAAACATGTCTCTTTTGTGCCTATTGTGTCCTCTCGGATCTATCCACACAAGCTTTCAAGTCAACTTTTGATAGACTGCAATGACAATCTATATTTCTACATCATAAAAAGACAACTTTATACTCTCAGACTACAATTATCTTTTATTAAACTTTTTAATTATCCCTTGAATTTGATTACCAACACGTGTAGCTATTGTGCTTGTTAAGATGACTTCTTTGTCTGCTTGCTGGATTACATAAAAGGAAAACAAAGTTTCCATAAAGTTTATATGGAATATGCAGAGCTTTTCATTAAAGTGATAATGTCACCCTGTCATTTAATGACCCTTGTCACTTGCCTTGCGTTTTAAAGTTCAAGTGTCACCTTTTTTCATGTAACAATATTACTTATTTTAACACTTGACACATCATCTTCCAAAATAAGTGGAACCAAGCTATTTTAAATGCCATTAAGTAAACTTGCTTTTATGCTATGGAGGTGTGGAACTTTCAGTTTAACACATAATTGTCATGAGTGTGTGGTACGATTACAACTCATCTTAAAATATTTATTTCATTTACAGAATACACTATTGCCAACACCCTTACATACACTCAAAAACATAAAGGTAACACAAGTTAAAATTTGTGGGTCAGCAATATTTTTAATTTTTCCTCTACCTATGTTGCTTCTTAACTCATTAATTATATTTCATGGAATCACAATTTTCCCCTCCTTTTCTAATTGTCACAGCCATCTGCTGTTATAGTTCCAACCCACATTTGTAGAAACTGTTGTCTGTTTTTCTTAAAATACCCTTGTAATAATTTCTACAGTAAGCACTAAGAATGACCAAAGAAGTGGACGGTTGTAGAACTTATTCAATAATACACATCCTACGGTTTGAGAGTGCTAAGTCACATCTTTGGCTTGTATATCTAATAAATGAAATAGGTGAGACTTCCTTTATATTGTGCAAATTAATCAAATACATTCATGAGAGTTTTTGGAGGTAAATGAAAAATTTTCTCTTGAAGAAATTACGGGGTTATCCCATCTGAAGGTTATCACCAAAGCTTTTGTTTTAAAATGATACATAAAACCACTAGTTCATGTCATTCAGAAGTCATTCAGAAGCTTCATTAGGCCTAAGTTGTCAATTAAGTTTGTTGCATCAAACCCCTAAATAAAGTATACAAGTTTCTCACAGAATGTAAGGAAAAATTATTACAGCAGAGCTCCATAAAGTTTATGAAACTGATTGCATGCAGCCTTCTGCTACAAAGTGCAATGGATCTGTTAGTGCCAGGGCCAGTTGTTACCAGGCGCCTAGTAATCCTTGTAAGCTAATGCAACTTATAGTGTAACTAGCTTCAGAACAAAGTCCAGGACAGGCATATCTACCTTATGGTTGTAGCAAATGATTTTGAAAGACACAAGTTGACACAGTATATACCTGATAATTGTCTTCAATTGTACAGCTATTATCCTCCTTGTCTACCATTTTGAATATCATCCTGTTGCCAGTGTTGAACTGCCGTTAGCTAGAATACTGTATATACCCACTGAATGACTGCAAAATTAGATATGAACCCAGTGTGGTAAAGAAGTGGGGTTTTAATGAACAGATACAGAGATAAAGTTATAAACCTGGTTAAAAATTTTACCAGTTAGTCGTTCACCCCGGGTCTGTAATTAAGCCATAATACATAGTTGATCATTGATGAAGACTGGGGAGAATGTAGGTTATGGAGTAACCAAAAGTCCTAGGTCATAACTCAGCCTCAAGCTGTTTGGATCTGATTGTGAAGTCATTAAGATGGGTTTGATGGTCCAAACTAACAACAAAACAACAACAATTATCATAAAGGGTTAACCAGTAACTGTAAAGCTCAAGATGTTGATTCTCATTGAATATTTGCATGGGTAATTTGTGTAGATTTCACTCTAGTTTTGTCATTGGTGGTAAACAGGTTATCTTCCAAAAAAAAAAGAAATAAATTAAACTTAACACAAATAGTGCAAGATTAGTTTTTTCTTTAAATTCATTTTCAGGGGGGTTTTCATATTACTATGGCTAAAAGGGAAATTCCAAGTTTGTACATGTAAATACCCAAACTGAAAAGTAAAAAAACAAGTTCCAATACTCAGTTTGTAAAGGTTGACTTCTACTGTAAGTGACTTAAAAACCCCACTTCAAGATGTCCTTTCTTGTCTTTTTTAAGTTGTCATAGCAATTGTTTCGTTATTTACACGGTTTCTCATATTTAAAATACATGCACACCACATTACAAGCAGTAAGGCACAATTGCTTTCTTCACACTATTGTTCAAGAAAACTATTTTACTTCTGATGACTTTGTTAAGAGATGGACTACCATTAAACAATGCCCCTACTTTATCATTTAGTAGGAGGATTTCACAGAAAGCACCCCACATCACATTTGTTATAAACGTGTAATATATGACTACAAAAACATATAATAACCCAATAAAGTAAGCAGACAGTTATGTAACTTTTTTCAAGTATTTGAAACTCATTATTGGGTCAAACCTTCAATGCAAAGCTGAAATGCAGAAATTTCACAAAAATGATAGTGTAATCATGGCATAAGTAAAAAGGGGATAAATTTGCATTGAATAGCTGCATTCACAGTGTAAACATATCTAGTTGGCAGAACAATTTTCTCTACATCAAAAGAAGACTTAGTGGGTATACTGGTTTTCTTTTTTTTTACTTATTTTTTGCAACTCCAAAATGTTCATGGTGGGAACGTTCTTCTGTACTTGGCAAATAAGGGAATTGCACTTAAATTGAGAGCTAACTGAGAGCTTCAAAAACAAAGCTTGCCAAGTACTTTTACAAACAAAAGTGAAAGTTTTTTGTATACTTTATTAAAAATGAACCTTGTGACAACAATATCTCAACTGAAGTTCCATGATATGTTATCATGAAAAACAGTAAAACAAGGGAATTTATTACTTCCTTTAAGCCGTAATATGAAGTGGTCCTTTTCATGTGCCATATAGAGAAGTATTGTACCTCTCACAGTTGTCTGAAAAAAAAAACTAAAAATAAAAAAAACATTCGAACTGTGATATACAGATATTATTCACCCAATTACGGGAGATTAGTAGGTGATAAAGTGTTTTGTGTTTACCCCTTTAAACAGGAATAAAATTTAGTTTGAACAAGCACTTTTCCATTGTTTTTATTCAGCTAGCACTTGTAGCTTAGCACATATGTCACAAGACACCTGAGCAATGAAGAATATTTCAAAGTTTTCAATAAGTTATTTCATGCTCCAAATTAGATGTACCATATAACCTTTAAATAATTAATGAAAGTACTTTAGGAGGCAATGATCTGTTACCAGAGATTAGTAGGTGATAAAGTGTTTTGTGTTTACCCCTTTAAACAGGAATAAAATTTAGTTTGAACAAGCACTTTTC
>WURT03000033.1:1041032-1055285 GCA_009936505.3 Holothuria glaberrima
CATTTCGCAATATTTTATCAAGCTTACGCAATAGCCGTCCACAAACGACCCAAAGTTGGGTTAAACGGAATTGACCCGTGAGTTGGGTTGCTCGAAATGACCCAGGTCTTTTTACAGTGTATTTCTCTTTCCAGAACTCACCAAGTGCATGAAGCCATGAACAGAACTGTACATTAACTGTGCACAGCAGACCTTAACTGTACATAATACTATGAGAAGCAACACTGTACATGTCAATATATTAAAGCATAATGAGGGGATTCCCCTTATTTGTAACAACTGAGCCTGCTCATACTATGGGATTCCCCTAATTCACCACTACTGAGCATGCTCAGACTATATCACACCACACATGTAGGCAAACAATGTTTTCACGCAATATGACACACACTGAGCGAACAACTCGAATGGCTTACATTACGGCCTTATCCATGTCAAAATCTTCCTAGTTAATAGCAGGATAGTGCTCTTATGGCCCATACTTCCAATTTGTGTGAAATCTGAACATCTAACTCAAACATGTTAATGTCAGAACTAATGAAAATGCGATTTAGAAATGCGAAGGCCTACTGCCCCTTTCTGAGTCCAGAGACGACAGACTGTGCGATATCAAACACTTTCATTACCTTAGCCTAACCTACACTACATACCACTAGGATACTTTTAATATCAATCGTAGCAAAATGAAGCAGAGAATCAATCACAATCAAACTCCCAGGAATTGTGATATATTTTAGATATTATTTGTACCATTCTTTCTATGGAAATCATGACATTTATGCGAGTAGAAATACTTTTTCTGAACGAAATTCGCGCAGAATCAAGTCGACGACACTGTTTATCCATGACATACCTTACCACATTCGGCTACCAGCGCAGCAGCAGTGTATACACCGTTGTGTTTACATTTCGTGATGGATCCGTGCATGTTATTTTCAAACTAGTCTTGAAGGCCTGCGACCATTGAGTAGATATATTCGGAGTGTTCACAGTTGATACTGCACACTAATGCACTGTACGTAATATGTACATTTAGCAAGAATATTGTACGTACACATAGTGTACGTAATGATATTTTCAGCAAAGATGTTTTTACCGCAGGCTTTCGACCTCGAGACCGAGACCGGTCTCGAGCCATCCAACCCTTAAATCAAATATTTCGTTTATTTAATAAAACATTCTAGGTAAGCAATTCATTTAAAAGAGTTTCTACAAGTTAAAACGCCTATGGAAGATCTTCGTGGTATTTTCATTATAATTTTAATGACTCATATATGCAAATATATGCAAATATGTGATTTTCATCAATTGTCCTGCTAAGGTCGCATTTTAACGAATGTCCGCCTAAGGTAGTATTTGATTTAGTGATATATATATATATATATATATATATATATATATATAGGTCGAAAGGTAAATAGATGTACATTCGATCTTGAATTTTTATACCAATCCTAGATAGATCATAGCCCTTATCAAAGCAGGAAAGGTTGAGAGAAAATACCAGAGAGAAAAATTGAGCCACACCGAGGGTTTGAACCCGCCATCCTCCGCTTTCCGGGCAGAGTCTGTGACCACTATTTTCTCTGAAAACTTAGCCTCAATCAGAAGAAGTTTTCCATTCATTTCTAACATCCTCTTTCAGTATAAGGCAAGTGCCTATGTTTGAGGAAAATGGCCTAAGGTCTTTGAGCGACTATTTAATAGGCCCGTTTTTTTTTTTTTTTTTGACTGGCGCTTTTTATACGCAGCTCAAGACCCAATAAGAGCAGCCCCTGTAAAAACACCGTCAAATATACAGGACACATGGGCCTATCAACCTAGCGAGTTTGAAGAGTTTGACCCCTTTCTTCAACACACGGGGCTCATTCAAAAACCACGAAACGTTCCTATATCTATAGTAACATTTATTTTTGCTCGAATTTCGACTAGTCTCTTTCAAAGACCCATTTCAGCCAACCTAGATGAACCATCCAGAAACTCCTTCAACTTGTTGTAAGCAATACATGGGCCTATTACCCCTGAGGGTAATTAGGGTGTACCCCCTCCTACCAGATACAAGATGCATTTAAAGCTGAAAAACTCATGTTTGCCATATAATGCTAACAATAATATTCCCGACCGTTCCGCACGTTATCGACCTCTCACAAATCGCCCGTGTAAACTCAAGTAGGGCAGCCCCCTCAAAACAAACGCCGTCCTTATGTTATACAGGACACATGGGCTCACCACCTTTTGATTTTGAAATGGTTGGCTAAGGGTTGGTTCGAGACAGGGACCTTCCTCGGAAGCAAAGCGAAACACGGCCACAAAATTAGTGTTAGGGCCTAGCATATGGGGAAAAACGCGTTTTTTCAACTTTACGCATATAGCAGCTAGTAGGAAGGGGAACAGGCTTGGTACTCACAGGTACGGTAGGCCCATGTGTTGTGCATGACATTTTGAAGGGCTAATCCCCTGCCCAATATGATCTCGGAGATAGGGATCTTCTCCGGAAGGAAGGCGCAACTCGCCCCCGCCCCCAATTAGTCGAAGTATATATGAAAGAGTAAACTTTCACCTACATAACGAGTGCAATCGAAACAATAAACCTAAATTCAAATTGGTAACCATCTAGTATTAAAACTAAAAGCTTTTGAAAAGTCCAAAATCTGCTCTAAGGGAGAATGGAACTAAAACGGGCCCTGTAGGATCTAACTGTTATCAAATGTGAAGTTTCGATTTCAGCTCCTTCTTCCCCTGGGGCGGGAAATGGGTGAGGTGGAATAACCATCCTTCAGCTTTAGAATAACGATATCAACACTCCTGGGTTTTCGGACATGCTGATTTAAAATTGTAATTTTCAATCCTTTAGTTTTCGAGATATTTGGTTTTTATTAGATGGCGCCCTCTAATGGACCATATGCAATTAGCTTTGCCATCACTATAACCCACCTTCATGTAATAAAATATGTGAAGTCCTTTTATGATTTTTTTTTTTTTTATCGTAGGTACGTTCTTTTTGGTGAGGTGGAAAGTTTGTTACCTACCTACCTACATACCTACCTACCTACATCGGAGAAATACACGCACACATGTACGTAGGACCATATGAAATCTTCGTTGGAACAGTTTTTACATTATCGGTAAGTTCTTTTTACATTATAGGTAAGTTCTTTTTACATTATCAGTAAACGAGAGTTTTACATTATCGTTAAATATTTTTTACATTATCGGTTCAAAGATTTTTTTACCTTATCGGTAAATTTGTATTACATTATCGGTTGTTTTTACATTAATCGTAAATTATTTTTACATTATCGGTCGTTGTTCCATTATTGGTTAATTTTTACATTATCGGTAGTAACAGCAACCGTTGGGACTTTATGAATGTCGTTAAATTCATATTGTTAGACTATAGGGTTGGAAATTCTTGCTCTTCATGGGTTATTTCAGGTTGAACCAACTGCTCTTGAACTAAAAAGTCGCCAAAGATGTGGGCTTTGGTATAGATTGATTCATTTTCCAAATGTTTGCAACTTATGACCCTTCAAAAGAAAAGCACGACTGTCATTAAAACGTATTAAAGATATAGATCCTTTAGATGGTAAACATCCGTGTAATAAGACCCGCCCTATCAAATATTTAAGACGACGACATTTTACAAGACGACATTTAACGGTAAATGAAACAGAAAATTGCGGTGTTATACAGGAAAATAAAATATAAACCTGAAAGGAATAGATTTTCTCTACATGGCAATTAATCTGAATAATAATCCGTTAATTGTGTGACCAGCCCGATGTTTTTATTGGTACCTTGAGCAATTACTGAAGTTTGAAAAATTGTAATACTCAAATTACCACAGTCCACTCGGGCTTGTTGGTTGCTGTCACAATCCACTCGGGCTTGTTGGTTGCTGTCACAATCCACTCGGGCTTGTTGGTTGCTGTCAAGCAGTATGGGCTATGAAGACACTATTTACACCAAGTTTACAAATGCAGTTCTGATACTTTCTCAAAGTCTTCCAGAATGTTCCACGGATTATATGTTTGTGCATATCAGCGTTGTATATGAAAAGGTATTTTGGTATTAAAAGAAAATCGGAAGATAGAATTGCAGTGGCTTTATCACCTAAAATGTATTCTCACTTTGTATTAAATAAAACTGAGAGTGTACATATGTTTATCTGTTTCAGTTTTATCATCATGTCAACGTGTGTCTGTTTGCGCGTGGGTGGCATTAATATCTGTAATTATATGGAAGAAGTGCTTCCAACATTGATTCAGTAGATGAAACCATGCTTACTAACAGACCAAATGCTGAAGTTAAATTATTCACACGAACTCTCTTTAACCTTCTTAATCAAGCTAGCAAAGCCCTTAACGGAGGCAAAACGTTTTGCAATCGTAGTACGGTATGTTCAATCATACATACATTTTAACATGCTAGAAGCATATGTTAAATGTAAAGTACATGATAAGGTAATACGAATTTCTAAAGTAGGAATATGGTGGCCTTAAAATGTTCTTCAGATTTGCTCCTACACATTTTGTGTTCTCGTCAAATCACAGTGATATTTAGTTCAAGCAATTCAACCACAGTACTCAAAGTAAAGTTTATATTAATCGAAACTGTAAATCAAGACGTCGACTCAAGGCTTCCTTATAACAGTACATATTGGAACTGTACATCGTGCAATCAGCGAATATTAGTATTTATACTACCTTGGAAGTAGATTGTTGAAGCATTTTTCTGTGCAACTCTAACAGAAAAAAAATGCATTGTACTGACTTTCTCAAATTTCTTTTACTGGCAGCAGCTCTTGCCTTAGCATCTACAGATTTTATAACAAACAACCAAACGTCAACATTTATTCTTAATATTTTGGAAAATGATTTTCTTGTTTTGGAATGCCCTGGTAAAACAGAACAGAACAACTACTGGTATTTCATGGGAAAGAAGATAACCGTAAACAGAATAACAGTTGGAAATTTCAGTGCAATTCAATATGGTGTTTACGAAAATTTTTCTCTGTGGATAAGTTATGTGACACTCAATAATGAGGGTACTTATATGTGGACCTTGGGATTTAATGCTGTTGTTGTCTATTACGTTTACATCAAAGGTTGGTTCAAATTGGTACAGCAGGAACTTCTATTCTCTATTGTGTTTTTTTCATATAAGTTCATGACTTTTTCAAGCTTCGATGCCGTAATCACAACATAGGCCTCCTGTTCATGTTATTTAGTTTTTATTAGTTCTACAAGCAATTTATAAGGAGGCACAGTGAGTATCAAAATGCATTGTAGGTACGATCCGGACTATTTGACATTCCTTAAATCATAGTGGAATAACAATTCGGAGCAAGGAACTCAAACACAAAGATTTAAAGCTGTTTCATCTCTTTTAAATGCTCTTTCTTTCTGAGTGAGTGCTTTTATTTTTTTCCAATAAAATGCAAACGAGAGAATCGTCAATTGAAATTAAAATAAAATATGGTAATCTGTGGACAATTAATAAATAACATACTATCTACAATAAATAATAACGACATTTCATGAGAAATCTGTTTTTAAGTTCTATTCGAAAGAGAATTCATTCTTTCACCGAATGAATTGTGTTTTCTGCTGTACGAAAAATTGACATTTATTTTGAATGTAGGATATTTTATCCTTTCCGGTACAAGCATATCTCTAAAACCCATGAAAAAGAATAATACAGATTGCTAGTCACGTTAATATAGACCTCATTTGGATGCTTAGGGAGTCTTTGGTTGCATTCTTGTAATCATATTGAAAAGGTTTGTTGCATAGGGGGAAGACTTCTGATAGTATGACGCATATAAACAATTGAAACAAAAATAAAACTCAACTCTTTTTCAAACATTGTAACTGAATTGTTTTAAAATTTTCTGACAAGTAAAACCACTAGTAGGATAACATGTTTATAATGGCAATATTGAATAATGAATCAGTAACTTTACAATGTTGTACAAGGATATTATTTAAGAATAAAAAGCATGAAAACGCTAGTTTTCCGGCTTGTCCCAGGAAAACACATAACGTTTTCATAACATTCGGAATTGATCTTGGAGATGTTAAAGACTAAAATTTTGTAAGATCATTTTTATTGACATTCTAGAAAGGTCATGTCAAGATGTTAAAATTTTGTACAAATGATTTTATTGTGCTAAATATTTAACATGTTTTAAAAATTTTAAACAAATGTTTGAAGCACATTATTTAACAAACAAGAAATCTTTCCAAAGATTGGCAATTTGAACAAACTTTCCATGCTACTGTATTATAAGTACCCAGCAAAAAAGTAATGTTAGGAAATCGAGGTTTACTTCCTAGGTTGTTATTGATAACACAATGACGTTATTAAAACAGTGCTTAATTGTTTTCCGAAGAAATTAAAACGTTATTCTGAAGCTTTGAAAATATACTTAGGGTAATATATTATTTGATGTTAAAAAAAACGTTTTTCATGCATAACCACCCTTTTATTCCACATAGAGAAAACAAATCATCGATCACTATACGTTTCAGCTGCCTACAGACTACGGAAATGTCCTTTTCAAATATCCTCACAACTAAGGTCAAATAACGTTTTACGAGTGCCATCATTGTATCGTCTTAACCTGCAACCATTTCCTAGAAACTTTATAAATTTTATCACACGTTTGCTGTGATGCTGTTGAATATTATTGAAGCATTTAGACACATAAAATGCATTTATACCACAAAAAAAGGAGAGACATCGCCTTTTTTCAGTTTCGTCGTTGGCTTCACACGCAGATATACTTGTGCTTAAAAATACGATTTTAATACAAGAATTACATTTAAACCACAGAAACATTTAACAACAACAGGATTGTGTTATATGAAAATTACAACGGGTTTTTTTATGATGTTTCAAGAATGTTTTCAGAAGAGTTTATTCTACTGCGGTGTAAACTATGACTGAAAATTCACTGCTCATCATAATACTTACACGTCCGACCAATGTACATGTTCTGTGAACGTCCACAAAAGATTTTTCATAAAACAGTTTCAAGCAGACACAAACGTTTTCATATCATTCTAAATTCATTATTGAGTTTTCAGAGAATTATATTTAACAAAAACGTTTTCATAAAATTTCAAAAAATGTCATATCAAGATGATAAAACGTTCTACTTATATTTTAAAAGATTTCTATTTAATATTTTCTAAAAGATTTAAAATTTATTTTTAGCTAACAGATCTACACACAAAATATTCAAAAAAACTCAATTTAGGACAGCATTCTCGTGTCATTGTAATAATTCACCCAGATTTCCTCTTTGTTATTTATATCGCAACGATTAAAAAATGTTTCATCCAACGTATTCTTTGATATTAAAAAATTATTTTTCACATATCACCACCATTTGATGTGAAATGAAGACGCTAAACCATCCCAGGATTAAATCCTATTTGAATTAATCGGAATGGTTCTGAATGGTTCAATTCGGATTTGGAATTTGTTTTGGACACTTTTCCATTCAAACTGAGGTAAAACCATTTAAGACCATCCAACGTGTTAAAGATGACCATTCAAAACCATTTGTCATATTTTAAAACAGTTAGAACCATACTACACCAGTCAACTCCTTTCAATGTTGAATGTGTTTTGGGTAAAAGTTGAATGGAAGTTGAATGGGATTTAATCCTGGGATGCAGCGATCTCCACAAGTTAAACCTGCCTACATATTTGATATTATACGTGTACTAAAACTTTTTGTCAACGGAGAGAAACAGGCTAAATTAACTTACATTTAATCTTATACCACAAACGCAGTAAAGAACAATAGGATAATGTTGTATCAAACACAAAATCGTTTTCTTGATGTTTTAAAAATGTTTTCATAAAAAATTTATTCTATTGCGATGAAAAAAAATGACTGAACATGCATTTCACATTGAAACTACTGAGCTGAAGAAGTTCATCAATATCACCTTAATGCTTTGAACACCCGACTTCAAAAAGTGCCATGTGAGCGTTTACAAAAATATAGTTTATAAACCAGTTTCCCGGCTCTCCTAGCGACTCAACATTTAACATTTTAAAAACAGAAGTGATTCAGGTTTTAGCAATATTAATGTCAATATTTTTTTTATTAGATTGATTTTTTTAAGGTTCAAGAATATTTTCAAATAATATTAATATATAGAATTTATAGAATTACCTGAACATTCTTCAAACAGTTGCACAAAGTTTTTCTTGCATTGTACAAATGTCATACTAATGCCCTTATGTTGTTCTAAGAGTACAATCAGGAAAACATTTTCCCGCTTTTCTAGAGACTCAATAATATATTTTTAGCATTAAGGATTCATGTTTCCACAACATTGGTGCAAATGTTTCCCTGATATTGTTACAATATTAAAGTGTTTACTTTGGTCAAACCGTTTATTTAGAAAACATGGCAATGTGAAGTGTGCAATAGACAGCATGATACAGATGCTCAATTAAACGCATCAAGAACGAAAGGAAGAACGACATTTTAAAAGATTCTCAGTACGACAATATAAATTTTTATTACTATTTTCTTCACTGGATACCGTAACCAAAAACCTAAATTTATTGGCAGTGGTCTGCACGCATTTACTCCTTCTGCTTTCGTTTGTCGGTACAACTTGCTTGCTTTCCTTTGTTCGTGCAACTTGTCCGTTGATATGTCTTCCAAAGCGAAAACAAGTATGAAACTGACCAAACCTAGCTATAGTTCAAATGTTAGCTTCTCCACACCAGAAACTTTTAATATCATCATTAACCTTTAACCGTAAAAGAACACATGGTAAATGAAAAGCTGTTGTAATGGAATCTTTATTTTAACAAATGCTTATACTCTAGACACGTCATGTTTAAAGTAGACTAGCCAAATGGGCTGCTTACCCAAAATAGTTGAAATAATTGAGTCGTTTCTGTTCAAAAATAGCCTTTTATTTAATGAGAACCTTGTATTTTTAGAGTGCATGTACCCAGCCTATTTTGTTTCATGCCTCTGATGTGCACTTTTGCTGAAAAGCCCTTATGGTCTTGCTTTGTATTAATCACCTGTTGGCATTCATCATGGTTGAAGGCTGCTTGTATACATGTCTCAGAAGGTAGAGTTTGCCAATCTTTATTACCCTTTATTTAAACTTGTTTTCATTACAAATTAAATTGTTAGTTGTTTTATAATAGTCGATGAACTTTAAACCTATATGAAAATATGGTACTTTAACGCTCGTCATATATCTTCTCACGTATGTGCAAGCTATTTTGTCTTCTGCACTCAGTTTACTTCAATCGAACATAAGAAGTTCAAACCCTTTACTTTAGGCAATGCATACTTTGGATTGAGAGGTGCCTTCAGTCTACTTTCCCTGACTCCCTTCCAGGACAAAGCGCCATATGAATTAGGTTACGATTCTGTTTGTTATAGTCCTTAGGCTTTCCTTTGGGGAATTTGAAGAAGTTGGCATTTGGGATGAGTTTAGTTTAATTTTCACACTTTGGAGAAATGAATATTAAGATTCTATGGAAAGTATTGTAACTGAATTGTTAGTTAGTTAGTAAGATGAGGTTTTACGGCTCAGTTTCTAACCAATTGGTTTAAGTCGGAACGGCCACGACCTTTTTTCCAGTTGTAGCTCACTGGCTTGTTTTCCCTACTCCATTGCTTATGCTGAGCACCAATCCCAATAGCAATAGGTTCCATTTTTAAAGTCTTTGGTATGACCAGGCCAGGATTCGAACCCCGACCTTCCGGCTGCAAGTCGGATGCTCTACCACTTGACCATGCAGGCGGTCGTATTGTAACTGAAATGACGTCGAACACAATTCCTGTTTCCGGAAATCTTGCTTTGGGTTTTCATAGCACTTGCTCTTACATGGTCCCTTCTTAAGTGCACATAATTATAGTTAACTGCAGTGTTGTAATGACTCGAGTCGGACTCGAGTCATTATTTTTGATGACTCCACTCGACTTGAGTCAATTTGGTCAAAAGACTCGATTCTAGTCAGTATGTGGAAAAGACTCGACTCGAGTCGAGTCACTATGCTGGATTACTCGACTTGACTCGAGTTTTTTTTCTCACAATGAATCGAGTCACACATATCTGCAATATTGTTGGCAGCAAAAGTATCCGACTACCGCAATAGCCGATAATATGTACAAAATCGCATACAGCGGTTTTATGCGGACGCACTACAGTATTAATGTTCTAGTAAGAGTACTGGGCAGGCAGACATGGCGTGCATCGCCAACATCCCATTCCGGGCTTTCACTATATTGACTGTGTTCATACATATTGTATCTACGATTATTTTTTTGTTTTATTGTAAATTATAAATCGATATTCTACTTTTTTAGAAATTATAAATTTGTTATACAAGATAATGGAGTAGTGTTCAGCCTAGATAGACATAGTGACACGTCTCTGTCGGCTACTTAAGGCATAATGAGAAATGTTTCTGCATAATTTAGCAACAAAAATTAGAGAAAATTGCATGATTCCGAAGAGCAGAAATTAGATGGTGAGGGCTACAATTCTGCTGTTACACTGAACACCTGGACCCTTGTTAAGCCTTCACTATTGTCCCACAACCGACTTGTCCAAAACGTTAGACGTACTATACGTACGGTAGATAAACGGCTTTGGCTGCCTCAAAAATCATCAACAGCATGTTATACTAGGGCCGAGTTTTCAGATTGAGCCAACGTGTCCTCCAAGGCACCGTACAACTTAGAAAGAAACGTGTCCTCCAAGGCACCATACAACTTAGAAAGACAAGAAAGCGCACTCCGTCCAAGAGCTATGGGCTGTATTAGAATTCTCCTATTGGAACCTAAGCATACTAATTATGGAAATGAATAGAACATAAAGTTATAAATAACGCGTAAGCAGTGAGGTTATGATTTTTGTAACCGTCTTTTTTCCAATTTCTGTAAATCATCATCTTATTTGTTTTCAGATACATTTCGGGATTGCTCAATTCGCATACGGTCGATATTAATAGAAATATTATCTACTTCGTTCCTAAATTTATAACTTTACACCAAATTGTTGGCGCCAATCTGTACTTCTATGAAAAAGGGTTCCTGAACTGAATGGTTTTGTTTTATAAAATAACGAGTGTCATATGATTTTGCGTTAAAATGGATGAATTCGGGATACACATGCAATTGTTTTAGCTGGTGTGCTGGGTTTTGAGATAAGATATGTTTTAACGTTAACCTGTCTTCGTATAATATCCTCTGAAAGAGAAAAAAAAAAGCTACTGGAAAATCGATGGCATATGTAAATAGATCTTTCAATTTTGAAACCACTGTGTAAGAACAAAGGAATACACAACTTTGAGATTAGTTTACTCTCTTGTCCTTTTAAGTAATATAACGTTACGATTATTTTCAGTTTTATATCTGATGTAACGACCATCTGGTTGTACAAGTAGTTGCAAATATAAAACTTAATCTAATTCAAATGGGCCCTAGGGGTGATAAAAGAAACTGAAAGAATAGTTCGGTGTTTAAACAACAAAGACTGACTGAAAAGCTCTAGGTTGTTTGTCACAGGAAACCTTCAAAATTGCAACTGAGATATTAGCCTAATATTTTTAACGTCTAAAAATAGGATCATAAGTGAAATCCGAATGCTGAGCACTTTCGCTTAAGCTTCATTACCATACAAATAGCGTAAAGGGAAGAGTACAGTTTACTTTCGTTGCAACGTTTTTGTTGATGTAATCAGACTTTCCCACTGTATCCGTCTTAACATCACTTGAACACATGTGACTTATTCTTTCAAGAACCGCCCATCAATGTGGAGTTTAATGTTGCCTCCAGTCACGTTCGATTGGTGGCCTAGACCCTGCTGTGGCTGCCCTTGTTCCACATATTTTCGAATACTATACCATTTCCAAAATACTATGCTTATGTGTGAAAGACTTTAAAGTATACATGACTCACCAACTAAGCTAAGGTTCCCCCGCATCCTCTTCAACCCACCATAAAAGAGTTCTACGATGCAATCGTACTCGGCTCGCGCTCGGATCCAGGTGAACTTGGCTTGGACGCGATGGCTCTTGAGCTCTGCTTATCTCTTGGACTTGGACTCTTCTGAAACCTGGTTAGACTACGAATCGAAATATGTGGTCTTAACTCAAAACCTGGAGTACTGAGAACCAGTTGTGGCTATAGAGGAAAAGTGCGGGTTGTTGTCCAGTTACTGCAAGGGAGTGCAGCACCTTGACGAAGTACGCACTAGTTTTACGTGCTCAATCAGCTTGATAAAGAGGTAGGACACAAGAGATGGAATGGTACAGACCCGTGGTAATAGAGCGTCGTTAGCGACCCATAACTCCTAACAGACTTTTTTGTTTGCTGAATTAAAAACAAAAAAGGAGACCGTAGTCTGATTACACACTGGTTCCCACGAGGAAGAAATATTATACAAAATGGATCTGATGACCGTTCAATAAACACGAAAAAGGAAAAGGGCTTGAAATCCTTGTTTTAAATCATCATATATTTCACCCGAGTATGCTTACCTAACCGTAAATGTTTATTGTGCATACGATACAAAGTAGGCAGTTGAAAATCTCTAAACATGACAAACAACTTCTGTGAAACTTTGAAAAATGAATAAGGTCTACCATTTGTGAAATTGCAAGACAATGCTTACTGGCTAATTTTGTTTGAAGAAGGACAGGAATCCCATTCATCTCCTGCTCAACTATGTTAATATATACATCAAAGGCAACCTGAGATCTCTCACCAAAGGTGTAGGAACTGCCATCATAAATAAAGCGTTCAATTCCCTCTGATATGAAACATGCAAGTTCAATTCAACCATTTAATAGACTTTTGGAGAAGTATCTCATATGCCGGTCTAAGTGTGAATTAGGTTTGTGTTTTCTATTTGAATGTAAGGTATAGCATATAAGTATTAAGTATTTATCTTCATCTGTCTAGGTGTATATGGAAGTATGTTTTGTTAGTCTTTTTATTAGGGTATTAACTTAGTTTTTTTCTTTGTTGCAATTTCTTCTGTTTCTAAAGTGGCCTGACCTAGATAAGCTAAGCTTTTGTCAGGCCCCCTCCACTTCTGTCTTTCATTATGCTTTTAATTTCTTGCTACTGAATGTATTCTCTTGTAATCATGTAATAATTATACATGAATTGTTGTACTTTACTGTAATACTAGACTGGAAATAAAGAGTGTCAAATTAAATGATAAAAATAGGTTTTGCGCATCTCTAACAACTACTAAGTCATAAGTTTTAAAGAAACTTTGGTCAAGAGGACTCAGCAGTTAGCTAATTCTCCTTTTCACAAGGGCAGTATAATTTTGGGTGCTCAGTCAGGAAGCGAATTCATATAAAATCACTTCTATATGGCAATTTAACTGAAGCTGTTGCCACCCTCGTTACCAGCCCTACCAAACTTTCACTAAATTTTGAAATTGAAGGTCTAACATTTTCCTCACAAAAACAGAACATTTTGTGAAAGAAACTACAAATTACAAAAATGACATCAATTATTTTAACTTAAAAATCTTTGGTTACCTTGGTCTAACGTAATTAATTTACCTAATAAGTACACTGTTTACACTGTTCAGGTTTTCGTATT
Organism: Holothuria glaberrima; assembly: GCA_009936505.3. Lineage (NCBI taxonomy): Eukaryota > Metazoa > Echinodermata > Holothuroidea > Aspidochirotida > Holothuriidae > Holothuria > Holothuria glaberrima. Next base: position 1,054,657 of record WURT03000033.1, read on the forward strand.
TTTATGTCATGCTCTAAATGGATTTATATCCTTGTCAGGGTTGAGTGTCGTAATTCATGACCATTAAGGGACTGTTTGAAGTTCATATACTTCATAGAAGTACAAGCAAATGAATCAAGCGAAATCTGACTGAAAAGTAAATACGGTTTTATAAAATATGCCCAGCATTTTTATTGGTATTGAAAGAGTTCACTTAGATAATTATAGAAACAATTATCAAATAATTCCCCAACACGTGTTCACTTATAAAATTAATTATTAAAATAAACATATTCGACAATATATTTTGCAATCTTTCTTAGCTATGATACACCCTTGATGAACGAAAAGTCTTCTGTTTTCAATTTTATTGCACCAATACCTAAAATACATAAATTATTCACAATGGCTATAGTTGGAACAGAAACTGCAAATTCATGTCATACTGTTGTGGTAAAATTGCAGTGGTGATCTACACCTTTTTTGTCTTTAAGGAACGAAAACCTTGCCCATCGATGGCAACAGCTATAGCAGCTGAAACTCTTTCATCCTGAATCATGCTTAGTGTGTCCAATGTTTAAGGAATAAATCGCATTTGGCGAACTATTATTGGTGAATAAACCGTCGAGACTCCAAATTTGACAAAATAA